>CM068834.1:103583065-104183065 GCA_028554795.2 Sinohyriopsis cumingii
CTTAATTGATTTTGCGTGAGAAAAGGTGCAATGAAGCAGAACTACACAATGAACAATAATAAGCTCCAATTAAATGCTGAGAGTAACTAAAGGTATTATGTGGGATTACTTTTGCTCCAATAACACCTATCAATAGCAGACTAGTATTATGTAATCTACTTTGATTCTTTTATCAATATACACCTATATTTATTGAAACCACTTGGTTTAGTTTTAATCACATCAATTTTAAGGCAACTAGTTTGTGGGATTTTGTGGGTTTAATTAAGTATAAAAATAATTTTACAAATGTGCTTAAATATAGCATGCATTTTGGATTATTATGTGTAGTAATAATTTGTAGCATAGTGTGCAATACACAGATCGGTTCAATAAATTTGATTTATTTGTTTATATTTGCCAAAATATGACAGTATTATATCAAAAGAAAAAATATATATAATACTTTTATTAAAATGTTTCGTAGTCATTACACATTACATTACACACGATAAAAACTAAATAGTGCAAAGAAGACAATTATACATAGTAAATATAGTTACAATAGGTAAATAAAATCTCAATCATACACATAAACAGTTCAAAAGAAATGAACAATGAAAATGCATAATACTGTAAATAGGAAAGATCAAGGGGCCTTTGTCCTAGGGCCCATGTCTTACCCCAGTTAGTAGGTGTCTGTACTTATGGCGAATTTGTCATGGAATTGGTATTTTTTGGGGTAGAATGTACCATTGTATTTTCTGACTGTGCCGGTACGTGTGTGGTTTCTGTCAGTATGGAATTTACAGAACTTCCTGAGGAATCTTGTCATAACTTTAAAATAGTTCAAAAGATTATCTTTTTTTTATTAAACGGTTGTACCTGCCACAAATTACTGGTGAATTTTACAAATGTAATTATATTTAGGATCCTTTAATAGCATGCTTGACACATTTTATGTCAAGGCCATGGGCAAATATAATTTGATCAAACAAATTTGGGCCAAATCCAACTTTCACATTTAAAAACAAAATTTAAAAAAATTAAATAAACAAAACAGAGAGCACACTTCTCAAGTTCACTAAACATTTTCTTGTTTTCTGTGTTTTGTATATTATTCAATTTGTACTGTTTGTTAGGTTTGTTTCCTCCATGATTTTACATTATGTATAATTGTATTTTTGACTTGAACTTGTCTAAAATCAAGTTCATGTTGTACCTGACCAGTAACATTTGTTTTGTGCACAACAAAAACACATAGCTAATATTTATCCAATGATTAAGGATTAAGCATTCAGATTATTATTACTGAAAACATGTTTATTTTAATGAGTCTAAAACACTTGAATTCCCCACAGAATAACCAGTCCAGTCTAATCGATGTTTACCACATTCTTTATTATAATTTTAGTAGATTTTATCTTATTGACAACTAAAAAAAAATGTGGAAATGAACATGGACGTTCATCCTGGTTCTACTTTTGTGCCTTAGTTTTTATGTAATTTTATTTACTTGAGAAATTATCCATTCATGCATTTGACACCTGACACAGAATCAGTTTTATTGTTGTGTTCCGTATTTCATTTGGGTGAAATTATTTATTCAAATTATTATTCAATGGAAACACAAAGTGCTAATCTATAATGTTCTTGGAAAGGAAAATTAATTTGAAATTGTAGTGATTTCACAAAAGAACATTTTTGGATTATATTATTGGGATATATCAAAAGGCTGTTGGCACATCATCGCAATTCAGGCTATTGGCACATTAACACTTTCAAGACTATAGACATCGGCACATTCAATATTGGAATTGAATTAGATTTCCACTGGAATTCAGGTAGAACTTTATACATTTAGATTTGTGATCAATCCTTTAGGACTATTTGGGATTTAGTTCGCATTACTGTAAGTTCTTCTTAAGCTTTCGCTTCATATTCTGTGGAAATGTGTGTGTGTGTGTGTGTGTGTGTGTGATATAAAATCTTTAATTATTTTAAATTTCCTCATTGGGCAAGACTGATCAAGGACTTACATGCGTGCTCCCAGAAGGGCATGTGCAACAAGTTTATTCCCGCGCAGCGGTATGCTAAATGTTCCTGGGGGAAGGAATTAGTGCCACATCCCCCTGGCGTTTATGTGCTCATTTAGCTGTCAGGTCGTAGGACTATATGTATCTGACGACCTGAATCAAGGGCTTTCATGAGTGGGAATGCGCCTAACACATACTCATGTTAACAATGAGATGATTTCAGTCCGTATTTTCTGTACTAGGTGTCGACCCAAGCAGTATGTAACGCCCATTGCGATTGTTCGCAACGGTGACGTCACATCGGGACACCTAGCTTTAGGCGGGTGGAAATTATTCCACATTTCCGCCGTTATACGATGTCCGAGAGAGGTAAGATAACAAGGAATTCGGCAAGCCAGCCATGGATATCGTGCACTCCCAAGAACGCAAACCCGTACTTAGTCAAATTTAGTCTAGTTGTACTAATGGACAATAAAAAATGACAATAATGTGTTAGCCGCCTGTGCAGTCGGGTCAAATCAAAACAAGTTGTAAAATTTTCCTACGTCCTAACAATCGTAAAAATTCTAGTACATAGTGTACGTTGTAGATGCCCTACAAATATTTAATAGCTAATATGTCTGAGCGACATATAAAAAAGTTTGGTCGACTGACGATCTGTTGAGTGGGTAAACGTACAATCTTGTGCGGTTCTTACGTGGTCACTTTAAAGTTTCCATCCTCTCCAGACTGCAAGGCCTCTTTCAATACGTCAATGTTCACCACTTGACTGTTGCAATAATTGAGAGTCAGTCCTTTCACTTTACACTCCGTGTGCACTTCTTGTTGGTCCCGGTATTCGTAACCGTAATTTGTAGGACCACCACTAGCAAAATCTTCTCGTCCGGGTGTTCGTCTGTCCATGCTCCTAAACGGTGTCATTCGATGTCAGGGTGACGTTGACTCGGACGATCGATGTAGATGCAACTGTCCGTGTTCTAAAGCTTCGTACAATTTTAAGCGAGCATGTGCTGTCACGTAAGCCGCAATGTTGACATTTCCAAATTTGTCGGTTTGTACAAAGTCCAGTTCTTCTTCGTAATTGACTAAGATCAAATCCTCATGAACGACGTCCACATGTTTCATGTATTTGGTTTTTGTCGTGAAACATCTGTAAGTACCGGGAAGGTTCTGTCAAATACTCAGTCTTAGGTAAACAAGGTCGTTGTGCCATTTTGCCCCACAAACAATTTAACGTCACTTTCGCAAATGATCGCCTACTTTCGTTTTTCTCCACATGGTCTAAAGTGATGCCTTCCTGCTCCCGGTATTTCTCTTTAAATTTCATTTGGTCTTTGTGAGTGTGGCACCAGGAAGGATAGCCGCTGGTTTTTTTTGTTTCAGTTTAAAAAAGAAATCCATATAGTCTGCGAAAATGCCTTTCTGAGTCTCGTCGCCCTTGTGTTATTTTTGTGTCTTGGGAAAGTGGTAAATTTCGTACACTTCTAACAGTTGGTATCTCATGTCCAGAGCTTTGAACAATTCCATGCTGACCCACGTTCCCGTCAAGGCGCGTTCTTCCTGGGTGTGCTGACAAGGCTGGTCTTGGTTATACGGTTCAGCACAAGTACAGCACAAGGGAAACATCAGTTTTCCTTAGCAATGGTGAGGTAACACGGGATGGTACAAGTCCGTGGGAGGCAAGACTTTGCATCTTTGCAGCCGTCGTATTGTCGAATGTTGTCCAAGCAATGTGTTCCGTCAGCAATTGCAGGTGCCCTGCTGCAAAGCGACACTATCTGCACACGTAAGAATACAGCGAACACACGTCCAAGTATTTGATTTCTACTCCTTTCTCTTCGTCAGCGTGGTACAGCCAACAGGAAATGTGACGTCACAGTCCGCTCTCTTCTTATTGGAGGACTGGCTCCGTGTTGTGACTGAATTTTGTAACGCGTGTTTGGATTGGTGAATAAATTCAATCCGTTTCTATCCGCACTTCCACTATAAATTCTGTCTCTGTCCCACCAGTTCCGTTCCCGCCAAGCGTTATAGGTTTTTATTCCCCCGCTGTTCGGTCAATTGAGGTCAACTCCTTGCAACATTGTTGCTAATCGTTAGTACCCTGACATCACCTTACCTGTTCCATTCATAATATCCCTCTACAGTCCCAACACTTTTTGGTCCCTCTATAATCCCCACCCATGTTAAAATTCCCCATGTTAAATTCCCCTAGTCCCTAAACTTTTCCAGGGTGTTTTTCCTTATATATACTCATTTGACCTAAAGTATCTCCCTTCACTACTCTTCGTGGTAAAGGCAAGACATTTCCAGATATGTTTAGTGTTGAATTATACGCTTGCGATTATCTCCTTTGACATAACATGATTTCCTGTTTCTCAAAGGTGAGACGTGCTGTTAGAGAGCTACTATTCACACCAGCCTTGAAAACTGCAGAATAAGCTATACTGGAGAGTTCGCACCAGATACAGTCTCTCTCCCAAAGAAGGCGCTTTTGAAAAGAGTTGCTAATAGAACCAGAGCGAAGCTACGTCCAGAAGAGCCAATAACGTTGACAAATGTACAGTGAGGTATAAATATACTATAAAATTTAAATTAATTGATTTTTTTAAAAATAATGTTTGCTCATTAATGTTACTATCTGCTATTAAACATTTTTTTTAAAAAATGTCTTATGTCTAGTTTGTAATTAAACTTTGCTAGTCTAAATTTGTCTCTTTTTGCATTTTTAACGTGTAGTTGTTGTTGTTGTTGTTGGGTTTAACGCCATTTTTCAGCACACGATAGGCTATACATGGCGGCCAGTATTAATGGTGGAGGAAGAACCCGGGAAAACCCCGGAAAGAACCGCCGACCCACGAGAAGCTACTGGCAAGCTTTCTCACATACCCACATTGGCTGAATCTGAGACTCGAACCGCCGCAGACAGAGGTGAGATGGCAGTGATCCGTAACGGAGAGCGCTTTAGACCACTCGGCCACTCGGGGACCCTTAACGTGTAGTAATTACTTTGATATGGACACTAAAATGCATCTAACGAAGCTATACTTTGATCCATATTGTGCATTTTGAGAGGATAAAGTTATGAATAATTTATTACATGAATGATATTGATAACAATTATCTATTTGTTCTAATTTTTACAGTTGAATAAGACTTCATCAACGCTCCTGGCTTCTTGGTAGCAGACATCAGAGTCGATGGGCTTCTTGGTAGCAGACATCAGAGTGGATGGGGAGCGATACTTGCTGCTGGCAACTAAATACCAGTTAGGACTTTTGCGAGAAGCGAAACGGTGGTACATGGATGGAACATTTAAGGTAAATTATTACGTTGTATATATTAGTTTTTGCTGTACGAGTACCAGTTATTGCTGAACTCCAGATTGTGTCGGTTTTAAATTTATAATAGCACGCAATAATAGCCTTCATGTCCATTTGTTTAATAAGTGTGGTTATAACTTCCAGGTCCTTGGTGAGCCATTCAGACAACAGGGTCAGCTCATGTCTACCCATCCCTTCATAGAAAGGAATGGTGCACAAAAGCAGTTGCCGCTTGTATTTTGTCTAATGAGCCTGAATACGAGGTCCACTACCTGGCTGTAAGCTATTATGTTAAAGCTTTCTTTCTCTCTACCTGTTACAAAATTCATTGACATTTCTCAGCATGTTTATTGGACAGATATATGATAGATAGAAGAAACGGTAACAAAATAAATACTCTCTGTGACGAGACTATGTCGTGATCTCGCGAACTTGAACCATGTGTCTCCTGAATATTCAACACAGTTTTTCCAGTATGTGTATTTCTTTCCAAGAATTAAATATCGAGTCATTGTTGAATGTAAGGTAAATGACGTTATGTAACCGCTGTAGAATTAACTCTGGTCAACGCAATACCAACATTGACCTTATTTCGATTCTTTGATTACAGGTGTTTCGTTGTATCGTTCTCTGCAGTCAAGGTTGGGACATGTATCGTTAGAATGATTCGTACTGGACTTCGAAAGAGGCAAGCTGTTTATTAATAACAGTAATGTAAATTTAAAATTGAACATTACTCAACAATGCTAACATTGCATGTCTGTAAAAAATTAATGACATCAAGAAATATCATTAGGACACCGTATTACCTTTTACATAGAATGGCTTCATAAACAAACAGTATAATTAAGGGATTGTTCTTTGCATATTTTCAGCTGCTTGGTTCGCCATCAGACCCCAGGCCGTATGGTCAGTCTATTGGATTGGCTGAAACGCACATGCGACGAGAGGGCCTTCACTCTTTCGTGCGTCGAGTGCTGGCCCTTCAATTCCTGCCCAATTCGCAAATATATTTCAGTTGATGGCACTAAAACATTTGTGTGTTCATTAGTACGTTCAAGACTGGACTATTGTAACTCAATTATGTCTGGTTCATCTCAATACCTGCTCCAGAAACATCAAAAAGTTCAAAACACATATGCTCGGATCATACTTAGAGTACTACGATCAGAGCACACCTCCCCCGCTGCTCTGTACCCTACACTGGCTATCCATTCGATCCAGAATCAAACACAAAATTTGTTATCTGTGCTACGTTTAACTGTCGGACTCTAGTCCAACATACCTGTCCGACCTCACCAATGTGTACACACCAGCAAGATACTTACGCTCCTCTTCTGACAATCGTATACTCATTATTCCAAGTATGAAAACAAAGTCATATGGACAGCGTTCTTTTGCATGCCAGGGCCCAGCAACGTGGAATGAATTGCCCGCTGAACTTAGACACAAAGACACAGTGATCACATTCAAGAGGGCTCTCAAAACTCACTTGTTTCGACTGCAAGAACAAACTTAAAGACCTATTAATGTTTCCTACCTTAAATATTCTCAGCATGTTTTTTTTAAAAATGTTTTCTAATTTGATGGTGTTTGTTTTTGTAATCATATCATTATATGTTTTTTATCTGATAGGTGTTGTCTACTGTTGTAAAGCGCTTAGAGCTTCTAAAGATTAGGCGCTATACAAAGTCCTCATTATTATTATTATTATTATTATTATTATTAACTCGTATTCAGTCTTGACATGTTATAACAAAGATAGTATTGATTCGCTTTACTTTCAATGTTTTCTCACAATGATTATTTGCCTTTTTTGTTCAATTTACATAGAAGATGTGGTAGCGTGTCGCAGTTATTTTCATGATCACTTGACATACGATTGTGACATACTGCACAATGATTCTCTACTGCAATTATTTATAGATATTTCACAGTAAAACAAGGAATTGATATTTACGTATTAGTTGCTTTTAGTAGACATGATGCTAGTAATTGGTAATTGATACAAAAATGGGCCTTTTTGGGTCGGGCCTTTTCAGACCGGGCCTTTTAAGCACTAGTCCGTTTTGGTTGTGGACCTTTTTGGTACCGGTCAGTCTTGACCCTAATCCAAGTGGAGCATTCTCAACTTCGTATTTTTTCGAGTTTACGGAAATGGCCGAGCGATCTTCCGATTATGTGGGTTATTTGTCGCCTTGTCTGCAATCGTCACTAAAGTTATGTAAATGTTAGAATAACCTTCTCAAGCAGACAGCACACGGTAACTAGAGTTTAATAAAACTACGTCCAACGCCGAAAATAAAATGAAATCAGCAGGCAAAGAAATACAGTTTAAATATATCGCCTGTTTATGATTTGCAATGTACGGTATAAGATATAGCCCTACAGGGGGTGGGGTTTGGTGGTATGGATGGGGGTGTATATTGATATCTTGGTGCTAAATATGCTCATCGTAAAGCAATATTAACCCACCCCACCCCAAAAAATGAATAATGTTAAACAGATAAGAAAGCCAACAATAATGCCAACATAAAGTTATGCAAGCATGCACCATAAAAGAAAAATACAAACACGACAAAATCTACAATAAAGCAATTTCCACTGCTAATATACCACCATGAACTTCATAATGATGTTAGAAGGAAGTATTGTTACCTCGTTCTAAAATCGGTTCTTGGTCGGGATACTGTACTACATGATGTTGTTGCTGTTGTGGGGTTTAACGCCATTGTTCAGCACACGATAGGCTATGTATGGCGGCCTGTATTAATGGTGGAGGACAAACCCGGGAAAACCCCAGAAAGAACCACCGACCCATGAGAAGCTTTCTCACATACCCACACTGGCTGAATGTTAGACTCGAACCCACGCAGACAGAGGTGGGATGGCTGTGATCCGTAACGGAGAGCGCTTTAGACCACTCGGTCACTCGGTGCCCCTCTACACTGATGTAAATAGAATGATGTAATATTAATAATGTTTTTCAAATGATTTTTAAAAAAATGTTAACCATTCATTAACAACAAAGACATAAATATCAATGCAAAATCTTAATGTTTTTGTGATATATATATATATATATATATATATATATATATATATATATATATATATATATATATATATATGCATAGTACAATACAAAGTACTAATAATCCCCGTTTTCTAAATGAATTTAATAAGGCACACATTTACATCACAATCATTTCTGCTTTCTGTTCCCCCTCCACTCTCTTTCTTTTTTTGTCTTTTTTTTTTTTTGGAGGGGGGGGGGGACATAAATACCCCCCCCCCAATTTCCCAAAAATAAATAAAAGTATTTCCCCCTCAGATGTGTTGTATGTTTTATTTAAAACAAAATTTTATAGAAAAAATTTAGTTTTTAGAATTCTTGATGGGGTATTTATATTTCCCTAGTGTTATCGAAAGGGTTGATCGTCCGAACCTGGTTTCCCTCACCTTGCTCGAAGTTCCTTCCCTTGAAATGTTGTGACCTTTGTTATAGGTCGCCTAGGTCTCAGTGTTTGCTATATGTAGTGGTGCTACTTTATGTATGCTATATTTTCTGTATGTTTGAGACAGCAAGTATAAATCAAATATCTTGCCCAGTTTTATTTCTTACTAATTTGGATTTAAGATCCGTTATATTATATTTTATCTTTTAATTTGTTTTATGGTTTTCGAATTTTGACGATGAACAGTGTACTATTTAGATTTTGTTAAAATAATAATAATTTCCAATTCGAGTGATAATATGTGTCGTTCCTCGTAATAGTTTTTAAAGATGTTTAAAAAGGTAGGTTACGATCAACCCAAGGTCCACACTTCTTTTATCCTCTATGTGTTTCTCCTGGGTCGAGTTAGGCTTCCTTTATATTGTTTATCTGAGTATTCTTTATTGAAAGATCCAAAATTGTTTATGAGACCACATTATTGTATAGTGGTCAACCATACAGTGCGGGAGCTGTATGGTTTTTAAGTTATAGAAGTTAGTAGGGTTTTAAACTAAGTGTTATCCAGGATGTATTTGTGTCTCTGTTTTGTCTGTTTATGTTCTATATGGGGTGTTTTCAAAAACTCTTTCATGGGCCTGTCCACTTCGCGTAGCGCCATGTGACTTAGCTCCATGATGTCATCGCCTTTTACTTTCCCCATATAGTTTCCCTGTATCCCTTACTATATATGTCTTTAGAATTTTCTTTCAGGAAAAAAACCACATTCTTTCCTTTTTTTCCTGCCTTCCCTTTTCTCTTTTAAAAGAAAAATTGTTTTTTTTTTTAAATATTTGAAATATAATTTGAAATTTTCTTTGAAATATGGCTGTTGTGGGTTGAGATGAGGGGGTATGGGTATGGCATCGGCTCGAATTTGAAAAGGAATTTGGTCTGGATTAAAACCTTGAAACAGAAATTACACCAACTAACCTATAAGAATACGATTCGTCGTAAGGATACGTGTGAACTTTCCTTGGGATTTATCTACAGTGTTTATCAAAGATACAAAAGTTGCAAACCATGTCAACATTGTACAGTAAATTTCTGTTACATGGTACACATACTGTGACGCATTTAATTTTAGTTGTTTTGTTATTAAACATTTTATAATGTTCTAAAATCTATGAAATGACGAGCGTAAAGGATTTTCGTTGTGCCATCCCACGAGAGAGAGAGAGAGAGAGAATTTATGGTAGGTGGTACTGTTACTAATGCAGAAAAATGATTTAGATCAACTGTAAATATATTATAATATTTTAATTACCTCTTGTTGGTTCGTTACTCGCTTAGTTTGTATTCCACATTAATTTCCTTGCGCCGGTACGTGAATGGCTAAGCGTTCATGTGAAAGGCGTAGCTAACCAAGTGTTTATAGTGCACTACTTTCATCATGAAAACCATCTTCCGTGTTTAAATCATAAGTGGCCTATTAAAAGATAGGGCAGTCCGTTTGTGAATGTTTTTAGATTTATTTTGCCACACTAAAAGAAACAACACTAGAGTCAATGTTCTACATATCAACGAATTTAACAGAGCCTCTGCTATTTGTAAATATAGCATGAGGGTGTCTACTGCCACGATTGTTTGAAATTTTACTACGATGGTAGGCTCTTTGTAAGGTTTTCCTCGTGCAAGCTGGTTCATCACCTCTGTCTTCTTGATACTGATGGTGATGTCGAAATCGTCACAAGCAAAAGAGAACTGGTCCACCCTGTGTCGCATGTCAGACTTAGATATGGCTTGCAGTGACCAATCGTGATCAGATGGAAATAAGAAACAGTCTCATCCTTTAACTATCTCTTTGTCTGTAGTCTACTCAGACGGAAGAGCTTGCTACCAAAATGGTATTTTATGTCGATCCCTGTGTCATAGTCAAGAACGGCATCAATAAACGCTGGATCAACAGCCTTGTGGGCGACCATGAGACTGTACAACATCGATATCAACCTCATCACATTAACAGAGCACCTATATGACAAGGCCACCAGTGCAATATACTTCACCGGCAGCATAGGGGACTGGTTTAGAACGACAGCCGGAGTAAGACAATGCTGTCTGCTCTCTCCCACACTGTTCAACATGGTGCTGGAGTGTATCATGGCAGACGCGCTTGAAAAGCATGAATGGACGGTCAGCACCGGAGGCAGAACAGTCGCCAACTTACGTTTTGCCGACAACAGCAGGAAATGAGCAAGAATTAGCTAGCTTAGTAGAGACTCGACAAATCCTTGGCAGCCTACGGCATGGAAATCAGTGCAGAGAAGCCCCAAATGATGACCAACAACACCAAGGGCATCATCACTGACATCAGGGTCCGAGGCAGGAAGCTAGAAACAGTCCATATCTTCAAATAGTTGGGGGTAACTGTAACAGATTAAGTATCGAAGCCTAAAGTACTCTCCAGGATTGCACAGACAACAGCAATGCTGAGAAAACTGAAGCCCATCTGGAACGACAAGAACATCACACCCAATTCGAATGTCAGACTGATGCATTCACCGGTGATCTCCATATTTCTCTAAGCCTGCGAATCATGGACCATAACAACTGACTGAGAGAAAAGGATACAGACCACAGAGATCATATTGGTTAATTAATGTCGGAGAAATCACGTCGTTGTACAAGACTAATCATGGATCCAACAGAATTCGATTTTGTTGTCAATGGATACAGCGGCAAAAAGGATATACGTGTCACGGAAAATGCAACAACACACGATGGAACAATTATTGGAACTAGTATTAGCTATTGAGATGGCAGTTCTCAATTTATTCATTTGAGATCATCTATGCTGACATACTTGTCAATAAATATATTATCAAAGATCAGTAGATTTCACAATGACATATTCTTTCTATTTTAGTCGTTGTAAAATGGAACTTCTTGAGCCATTTATCGAAGAAGTCATAAGCGATGCCAAATGGAGCTCGTAGAAAATAAAATAAGAATAAATACGTAAATATTCTGAATCACCTGACGTTAAAGCACCTAATGTGTATTATCGCAACGATAATTTATCACAGATTTCATAGTCACCGTCAGTGTATGATCCAATCACGAGACATATCATGGTCTATCTGAATGGTCTAGGTGGTTCTGGTAAAACAATATACTCGTTGACATTCCTGGTGACCAAAATGGTGTCGGCATGAAACAAAACTCGTTCGTAATGATATCGTCTAGGTTCCAAGGGAGGCTGTAGAACAAGCGTTTTGGTTAAACTCATCGTTCTGGAGTCTGGGATATGCGATAACAATTCATTCGTCTCAGGAGTTACCGATATCAGATACCAATATCTGGACTGTCGATGATCGCATCGAATGGTCAAATTTAGTTAATCTGCCTGTGTGTAGAGTAATAATATCTCAAATTACACAGGATTGTCTACTTGTTGGAGCTGCCAACAGCACAAACAACATCGTCACCAGGAATCATAAAGAAGAAATTAGCTGGTTATGGAATTCGTCATGGTGCTGAAACAACGTCAAAATAATCACTGCACTTGCTGTAACATAATAATGTTGTGGCCATATTTTCCTAATGACGTATGACAGTTTAGTGTGGGCAGAATCGATAGTAGTCTCGGCCACACACGCGAAATGTCTCTCTGACATGTCTTGAATGTAACAGACGTAGATGTGCTTCGTTCCTAAGAGTGCGTGGCTCTTATTGGTGTTTTTTGTTGGAGCGTATCCAATCTGCTGGTAACTGGGTGTTTTCAGGAATTACCTGAAATTGTTCACGGACAAATACACATCGAGTAGCTGTTTAATCTAGTCTGTAGACTGCCTGACGCATCGTAGATCTTACCACGCTGAAAATTGTATGTGTTGTTACAGTCCACATGGGATCAGTTGCTCTTGCTCCACCACCCTAAAGTTCACCAGGTTCATACACATACCTCACTGTTACTTTGCTACCCAACACTTGTTTTGGTTGATCCACTGGTGATTTTCGTAGTGGTATATGTCTTTTCGCAATTGCATTGACATGTTTCTTGTTAATTTCATGAGTGACCTCATTGTTTAACGCAGCCACCACATGAGGTAGTCTCGCAACCCATTCACGAGATCTGTCCTGAACATGCAACGTTCCGCTCAGTAATTCTTGGGCATATTGATGCCCAAAGTAGTATAGGGGGATACTGTATGGACAATGGGAAAATGAATTACAGAACCCACTGGGACACTATATGGACAAGATTTATATGGACAGTAGAAATCTCAGTCAAAAACACATTGGGACTATATACGGACAAAAGGTTGGGTTTATATAATGACAGTAGGAATGGAACGGGTAAGGTGACGTCACGGTAATCAAGATTGGCAACAATGTAGCAATGGGCTGAACTCTATCGAACCAAAGAGCGGGGGAAAAAAACTAAAACGTTTTGGTGGGACATAGACATATATAACACATACAACATATACCATACAAACACAAACAACTATACAACCAACTAACATAAAGTGGTAGGCGTAAGGGTTCCAGAGGGTATGTGGCAGAAAATAGATCACTTTTATTTAGGTGAAAGCTTAAAATGGAGCATGGAAAGCAAAAGTATTATGTTGAATTATGGAACAATAAAATAGTATATGGCAGAAAATAACTCACTTTTAAATAAAATTCGCACTACAGCACTGGGAGAAGGGGTATGTCAATAAGACCGATGTCCCAAAAGAGGTACAAGAATGTTACAATTTTGGGAAATAGTGATATAGAGTATGCTATAAGGAAATGTAGAATTCAAAAAGGATTCACATAATACCATAATATAGATTGACCCTTTGTAAAAGCAACATCAAATAAACTTCATTCAGTTTATAACATGGTATTTAAAATTGTAATCTTTGAACCCCTACATTAAGGATATGTTTTATAGTTAATAAAAGTAGTTTTACTTACATCAGTTGATTTGATAGTTTCTCTTAAAGAATTCATATCATTACTAGCATAACATCATGCACATATAGTCACAGAATCGTAGGTATCAACTATAACATAACAATAATGACATAACCTTGCAGATATTTTAAAGTCTACAACATGTATATTCATTATATACTTCAGGCACAGTCACATGACCTGACCTTCCACATGTCACGAATTCACCTACACTCAGTCAGATACTCGAGTTAGGGGACAGTGCATACCTAGGATGGGTGACAATCACTAAAGGGACGAAGACTAAAATAAGATGAACATTGCAAACTGCATAAACAATACAACATTGTTAATATAACCCTAATATTGCACACTAGCACTATTTCTCATGCGGATAATGAAATGAGTAATAAAATACTAAGGCTAGTAAATAATTTCAGTCCAATTATTCACATATCTTTTCTCTTGTTCAGTTCTGCTATTATACTGTGACTGGAACTCACCAATTTCTAAAAATTCCCACGTTCATTTTGATCCGTATGTCACAAAACAGATTTGCACCTGGAATTTTACAGTTTATCATCCATATGTTACTGTAATATAAATGTATTCAACACGAATTATATAAATGGCCACAATTCATTACATAATTCTTGTTCCACAATGCAAACTAATACCTTTGCTTTCTGTGCTCCATTTGAAGCTTTCAACTACACCAGCCATAACAATCAGTGAAGTCTGTATGGATTTGCACACCTTTTATCTCTGACTGCTTTATTTTCCCAAAAATACACCAATTTATACATAGCAGTTTGTTTTTTCACACAGTACAGGTATCTTGTAGGAAGACATGCATTTCCTTAAAACTTCCATCATCAGTAATACTCAGTGAACACATTCTTTGTCTACTCATGGCAACAAGCTAGGCTAAAATTATCAATTCAGCTGGTTTGTTTGACAGCACATTTAGTCTGGATGTGTGATTTCTCTGAATAGAATTTCTGAGATTCATAATCATTCCATTGTTTTTCTGCTGACTGTTTGGTGCAGTATTTCAAGACTAATGTATTGACATTTTACATGTTAACAAGTAACACTCCACATACAAAATAGGTACATATCTAAAACCTTTTTACAGAATTATTACATTAAAAAATGTACACATATTCTAGTCCAACTTGTTGCTGGTTGTGTTTTACCTATTGATACTTACATGATTTTTGGTTATGTTCTTAAGTTCATCGAAACATAACAATGAATCTGTTTCCCATACAGAAACCTGTCTTACATTTCCCAGCTCCACAATTCTGATCTGTCCCAAACCCCTTTTATTAAATTATATGTACTGGTCCATATTCTTAAGAAGCAAGATAGTACCTCTATTGGACAAGTCAATTTTGTCTCTAGTATAATTATAAGTTTACTGTACCTTGATTATCTTATAAAAACCTCCTACATTGTGGAACAATGAGCAGTTAGAAGTTTTTGCACAAAGTACTTAGAATATCATTTAGTGGAGATACCAGAGTATCCCTTCCTGACATAAGTCGTGAGACAATTAATCTGCACTCTGTATTTCTGGAGCTGATGGCACACAATGAGATTTCATTGCCATTCTTGATGCCCTTTAAAGGTGGACCGTTACCACAATTATTGTCACCGATAAAAGAATCACTGCATGATATGAAGACATGTCCAGTTCCAATGTGTTCTCTGTAATTGTATAAACTGTTGCACCTTGTTGGGGTTTTACATCCATTTTATGTAACCCTTTTGTGCTACCTCTCTTGATTATTGCTCATCCTATCAGAAGAGGTCTGTATTTATGTTGCTCTTTTTGAGGTTTTTGATGTATTATTAAGAAACATCTGAACAATATCCTGTTAAAGCTCTGAGACCCTAAGTATACAAAATTAACTTAGACTATGACACACGGAATTTGTTCTTTGGTTAACCTTTGGATTCAGCCTAAAGCAACATATTTAGAATTAGTAATAAGAGCAAGTAGTAATTTTTGTTTTATTTTTGTATTATAATCCCAAAAAATAACAAGACACTCTATTCAGCCACATCATTTACAATATTTTAAATTATTAACTTTTATAAAAAGCTGAAAGAGTATCAGAACAATCTTGGCTGCATAGGTTTAGGTATCATAATTTTTTTTATATTAAAAAAAGCAAAGGCAAAATAGGGTAAACTACTTTCAAAAAAACAGTCATATCTTTTATAATAAGCTGTAGTCTTTTAAAAACACAAAGATCTTCTTAGGTGGAACATTCCCATGGCCCCTGGGATAACATTTTTGGAAAGTTATGTTTTTTTTACGGATTTCTAAAAGTGGGTATACTTTTAGCTGACTTCATTGGTTTATTTTATAAAATTGTTAAGAATGTGATTTAAAACATTAAGGTAACAATGTATGTATGGATGTATGTATGTATGTATGTATGTATGTATGTAATGGAATGAAGCAATTAGTATGCCCTTTTTATCTATTTATCTCATTCAGATTTGATAATTGTATTATTATTACATCTTCTTTTTTTGATAAAAATATGTTTGTATGCATTACAATATCCAATTAATAAAGTTCTAATTGGATGAGTATCATTGTCAATAAAATACATACTAATGTAAGCTCAAACAGTGAACTGAATATCAAGGTACTATTATAAGTATTTTTAATCATTCATAACCCATTACACAGAAACCTGCAATACAAATAAATCTTTACAAATATGCACAGGTTATGTAGTTATGTGCCATGGAACAATATCCATTATAGTTAGGAGTTCAAGAGGAGATAACTTGTTTTGTTTCTTGCTTGGTTCCTAAAGTCCAGTTGGATCCAATGAATAAGCAGCTGATTGAATAGTATAGGTGGCCACATAAACCTGTTGTTTTAGCATCTCCCAGATGGTGGCATTATTGTTCTGAATTTCAAACATGGCATCCACAATTCCTGGAAAACTACTTCCCATGTATCTGTTGAACCTGCTAGGGGCAAACATCACATGCCTAGAGGAGTGTAAAATATTGTCATTAGTAATATTATTAAACCCAAGTATAAGGCAGCCAACAACAACAACAACAATAATAAGAAGAATATTAAGTGTATGCTTTGGATTTTTAATGTAGCTTTAACAATTTTTCAGTCATATCACTACAGATGTCTGCAGTGTGACACTTTAAGTTTATGGTTATGTCTAACACAGCCAGGTATCATGCTGTTATCATTATTTTGGAATTATTGGCATTCATTCAAGTAGAACATTCTGGATTATATCATTATGATACATCAAGACTGTTGCTCATCAGTTCATGCAAATCTGTTAGCATATTAATTACTGAAATTCATGTGAACACACTATACTTCGAACTTGTGATAGAACATTTAGGACTTCTAAGAATTTAATTTGCAGTACTGCAATTTCCTTTAAAACTGTCACTTTATGTCCTAAGAAAATAAATTATTTTTGAATTTTACAAAACTTTTTGCTTTTGCTTAAAACAATAAAGTAACAACACTAGAAAATGCAAAAATGAATTGGACTCATGTTTACTGAATGCTAGAATAATGCAATCAAAACTGGTAAATGAAACATTGATATTTCATTTGTTTCACGCTTCAAAATTGTGCTTAGTGCCTGGAAAATTAAACATGTATACTGGTGGAAATAATGTAAATAATTAGGACCAGTTAAATAAGCTTTGTAAGGTGACATTGAGGTTTTAGTTTTATCTTTTAATCAGATTTTAGTGTAATCATCATAAATCAGATACAGCCTCCTGAATTTAAATGTGAAAAGTGTCAATCAACCTCGGAATAATACCATCATGCATTACCATGGAAAATTCATTACCAGTAAGCACTGACTGTGTTTTAATCTCCAACTTACAAGGTATTAGTTTCATTGTCACAATCAATATAAAGTTAATGTCACTGTATTATCATGTTACATAATCTTACGAATCAAATCAAGGAACTCTTGCCATAGTTTGCAATGAAAACACCACATCAGTATTTTACTAATATAACAATAATTGTGAAAAAGCATCTATTTTTCATGTTGTTTCTCTAAATAAATGCCATCAGTTTTCAAACAAAATCATGGTTTATTCTGAATGTAGAATAAAATCAGAATATATCTGCATTCATATGCCAAACGCAGTGATGTAATGCACAATGTTTTTGCTGGTAAACATGTGCTTTGTGTTTAAACCACTTGGAGAAAAATGTTTACAACCTTTCATAGACTGGATATATTGAAAATCAACTTTAATTTATGTAGAAAATCAATGAACTTCATTAGAAAAAGATAGTTATTGGCATTTACTACCAACATGAATATTTAAATGAATGCTCAACCACTTCTTACTGCCACCTTTGTCAACGTCAATGTCCATCCCTTTAATAGCTTTTCGGAAGTTGCTCACTAACTCATGCCCTTGCTAATCTTGTGGTCTCTGTTTTTGGACCCCTGTTGTGCATGATTTATCAAGGGAGAGGTTAACAATACATCACACTTCTATGGCCCCCCCTTTGAGCAGCGTTATAGTGAGTGATAACTATACTAATACATGTACATACTCAGCAGCAAAAAGTACAAACCTAAACTTGCCATCAGATAATTCTTTGAGAGAAAAGAGCTGATGCTATTCATTATATCTATGATTCCAAGCTAACTATGTAGACATTGAAACTATGGTGTTATATGTGGCAGGTTTGCAACTATTCTGATCAAACTTTGATGGGTATTACATGCAGGCTAATATGGTAAAGATATGGAACTCGCACTTCTTTGACATTAATATAATATTACAGTAGATTCTATGATTCTCTTTATCAGAATTTAGGAACCTTATCAAGATAAATCTCCTGAGAAAACAATGCAGTTATATCTTGATTACTGATCATTTTTATTGTCTCAACATAATAATTGCATCTGGAAATCTAATATGTACTTAATAACATCTGTAATTATCCTTACTATCAACAATATGGACAAATTATTTGGCTCACTCCTCTAAATTCATATTCATTAATCAATTTTAACATGAAGAGATGGTGCCAGGACTGCATCTGAAAGTGAGATCAACAGTTCTAAAATAATCGCTACATTGTTGACAAACACTGTTAATTGGATGAAAGCATCACCTCATTAATTTGCATGGATCATAACTGTAATCATCCAAGATCCTGGTCAAAATCAGATCATATATATCGCAGTATTAACAAGCCCAGCTACTCATATGCAAAATCAATTCCTTAATATGTTAATGCAGTACCTAATCAAACTCCTGTAAGATTTTGATAACATAAGCCAGTATTCTAAGTTTTATAACAACATGATTTGCAGGCTGGTAACAAGCTCAGGCAATTAAAGGCAAGATCGTCTAATTAGTATGCAAGGATCTTGATCATAAAATCTGTCACCGCTCCAGTGGCCTAAATTGTTAGAGTGTCCACCTCAGATGTGGGAGAATTTGTAACCCGGTCATGTCATATCAAAGCTTTATACAAATGGTACTAGCAGCTGTCTCGCTTGGCACTCAGCATTGAGAGGTTAGTGTTAGGACTGGTCGGGCTGGTGTCAGGATAATGTGACTGGGTGGGAGATAATGTTACTTGTCTGTATCATGATACCCCAGTGCTCAGCACCATAAACAGCCAAACTGCAGACATCATAGTGATATGACTAAAAATTGTTAAAGCTACATTAAAAATCAAAATCATACACATTCACACATAAAATCTGCCAAGATCTTGCAAACATAAACCCATGATATTCCAAATTTGATCAAAAAGTCCTGAGATATGCATGGTCTTTTGGGTGGCAACAAACCCAGTCAATTAGATGTACTATCATCTCATTAGTACATGTATGTGTATATTTCATTAAAGGATCTTGATACTATAAGCCTACATTCAAAGTTTTATCAAAGCAGGATCAGAAATATGACTTACCAATTAGCAATAAGCTCAGACAATTTCATGCACAATCATGCCATTTAATAAGCATAGATCTATTTCATTACCAAAAGTTTCTGAGATCTTGAACTTGGATCAAAATATTGCCTCCAGATTTCAAACAATGACACAACTAAATAGTAAAGGGAATGGAAACTCCAGCAAGGTGCCCAACATCACATATTCACTTTTGATATGAAAATGAGGTTCCAAGCGGTCAGCTGTTAGCACTACCATCAGGCACATAGTGTTTTTGTTGGAAAGGAATTTATATTTTCTACCTTTCCTATTTTATATTAAGATTTAATACATTTTGCTAATATCAGTACCAAATGAAAATATCCATTCCAATCTAATAAATCTTTTGAAATTGTATTAGTGATAGTGACAAAGATAACACTCAAAAGATCTACTTTTTGTACCCTTAAACCAACCTTAATTTACTATTTTAAAAAATATTAGTAAAATATACAGCTAACATCAGTAGCTATACATTTTCAAGTCATGTAAATTTTATTTGTATATCTTGCATAAAAACTTTTTAATGGGTTTGTGGAATGCCATGGTGCACCCTTTCTAATCAAGTTCAAAAATCAACTTATTTTTCCCAATATTTTGCTTTTAATGATAAAATGTATTACAATATGTTACTTATTGCATCTTTTGGCAATAAAAGAATGTTTCTTACATTAATCATACTGTAATAATATATGAGCAGCATAACTTACAAAATATGCACCATGAATCGGCTTCTCTGGCCCACTCTAAAGGTACAATGTTACACTGCACTGATAAATTCATCTAGATGACAAATGGATATTATTTATATGTGGTGAGCATTCAAAAGCAACATCACCTCATTATTATTTGCAAATCTTGTTCATTATCAAGCTTGTCAACAAATTTGATGAGGTAAGCATATAATCCAAATATATATTTTAAATCCAATCAGAAATAATTTGTCTCCAGTGTGATGACAAAGAAGTGGAAATTAACTAAAGCACAGAGTGAGACAATGTTTACTAGTGAAGTCAGTTGAAATTGACAATCCATGATGTGCTGTGCGTTAGATTTCAAAAACTTTCATGAATGATTTTTCATGTAAAACATGCATTGTCTAGCATCCTGAAATTCTGTAAGCATAAAATTCCTACTCAATTCCAAAGTTAGAAAAACTTTGATCAGAATGAATTTACTATATTTGTATGAAGTCCTAACATAGGAATCTTTCCCCGCATTAGAGTACTAAATTTCAGTTACCAAGGTATGCTACGAGTATTATCTAAGATTCTGTGCTAAGCATTAGCTTGAATTTCTAGCATACAAAGCTTCATTAAGAACTAAAGATTTGTTATAAGGTAAAATAAAAATAAGCAATTAAAACCTGGAACTGAGATCATCATATCTAACATAATTAAGACCTACTTGGAGGTTGGTTTTCCTGGCACCCCTTCTGGGTCTATGAAAGTCCTCTCCAGCTGCATCATCATATCATTCACTATCCTTACTGCCAAGGGACTGAAATGGAAAAAACTAGTTATTTAATTCTTGTCACCCCTGATCCAGAAACCTCCATGGTGAAAAAACTAAAGCACTAATTTGCAAAGAATGCAATGAATCTCGTTACATCTTACACAAAGGATATATAAATGGAAGGCAAGATATAATTCCAGAAGATTCCACTTTTGAGGTTAAAAATCATTTTAATTATTAAATATTCACCTGGTATTACTACATCATTTATCTACAACAAGAAAAATTAAAGTAATCTCTGTTTTGAACTTTCCTTCACAGCAAATTTAAATCTCTACTGTTAATTTGGAAAACGTAATTCAAATTCATCTTAAATCATCACTCTTGAAGATTTATCAACCACTGTGCACTGCATTTTGCAACACCTAATCAGTATGATGACTGGAACACCAAACGGAAATAGTTAACTTTATCAATGGTCAGGATATCAATGTAATTTTCCTAACAGAAACATGGCTAAAAAATCAGGTGATGAGCCAAAGTGCATGAATCTAACACCCTCTGGTTACTCCACCAAGTCGTTTCCTGATGCCACTCCTGTGGAGGTGGAATTGCTGTCATCACAAAGAACTCTTTAATTCACCCATCCTAACTACACTGCAACTTCCAATTTCAAGCCCAGGTCATTTGAACCTCTCGAAACCACACCCAAATGGAACAAAAGGCAGTCCATTTTTTCTGTCTCTATTGCCCTCCTTCAAGTAAATTTCTTTTACTGAATCTCTTTTGAGCAGTTTCCTAGCCTCCTGGAGTATGGAAATTTGATATGTGGCAACCTGAACATTCTTAGAGATTTCAACCTTCACTTTGACTGGTAACCCATACACATCAAAACTCTTTAAAATAACATTTTCAACCTTAAAGAGTCAGACAACCCACCCATAAATATGGTCAGATTTTAGAATTGATTCTTCTTAGACCGGGCAATAATATTGTAGTCTTCATTGGTGTCCCATGATCTTGCATCAGATCACCTCTGTGTAATAAGCCATCTAAAAATGTATATGTCCCTAAACTCCCCATCTCTGTTTGCTACAAAAGAGAAAAATTCATATGATAAATAGAACCCAACTAATGCATAAAGTTCAAGCAAACCAAAGAACTTCATTGCCTCCTACATCAGTACAACTTGACAAGTGCAGAGTATCAAATAAACAGTGCATGTTCTCCATGGTATGGTAGTGTTAGGGACCAACCTCACACTACTAAAAGAAAATGCCACAAAGCTGAGAGGATTTGGCTTTCCATCTACCTCACTATTTCTTAAGCAGATCTATGAAGCTGCTAAGAATGTCATAAGCATGGTTCATGAAGCAACATGACATGGTTCATGAAGCCTATGACAGTCCTAAGATCAGGAAGCAACATCAGTCTATGACAGTCCTAAGAAGAATGTCATAAGCATGGTTCATGAAGTAACATGACATGGTTCATAAAGCAACATGACATGGTTCATTCAGCCTATGACAGTCCTAAGAAGTATGTCATAAGCATGGTTCATGAAGCAACATGACATTTTTCATGAAGCAACATGACATGATTCATGAAGCCTATGCCAGTCCTAAGATCACTAGAAGGTCCAGCTGCAAAGTGTTCATCGAGATTGTGACCAAGCTTATGTCAAGGAATAAATGTACACCACTCCAATAACCTTCTATCGCCTCAACCATCCAGACTGGTTTACAAATTTCTCCCATGACAAAGTTCAATCCATTAGCAATACGTTTGACAAGACAATTTCAACTGACTCATCATCACCAAGCAGTTGTGTTACAAAATATAAAATGACAACCTTTACCAGCATTTGAACCTGTCTCTATGGATTTGGAACATACAACTGTCTTGATGAGCATCCCAAGTCATGTGAATTCAATCTGATTCCTACATTCCCATCATTTTTCAAAACTGACGTTGTAAAGTCTCTGTTGAAGAAATTGATGCTTGATCACAATGATTTAAAGAACTACCAACCTGTTTCCAAAGTCTCATTCATGTAAAATATCTTAGAAAAACTTATTCTATCCCAAACTGTATCTCATCTGAATTCAAATAGTCTTTTCAGCAATGTACAGCCTGCATATCAGCCTTGCCATAGCACTGAAACTGCCCTTCTGAGAGTGGTTAATGACCTTCTCTCTGCTTTGTATATTGGAAAGATCATGATCCCTACCCTCTTCAACTTATCTGCGATATTTGACACAATAGATCGTGATATATTACTTCACCTTCTCCAGCATATATTTAGTATTCCCAATACCGTCTTACTATTGTCAAAGTCCTACTTGGTCAACAGGACACAAATTGTGTCCATAAATGGGAAACACTCCAACCCAGTTGATCTATGCTTTGGTATTCTGCAGGGCTCTGTTCTCAGCCACATAGGATGACTATACAGCCACTCTCAAATGTCATAGATCCTGTGCTTCACTAACTCTGTGCTGATGACATTCAGACATACAAATCTAGCTGCCCAATGACAGCTGAGTCTACCATGCAAGGTCTAGAAGGGTGCATTTCCGATGTGAAGTCATGAATGACATGTAACAAGCTGAAGATGAATGATGATAAAATTGGATTTGTCCTGATCACCATGCAAAGACTTTCAAAATAACATCCTGTACATCAAACAATAAGTATCATCAATATCACAGTCAGTACAAAACATAGGTGTCACTCTTGACAATACTCTATCATTACACAAATATGTCATGAACATCATCATCATCATCATCACAGTGCAAGGCTGCATATCTTTCACTGAGACATATCAGCTCCATTCGCAACTTTCTTTCAGTTTATGCCACTAAAATACTTGCATGTTCTTTAGTACTTTCAAGACCGGACTATTTTAGTTCACTTCTATCTAGTTTATCTCAGTATCTACTGTGGAAACTTTGAAGAGTTCAAGACAAAGTTGCTTGGATCATCCTTACAGTACAAATGAGCACACCTCCTCCATGTTCTGTAACCTTCACTGGTTACCTGTTCAATCCAGAATCAAAAATAAAATTTGTTTACTATGCTACATTTTACTGACTGGCTCCAGTCCAATGTACCTATCTGACCTCACAAATATGTACACCCCTCAAGAAACTTGCACTCCTCTTTTGATGTATTTTCTTTGTTAAAACTGTTTAAACAAAGTAATATGGACAGCATTCTTTTGCGTACCAGGGAACAGCTATATGGAACGAATTACCCATTGATCTTAGACACAAGGACACTAATCTCATTCAAGAATGCTCTTAAAGTCATCAATTTTGCCTACAAGAACAGACTTACAGACTTAATAATGTTCATTTCCTTAATTATTGCCAGCATAATTTTGTTTTGTAATTTCATGGTGCTTATTTCTGTAATTTTGTCTTTAAGTTATGTGTTATCTAATACTGTAAAGTACTTTGAGCTTCTAAAGATTTTGTTCTCTACTAAGTCCACACTATTATTATAATTATTATTATTATGATTATTATTATTATTATTATTATTAATATCTTTTCCTGTCACTAGTCCCTAGTTCAAGGTGAATTCCATTCTTTTGTTAGTAATTGGAGGTCATTGATCTTAAACAATTAATCCCAGTTTAATGCCTTAGTTAATTCCATTATTTGGAATACTCTGCTTCTTTCACTGTGACCAAGACTGAAAGAGAAAGCTGAGAAGTGGGAAGTTGGGGAATAATATCAGTAAGTATTACATGAATAATAATAGTTTTAAGAAGAAACATGTGACATTCTCCACCTGAAAAGAATTACCAGGAATTCAAGATAAGACAATTTGTTCCTTTTAACTGCAAGATTTTATAACCGTCTTGACATTCTTCAGCTGTACTATGATTTTTAAATTAGCTTCTTAGGTTGAAACCTTTTAAGTCAGCAAGGCAACACTTAATTTAGGACCAACAAGGCATCATAAGAAACCTTCTGGTGGAAACCCCATGTTGACATGTCTTTCTATTTTGGATGAATAGTTGTAAGAGTTTCAAGATGGAGGCCATGGTGGCCATGTTCTATATCAGAGGCACCATTTAATATCATCTAGATATCACAATATGTCTTTTGGTAATAGTACATTTTCAAAATGATCAGCTATCTAGAAGTAGTAGTGATAACAAGATTTTCAAGATGGAGGCCAATGGTGGCCATGTTCTATATTAGAGGCACCATTTAAAATCATCTAGATATCACAATCCGTCTTTTGGTAATAGTACATTTTCAAAATGATCAGCTATCTAGAAGTAGTAGTGATAACAAGATTTTCAAGATGGAGGCCATGGCGGCCATGTTCTATATCAGGGGCACCATTTCCATTTAATATCATCTAGATATCATAAATAATCTTTTGGTAATAGTACAATTTCAATAATATCATCAGCTATCTAGAAGTAGTAGTGACAACAAGATTTTCAAGATGACCATTGCAGTGGTCATGTCAGAAGTTGGATCAGCACATTCTTGTTTCATTATAAAACAAAAGTAGTCATTCAGTAATTATAATAATTATAATAATACTATCTTTATTCAAAGAGGGTAACTAAGTTAGTTAAATACAACTAATCTCCCATAAGGTCTTTACTAAAAGCTACCCACAAAATATAAAATTTAAAAAATATAAATATTTTAAAACATCTTCATGCAAGTTTTCTCCCTGTCTCATGAAATAATTAGAATTAAACACATCTACAAATACACACTTAATACATTATGAAAGTAGAAGTATTTAAATGCACATATAATTTTTTGTTTCATCTTGCCAATAATTGTTTTGAAACAACATTAAGCAAGTTCTTCATGTATACATAGCAGTTAATCACTTCTGCCTCAATAGACCTTTAAGTTATTCTGCAAAAAGTTCTGTAAAGTTTACATCAGTATTATATTAAATATATAAGATATTATCTACATACTTCTGTAAATATATAAATATAAGAGATGCAAAACAAGCAAGTGATTAATTCCTCCCAGAACAATGAGTCTAGGCCATTATATATATACACTGCTTTAGACAAAATGTTGAAAACCTGACACTCTGTGGTCACAATCTGGATGCCCTCGAAGCAAGAACTTTCACTAACAGTGTTTGGAATCGACAAATGTATTTTACGGTGATGAAGAAACTAAGCTACATCAGATTCTGCAAATTACATGCCATTTTCAAGTTTGCTATTGAATGAGGTACACATCTGATATTTGAAAGACAAATTCTGCTCTTAAGTACTTGTTTCCTTTAATTTCTCAAGATATATTTGATAGTTGCAGGCAGGTGACGCTAGTTTAACATAATGAATAATGTATGTTATATACTTACTCATCTTTATCAACAGTTTGTATGTGGTTGTAAAAGTTCTGTGCAGCTAATGTCAAGTTGTTACTTGCTGACTCCAAGGCACCTAAAAAAGAATCTTATTTCTCTTTTATGTAGACTAATATCTAAGTGTTAATAAACCTTTCAAAGCTCACTTGGAAATGTTGTTGTTGTTGTAGGGTTTAATGCCATTTTTGAGCACATGATAGGCTATACATGGCAGCCAGTATTAATAGTGGAGGAAGAACCCAGGAAAACCCTAGATAGAACCACCGACCCACGAGAAGCTACTGGCAAGCTTTCTCACATACCCACTTTGGCTGAATCCTAGACTTGAACCCATGAAGACAGAGGTGAGATGGCAGTGATCCATAACGGAGAGCGCTTTAGACCACTCGGCTTGCCAGTAGCTTCTTGTGGGTCGGTGGTTCTTCTCAGGGTTTTCTGAGCTCTTCCTACACCATTAATACTGGCCGCCATGCATATTCTATTATGTGCTGAAAAATGGCGTTAAACCCAACAACAACAACTACTCAGGGCCCCCCACTTGGAAATAAGATGCGTTAAGGAAGCACTTACTATAGGTTATTTACAATCCAATTTCCTTTTTGAATTTGAAATATATGAGCTATTAAACAAAGAAACATTTTATAAACTAGTATATCTTGACGGTCCCTATACTAACATAATGAGTGACATTTACATCTGAAATGGACTGGAGAAGAATATAGGAAGGATGCTATCTGTCCTTTTTAAGGAAATTACACTGGGTTTACATTGATTTGTGATAAGCATTCTACATCTCTGATGTGTTAGCTTCACAAGTGATCATCATTTCACTTCTTATTCAATGGATGATTTCCCTTTGATAACCTCTGATATTTGGAATCATACCAATGAACCACTGTAAATAAATAGACTCTTTATATCTAGATCAATCAATGCCATATCTAGAGTTTCAAGTGTCTACCAATTTTGAAGGAAAATATGGATTATACATGTTGTTTTAGGGTTTAACACCATTTCTCAGTGCAAATGCAAGATTGACTAATACATGACACCCGGTATAGCTGATAGAGGAAGAACCAACCAAGCTACTGGCAAGCTTTCTCACCAAAATTGGCTAAGCCAGAGACACGTACCCATAATGACAGGTGATATGGTAGTGGTCAGTAAAGGCGAGCACAGCAGACCACTTGACCATCAGCTGCACATGCCACTAGTGATATGGCTGACATAAACTTAGAATAAAAATATTGACTTATGAATCCAATGATCTTGAAGCACAGCAGATGGAACAATCCGATATTTTGGTGGGTTACCATAGGTTATAAAAGTGGATTGGTTGGCTGTATAACTTTCACGGCAACAAATTAGGACATAAGCCAGATCCTGTAGGCATACACAGACCTCAACACAATTGAAAACTGATGAGAAGTATGAACAAAGATAACAACAGTATTACTAACAGCCACTCTGATAAAAGGAGACACTGCCTAATTATAACAGCCTTGCATGATTATCTGGACGTTGTATTGGCATTACCAAATCTTTCAAACTGAAGGACACCAAACTGGGTGTTATAGTCAGTATTATCTGTAGGAAATTACAGACGCTTGGAAATCACTATTTAATGGGCTAAAACTTCTGAAAATCGAGTACCCAAAGTCAAGAGTTACCATTCAGGTTCAGACAAAATTAACCATAGATGATAAAACAGTCCTTTGCTAAGTACTGCTTTAACCAAAGATATCTGATGTCCCATCAAATACCACACAGAAGTACATAGATGATTCAATTGATTATCTCAGTGATGATTCAACATTAATGTCAAAAAAAGTCCAAAACTTGGATGTGTTAATTGCATAATAATAATAATAACTCCCACTGAAATCGGTAAAGCCTGAGATGAATGAAGGCTTTGTCCTGGTCTATAATATTAGCAAGTGATAATTTTCCAGATTTCATTATTAAAGAGTAATGATAGTGATGATACCGATGACAATAAAGGTGTATGCATATTATAACAAAGGGTGTGAAAGCATAATTTATATAACTGTGCTTCTTGCAGAGAATCTTCCTGACATTAAAATAACATTATCCCCAGACAGTGCAAATCTTGAACTGTTCTGGCTTGCTGTCAGCAATTTGAATCTATCCACTGGCAGGAAACAGTCAAATTGATTGGTGAACTCACAAGAGTTGTAGTAATATAACCACATTCTAAGGCAGACACTGAAAAGGCATTATCAATTTTGAGAAATCAAGCCAACTCCAGAAAAAACCTGGATCCAATTACAGTACATCAATTCATAAGTGTTAGTATCAACATGACTAGGACTGCCTCCAATATTATCCAGTCAATTTTATTATCTCCTTAAAAGTGATTAGTGTGTGTGTCTGATTTAGATTTTTGATGTAGCTTTAACAGCTTTTTAATCATATTTTTAATAAATTTGCAATGTTGCAGTTTATAGTGATGTCTAGCACTGGGGCATCATGAAGCACACATGAAGCATGATGTCCCAACCAGTCACATTATCCTGACACCAGGCTGACCATTCCTAACACTAACTTCTTAATGCTGAGTGCATAGTGAGGCAGCTGTTAGTACCATTTTTATAAGTCTTTGGTATGACTTGGCCAGGTTTCAAACCCATGATCTCCCACATCCGAGTTGGACGCTTTAGCCACTAGGCTACTGAAGTGGTCTGAGTCAAATTTTAGAGGTAGAAAGGATAATTGCCTGTTTGCAACCAAATGATTCATCCATGATAGTGTGAGAATTTCATTGGAACCAGTCAATTAATCCAAATTCATTAATCGAGCTGTTTGATGAACTTTAATGACCGATATTTTTTACCCGTCATAGTGTATTAACATGAAAGAATATGGACTAACAATATTATAGCACAATAATGTTTGACATATTAAGTGATCTGCAATAATGCTTACCAATATTAACATTGTGTTCTTGCCATACAGTTCCAAATTCATTCTTGAATGTGTCTATAACATCTGATATGGCCTTTGCATATCTCCTTACATCAAATGACAGCAGCGTTTCATCAGCAAGTTTCCTGAAATATAAAGCAACAATATAATCCATGTCTCTAGGCCCTAACTGAACAGAATCATCATGTTGCCATTTTTTAAATCGAAATTTACTTCATTTTTGGACTATATCTTACAGTCGAAGTTCTGACTTGGAATCAGATAACTGGCCATGCATTAAAATACAGTATATATCATTAGACACAACAGCAGCTGTACTGAATCAAATATAACTATGCATACACATTATTTGATACATACTAATCTTTTAATACTAACTACAATGCAATCTGTGACTTAAAGAAAGAAGTAATTTTCTGCTGCTTTTTAATTGATTCTGATGAAAGTCGACTTATGTGTCACATAAGATGGCCATATTTGGTACCGGACCAGCATCATTTCAACAAAGCTGAAACCCAAGGAAATCTGGGTGCTTTCAATCAAAATTTTGTCACATTCTGTTAAGTGGTTGGTGTATTTCTGATCTTAGTATTGGCAGCTATATCTGATATTGGATCATCATTTAAGAAATTTAAAATCCATTCATTTCCAAGATGTTTTGTGTCAAATTTGGTCAAATCTACTGAGCAGTCTGAGAGAAGTTATTTGAAGTTTTTTTTTTTATTTGTACTAATCATAACAGCAATATTGGAGAATTAATATCATTTGAGCAATTTGTAAAGACCTTCATGCCTGGAGGCTGGCCAAATCACAAGTTTTAAGAAGTCATTAAAGAATTGTTTATTTTTAAAAGCACAATTGTAATGGATGATCAGCATATTTTCAACAAGTTTGAAAAGTTATTTTTACAACAGAATGCACACTCTTAAATCATGCGCAAACTGGTCAAACAGTTTTGATATGTTGTACTGTATTTACAGTGGTCCCCCTCTTTTATACCCCCTGACCAGTGGCCACCTGCTTTTTACAGACAAAATCTAGTGACACTGATAAGTTTGTGTTCAAAAGTATCCTTCATGAACAGCTACAACTCTAACATGACCAGTGGCCAGCATATGAGTGCAAAATTGATAAATTTTCCCCTCCCAAATGGCCACATTTTATTTTTATATCTGTCCAGAACCAGTACTTAGTTCATATGGTAAGGTAAGTAATCCAATTATCTTTACTGATATCTGCTTCCTGATGTCAGATTTTTGTTGCTGAAAGTAGTGCTGGCTAAAGTACATGTACGCTAAGGTTAACATTATATCACTATCTTTTAACACCGATGTTTACAGGAAATCATGGCTGATCCACAATGTTGTGAAAGCTAGTTTTTGGCTTCACACAGCCGTCTTCTCTTTGATGAGTATGACCAGTCGAAATTGTCAAGACCATAAGATGGTCAACTTTAGCTAAATACAGATTTTTTGGATTAACACACACAGGGAGATTAACACGGAACAAAAAAGGGTACCAGACAAAGACTGAAAAAATCATGTGAGAGAACATGTATCACTTCCTGCATAAAGAATGCATTCATTTCGTCCATTTTACAAAGGTTTCATCTGCATAATTATACTGCAGTACTGTACAATTAGCAACATAGCAATAAATTATTATAAAGCTTTAAAATATCATTACAAAAAACAAACAATACTTTAGAAAAGTTAAAGTGAATTGACGTCCTAAAAAATGGGAGGGGTGGCATCCCGAACAATTTTATTTTGGAAAGACTTAAATAAACAACATCACAACAGATAAAAGGGACATTCAGAAACTGTGAAAAAATGGAAAGAGAATTACCGGTATTCTAAATGCCAAAACAATGTATATACTATGATTTTAATCTTGTTTTTGAATGGTTTTGCTGGGTTCACATAGATTTTGAAAGATTGGGGAAAATGGAGTAGCATTTTCCAGGTTTTGAAAATTTGTGAAAATCAAGCAGATTACCCTGAGGTCCTTGAAAGTCTTTGAAAACTGAAATAAACCTGAAAATTTTAATTAACTTGTTAGGGACAGTAACTCAAACCTGATGGAAGGGAGATAACTCTTTATTATATGCAAAGCAAATGAAGCATGAAATATATATATAAAAGCAAACCCATACTTTTTCATCTATTCATTGGAATACCTAATTCAATAAAAAATGTTAGCCAAAATAGGTCTTGGAAATCAATATATGTGGTCATTCAAAGTTATTCTTAAAATTCTTGGAAATTGTGTCATTCAGAATTCTGTAATGACCCAAAAACAACATCCCACTTGCATTTGAGACTTAAGAATACAAACTATTACTGTAATGAATGTTCACTTGAAATGAATCTATTCTTAAGACCTTTATAAATCAATGTTACTTTTCAATGAAGATATTAAATACTTTGAAATTATATAAAACTTTCTTACTATATAAACTGCATACACTTTTTGCAAAATATTTAGACTACCTCCAGTTAGGCCGCACGTCTTATAAGGCCACTTTCCAGGTACAGAAGGGGTGGCCTTATAAGAGGGGGACCAGCAATAATAGCTATTGGAATGGAAGATACATGACTGGCAATGACTGATGTGTGTGTGTGTGTGTGTGTGTGTGTGTGTGTGTGATAAGGATTTTTAATGTAGCTTTTACAATTTTTCCAGTCTTATCATTATGATGTTTGCAGTGTGGCAGTTTATAGTGATGTCTTAAGAATACACTGGGGCATCATACCACAGACAAATAGCATCATGTCCCACCCTGAGTCACATTATCCTGATACCATGCAGGCCAACCAGTCTCAACACTAACTTCTTAATGCTGAGCGCCAAGCATTCAGCTGCTAGTACCATTTTTATAAGTCTTTGGTATGACTGGGCCAGGGTTCAATCCCGCAACCTCCTGCATCCGAGGCAAACACTCTAACCACTTAGGCAACCGAAGCGGTACAATGAATGTTGAAGGAAAGACTAAACCAAGAGCTCACTTGGCCTTGTTAGCAGGTAAGCAAGTTTTACATGACTAATAGCAAGCAAATTATTCATAAAATTTTTAAAGATGACTTCATTAGCCTTTATAGTTGTGGTCACATAATCTGATAATCACATAATCTGATAATCACATAATCTGATAACGAATATGCCTGTCTTGGATTGGCAGAGATAGAGAATACAACATACCTGGTAACTGCAAGTTCTACAGTCATCAGGTACAAAATTACCAGCTGACAACTTCAGTTAGTTCCAAAATATGCAGTCCTGCTGAATTTATTTTTATCAACATAATTTCGTAGCTTTAGCCACCAAAGCAAATGTAGGATACTTTGGTCACATTATTAAACATGCCTTTTCACATCCAATGCAATGCTTTCTCAACTGACAAATCATCATGCAAGTAGGAAAGCATAACATTAAAGAGTAGCAAATCGAAGATTTTTCTACAGTATCACAAAACTTCTGGTCATTTGTTTTAACACAATAAACTTAGTTAAATCATGCAACTAACCTATCCAATGTTTGGGCTACAAAAATTGAGCTTTTCATCTGCTTTAACTATTTTTGTAAAACACGGGGCTTTTTTCATCCTGGAATAATCTACTTTTATTCCAGGCAATTTCTTGTTTTATCAGTGACTTTACCTTTAAATTTAAATCTTTGATAATACATGCCATAAAAAGACAGAATTATTATTTTAACTGTTGTAGACATACTGGAATGCCATCATCATACTTGATAGTCCAGTCTGCTCATTTATCAGCATTACACAAAACTGGCATATGTTACGGCAACTGAATTAAGAGATAATAAGACAAAATTGACTTACCAGCTTATAACTCCCCAAAGTCTTGTCATGGCCAAAGTATAGTTAAAGGATGGATCTATAAATGTGGTGTACATCTGGAATGTTTCATACGCAGAGTGATATAAGGGATAGGAAGGTATGTCCCACTTTTTCTGAAATATGAAACATGGTAACTTTGCACCTTTGTCTTTATGAGGAAGAAGATTTATCAGCAATCAGTGAAAATTCATATTTTTAGATCCAAATCTTGATGTAAGACATGATTCTACAAACAGCATTCTAAGACATGATTCTACAAACAGCATTCTAAGACATGATTCTACAAACTGCATTCTAAGACACGATTCTACAAGCAGTGTTCTATCTAAACTAACAAATAATTCTCTAAACTATGTAATAATATTCTCCTTTCATGATCTATTGTCTCGTGTATTTTCTATCTTGGAATTTCAGTTCTCTTTTGTGTCCAAAGTGTTGTAATTGACAGTCTCAGCTGGCATCTATCTTCCTGCCTGCAGTATGTTCTATGTATATACAGCTGTATGCATCATACAAACCAGAAAACATTAGAGATATTGATGTGTGATTTGACTGTATTCTTGTATTTTGTACATCTGAAACTATAAAGCACTGCATGAACACCCACCATCATGTTGACATCCAAATTAACAAGTTCAGTTAATTATTATTACAGTTTTTGTTGTTCTAGTGATACTATTATCGTTTCAATAATAAGTATTATTATTATTATTACCAATAATCCTGGTATTTTTGTTATATTTGCATGGGCATTTATTGTTATTATTCTTCTTATAATTATTATTATTATTAGTAGTAGTAGTAGTAGTAGTAGTACATGTACTAGTATAAAAACCATCTTTCTGGTATCTCAGGTCACCTGCATGTGAACCATAACAACAACGCTTAATGAATTAATTTTCGAGAAGAACGTGTACCTTCTTTACAACTTCAAAAGGCTACCAGCATCTGTATTTACTATGTATGTGTTACAGCAGGGCACAATTAGCATGGTCTATTTTTAGCACAAGGTTGATTACAGTACTGAACCATCAGTAATACAAGAATGAAGCCTTCTTTGTCTCTGTCTTCAGTAAAGATTGTGCTTAAAACAAACAAAAAGAAAAGAAACCACAAATAATAGTCTTTATATGAGGAGAAAAAAGACAGTGATTAGCAACATATAATGAGATTCCCTGGGCAGTTGTAGATTTTCCATTTTATTCCATGGAAAAGCATGAAAATTTCTAACATGGAAAACACTAGAGTATTTGGACTAATATTCCAGACTCTGTCCAGTGTAGGCTGGAAAAGCATGGAAAAAAGACATGTAAAAGCATGGAAAATGCTTGACAATTCTAGCATGGAAAATGCTGGAGTATTTGGACTAATATATTCCAGGCTCTATCTAAGGTAGGCTGGAAAAGTATTGGAAAAAAAGACATGGAAAACGCTGGACAATTGTAGCATGGAAAACGCTAGAGTATTTGGACTAATATTCCAGGCTCTCTCCGGTTACCGTATTTGTCTGCCTATAAGACAATAATTTGTGACCAGAAAATCTAAGCTTCATCTTATAGTCCAAATCAACTTATAATTGGATTATGTCATCCGAATCACTTTATAGTGCTTTCCATATGGAAAACAATTCTCCAAGAGTACGAAAAAATAATGTGTAAAAAAATATTTCATTTTGGGGAAGAGATTGTATATGAAAAATTATAAGATACCACAATAAGTAATTTAAGCAATTGCATGAGCATCAGTAGTAAAAATTAACATAGATCTGATGTAACTGCGCTAAAGCAGCATGCACCAGTAATTTGGAATATATGTTGTTTCAATCTGATTATATTTATGCGTGTTAGAATTGACAAGTTAGAAGATGAATAACCATGTCAAAGACATATTCCATCACAATTTCCTTCTTGCACCTAATCAAATAAAGCATATGAATCAGTGACATAGAGATAGATAGACAGACATGCTAATCTGATGTCATTGACATGTAGGTTATGAGAGATGTGTAGTCACATGACTAGGAATGCAAATGGCCAGATCCCTGTCAAATTTCAGCAACAATGTACTTTTGTCTCATCTGTCATTGGATTAAAGACAGAACGAATACTTATTATAATGATCACATTTTTTGAGAAAATAAATCCTATTCCTATCGATTTCATGCAGGTATATCTCAATGAAAGGTCGTTCAAGTTTGCTGGGCTGACTAGTAAGCGGCTACCCCATGCCGACATCAAATGGTGTTGGCAAATTCCAGCTTTTTGATAGGGAATGGACTCTGACCCTACACCCAACATGAATGCCAAAATATCAAAAATGGGGTGGCAAGGGTCAGAGGAAACTTGGACTATCTTTATACTTGCAAAGAAAATCAGACAGCATGCAAAATGGTCATTCTTGGAATTTAACCAAATGGAGTCTATATGGATATAATTATTGTGAATATTTAAACCCTGAATGAGTATGGTATGTAATTTCATTGTTTACATTTAATGTTTCATTTATTAATGTTTCTTTCTTTTTGACAAAGCTTCAGCAACACGAGGGTTATAAGTTAAAATAAAACCCAACAAACCCTACAAAAAGCTGAACTCTCTCTATGTCTCTCTCTGTGCTTCTCTCTGACTCTCTCTCTCTCTCTCTCTCTCTCTCTCTCTCATATATCAGACCATATTTTATTTTGCTCACGAGGTGCAAGAAGAAAAATGAGATGGAATACATATGCATCCTTCTCTCTGTATTCTGTCTTCACAGGTGCTTGACATGAGCTTGATGTTCAGAAAAAAAAAACAATAATCTGATGGGAAAAAATCATACAGAGTGACAAAAATACCTTATATTACCCCCATGACCCATTCTGACATAGGACCCTCTCTATAATAATATATAAGAGAGAAGGTATGTAACTTCCAAATACTTCGTTCTGCCCATCACCCTCAATTTCCTTCTGCTATTTCCATCTTTAAAGACACATGACCATACTATATGGCTTGTTTTACTCCTGTGATATTTTTCTATTCATCAAGCCATTATTGACTTTTCTGCATTGTACCAAACCGAAGTTACGGGCTCCAAAACATGCGAGTTTGGCGAATTTTTTCTCCTGGGACAAGTGTGCGCACATGTGACAACTGGTGAAAAGAGCTACATGTACCATGTTTGCGACTCTACGATACATCCCTTTTTTAATTACAGAACAATGGTAGATGCAAAAGTGTGTGTGTGTGTGTGCATGTGTGTGTGTGTGTGTGATTTGGATTTTTAATGTAGCTTTAACAATTTTTCAGTCATATGGCTACGATGTCTGCAGTGTGACAGTTTATAGTGATATCTAGCACTGGGGCATCATGCCGCAGACATGTAGCATGATGTCCCACCCAGTCACATTATCCTGACACCAGGATGACCAGTCCTAACACTAACCTCTTAATGCTGAGTACCAAGAGAGGCAGCTGATAGTACCATTTTTGTAAGTCTTTGGTATGACTTGTCTGGGGATCGAACCCACGACCTCCCGCATCCGAGGCTGACGCTCTAACCACTAGGCCACCGGAGCAGTCAGATGCAAAAGTAAGTGTTTACTTACCATTAACTCGATTCAACTTTAGGAATCCTGTTCCATGCAAGAACTAGGCATTATCTTCTTCACTGCACATACATCGTATACATGCGACTCTATTTTCAAAATAGTTAAACTATGCGGCACATACATCAATGCCAAAATATGATTGGCTCAAAAGATTATACTTTATAATTATCACACGAGCTCGGACTTGTCTCAGCAGTAAAAATTCATGAAAATTGCACGTTTTGGAGCCCGTAACTTCAGTTTGGCAAGTTTCCTGACTGGAAAGGTTACCGAGTTACAGATAGAATCAAATTCGCAATGTTGTGTGGAACGAAGTGAAAAATGCATTCCGAGATATTTATCTGGCCTCATCTTATACTCAACATTGACTTATATATGGATGAAGTTTAGAAAATATGCCAAATTTGTTGATTCGACTTATACTCCGCATCGACTTATAGGCCGTTAAATACTCTTATAAAGAATGAGATAAATATTTTTGGAGGGTCATCACCCCAATCAATATTGTACTGTACTGTTTAGGTAACATGCTTCCACACCAAGAAATTTACATAGTGCATGTGTAGAATACAATCTCAAGTCTAAAGTCTCTTGAATAGTCCCACACCAAATCTACAAAGTACATTTTCTCAAAGCAAGATAAGTGTTTACATTTACCTCAATTAGACCTACTGTTTTATGCAGACTCTACTAGGATCATGCTGCTGTGTTCTTCTGCCAATAGCTCAAACAAATATATTTTATTTCATTGGCTTGATCACCTGACAACTTTAATATTACAAACTGGACAGGTGAAAGTGATTAAAATTCATAATCACTGAAACACTTTTGGTAGGAGACAAACTTGCATATATCATTTTCAGTTGATGCAGAAAAAACGTCATTTTGTACAGTACATTCTTTCCGTCTGCATACTGCAAACTTTTTCCAAATATCAATTTAATATTGTTTTGTTCTCAGTTTAGTTGCTACATTGTACCATTTTGACTTGATTATCCTTTTTATGAATTTAACGTTAATGTACAAAAGCATTTCATCTCCAAAGAACAGGTACAAAATGCCTATTTTTAGACAGGGTTTAGCAATTAAGACAACAATATAAAATACTGAAATTATAATCGCCTGACTGGCATTGAATATTTTGGGTCCAAAAACTAAATTTAATGTCACGTAAACAACCAATGGACTCCGATGCTGAACAAAAAGCAATTCTGAGTTAAATACCCAAAACCACAACATAGAAAAGGGGGTAGAGTCAGTAAATGTTACTATAATGCAAAGGTAGTTGTGAAATGAGTCCCTGTTATAAATGATTGTATTTATCATGTAATAAATAGCCTCAAATTTGTCTAAGTCCATTTAGTTTTAGCCTTATACAAGCAGAATGTCTTATTATTCAAGTTTTTCTCACTTTTCTTTTGTGATTAAGTTCTTCATTCCGCCTAGATGTTGGTTAGAAAATAAACTAAATCCAGATTCCTCCTTTCATATAATAGATGCCAGTGACTAAGTTCCTAATTCCACCTAGATGGTGGGTGGAAAATCAACCAAGTCCAAAATTATGCCTAAAGATGTATTTATAGCAGGAATTTGACAAAAGTCCATCTTACAGTTAGACGGACTCTAGATGGAGTCATCTTTGACTTCTCAAATTTTCCATGTCCGCCTTTGTATTGACCAGAATTTAACATTTTAGGCAGATTCCGCCTGGAGTCTGCTTAAGTTCCAGGTGGAATCCGCCTAATTATTTCATACGGATATTCAGCTTATGTGTAATACAGTACCAGTTCACTAAAACAAAACAACAACATCTAGGCGGAATGAAGAACTTAGTCATTTACATCAGTTAAATAAGGCATAATTAGGACTTGGCTTTTGTGTGTCTGTAAAGTTAAATGACTGAAAATATAGTGATACTTTGTGATTGTAATATCACTGACAGTTCAATAAAAATATCAATAAGATATAATAACATTTATTGTTTCTTGTACAATTTGAATGATTTTCAGCAGCATTTATATTTCCTGTTTCTGATAGCTGTAATTTTATTGTTTATTTTGGGCACTTTTTATAACTTCTTTCCACAGTTTTCCTTGTTAAATTTCTTTTTCAAATTTGTTGTTGTTGTATTGTTGTTTAATTCAATTGGATTTAACTGCCCTCAAACAAGTTTTCATCTTGTTTTCCGTTTTAAAACTTAATTTCGCTTTTCTCCTGACCTGAATTTCCTCGATATGGACCCATTTTTTAATATCGTCTCCGAAACTTTTTTAAATAATGCTCTATCTGGTCCCATTCCACAACGAGCTTTCAAATAAGTATTTGTTCCGTTTATTGTTTAACAGAGGATCGTTGTATAAAGCTTTCTGATTGGTCAAAATTTTGTAATTGCCCAATGAATCGTCACGTAACAGAAACTGATGGGAAAGAGCATGTATGCTAAACATGGCGATTCGAATTTTCGAGCGGGACGAGAGATTGAATAACCATTTGAAAAATGTGCGGCAATGAGAATACCCTGAACGCAAATTTGATGGGAACATAATTGGTCAGTCTGTATGAAAACTGAACGCCAGGACAAGCATTTTGCTTTTTGTGCCATAAAGAGCTTTACAGTAATGGCTAACATGCTAAATAGGACAAGGAATTGAATCAGGAATCAGGACGATTTCGAAGTTATACAACTCCAAACTGATTAACTTCAGAATTTAAGGACGGACAACGTGTAGATCACTGGTGGGAATTGTTGCCAGGTATCCATGTCTGTCAAAGATAGTCATATCTTTGCGGAATTTTCTTGGCTGAAAAGTAGAATCTACTTTCAGTCTCGTGAGGCATTATTGTGTATGTTATCAAAATATTCTTGGTGTGTTGGAATTCAGTGTAAAAGAAGAGTAATTATATCATGATAAACGTTTGTCACTGCTGCTTATGGAACAGGGACTAATTCGAGAGACCACAACAGCATCATAGTTTGTGCAATCAAAAATCCAGTCTACAGTACAAGTGACATAAGGCAGGCTCCTAGCTTTTCTTCTTCTTATAATCAAATTGTCACAAATAGATGCTTTTCTGTAATTTAACATTATTTTCACGGCTGAATTTGTCAATGCAGATTAATATTTTATATCTTATATATGTTTATGTGTTCACAGATGCCTGTGCATATGTTCCAGGCTTGATACTTTGATTTTTAAAACCACTTAATTATTTAGTGTCAGATACTTCATATCATGTTGTATATACTGTATATATTGTACATGACATATAGAAGGCCTCAAGGTAGATTAGTTCTGTAACTAATTGAATTACCTTCTCTAAATAAAGTCATTATTATTATTAGTAGTATAGGGGCCCCGAGTGGCCGAGTGGTCTAAAGCGCTCTCCGTTACGGATCACTGCCATCTCACCTCTGTCTGCGTAGGTTCGAGTCTCGGATTCGGCCAATGTGGGTATCTGAGAAAGCTTGCCAGTAGCTTCTCGAGGGTCGGTGGTTCTTTCCGTGGATTTCTCGGGTTCTTCCTCCACCATTAATACTGGCCGCCATGTATAGCCTATCGTGTGCTGAAAAATGGCGTTAAACCCTACAACAACAACAACAACAACATTATTATTATTATTAACTCCCATTTCTCTTCCCTTGGATGTCATATAATTGCAACATCAGTATAATTGTTTTCATGCACACTTAAATATCACCTTGGTTAATAAAATCCTGTTTAATTCATATCCATTATTTCTTTGAAACCTGCTGAAATGTCTGAAACACTAAAACCTTCAGTAAAATACTATATAATGATCAGAATGTTAGTGAAATCTTACAAAAGTTTTAGTCAATTTTTTTTTGTGAAACCTCACAAATATTTCAAAGAAATTTGAGTGAGACCTCGACATAATTTCAATGAAAGTTTTGGTCAAAATATGTGTGAAATCTCACCAAACTTTAAAGTGAAATGAAAAATACTTAAGTGATGCCATGTTGGATTAGATTTTGTATGCAAGAAAGAAAATGGCATTGCCCCTTAGGACAAGAAAAACCAAAATATTATTTGATAATGTCTGTCAAAATAAAATTTATGATCCATTTTAAATATTACTGTGAATATTTATCATTGATTCCCAATAATGTCTAAAAATCATTTGGCAGTTTAATAGAAATCTGAAATATTTTTTTTATGGTTTAGGCAGAAATTGTTTAAAAAACCCGTCTGAAATCCGCATTGACATTTTCATTATTGGATGGGGTTTCTGCAGGTATTTCCATCTAATTAGGCAGAAGTAAAGATTCCGCCTAGTAACAGTAATTTGTATATTTTGAGCTATATTCCACCCTGAATCTGCCTAAAAGTGATAATAAGGGAATCTAGGCTAAATAAGCGGAATAAACAGATTCCGCCTAGTAGACGGAATAACAAATTCCGCCTAGTAATAGACGGACTAATTTGCATATTTCGGGCTGTATTCCACCCTGAATCCGTCCTGAACCCACCTAAAATTTATAATAAGTTGAATCTAGGCTTTAAGTGAAATCCGCTTTAAAATTCCACCTGGAATCTGGTTAAAGTCAGAGCGGAAGTTTTCGTACAGGTACAGTGTCAATACTGCCATGACTATATTGCCTAAATTTGCTAAAATAACATGTTTTCCATGGTATAAAATCTATCCACTATTTCATTCGTTGTTATTAATAGGTGGCTTCACATTTTATTATGTTTTTAAGCAGGCATTTATACTTTTTTTTATCTATTCTACACTAGAGGTGCAAAGGTTATAATAAATTTATTTTTTCCGCCTACTAGGCGGTATTAGTTTATTCCGCCTACTAGGTGGAGTTTGTTTATTCCGTCTACTAGGCGGAATCTGTTTATTCCGCTTATTTAGCCTAGATTCCCCTTATTATCACTTTTAGGCAGATTCAGGGTGAAATATAGCTCGAAATATGCAAATTACTGTTACTAGGCGGAATCTTTACTTCTGCCTAATTAGATGGAAATACCTGCAGAAACCCCATCCAACAATGAAAATGTCAAGGCGGATTTCAGACGGGTTTTTTAAAGCTATTTCTACAATATACTTCAGATTTCTATTAAACTGCCTAATGATTTTTAGACATTATTGGGAATCAATGATAAATATTCACAGTAATATTTAAAATGGATCATAAATTTTATTTTGACAGACATTATCAAATAATATTTTGGTTTTTCTTGTCCTAAGGGGCAATGCCATTTTCTTTCTTGCATACAAAATCTAATCAAACATGGCATCACTTAAGTATTTTTCATTTCACTTTAAAGTTTGGTGAGATTTCACACATATTTTGACCAAAACTTTCATAGAAATTATGTTGAGGTCTCACTCAAATTTCTTTGAAATATTTGTAAGGTTTCACAAAAAAATTGACTAAAACTTTTGTAAGATTTTACTAAAATTTTTATCATTATATAGTATTTTACTGAAGTTTTTTTTAGTGTTTCAGACATTTCAGCAGGTTTCAATGAAATAATGGATATGAATTAAACATGACTTTATTAACCAAGGTGATATTTAAATTTGCATCAAAACAATTATACAGATGTTGTAATTATATGACATCCAAGGCTAAGAGAAATGGGAGTTAATAATAATAATAATGACTTTATTTAGAGAAGGTAATTCAATTAGTTACAGAACTAATCTACCTTGAGGCCTTCTATATGTCATGTACAACATATACAGTATATGCAACATGATATGAAGTATCTGACTCTATATAATTAAGTGGTTTTAAAAATCAAAGTATCAAACCTGGAACATATGCACAGGCATCTGTGAACACATAAACATATATAAAATATAAAATATTAATCTGCATTGAAAAATTCAGCCGTGAAAATAATGCAATATAACAGAAAAATATCCATTTGTGACAATTTGATTATGAGAAGAAGAAAAGCTAGGAGCCTGCCTTATGTCACTTGTACTGTAGACTGGATTTTTGATTGCACAAACTATGATGCTGTTGTGGTCTCTCGAATTAGTCCCTGTTCCATAAGCAGCCGTGACAAACGTTTATCATAATATAATTACTCTTCTTTTACACTGAATTCCAACACACCAAGAATATTTTGATAATATACACAATAATGCCTCACGAGACTGAAAGTAGATTCTACTTTTCAGCCAAGAAAATTCCGCAAAGATATGACTATCTTTGACAGACATGGATACCTGGCAACAATTCCCACCAGTGATCTACACGTTGTCCGTCCTTAAATTCTGAAGTTAATCAGTTTGGAGTTGTATAACTTCGAAATCATCCTGATTCCTGATTCAGTTCCTTGTCCTATTTAGCATGTTAGCCATTACTGTAAAGCTCTTTATGGCACAAAAAGCAAAATGCTTGTCCTGGCGTTCAGTTTTCATACAGACTGACCAATTATGTTCCCATCAAATTTGCGTTCAGGGTATTCTCATTGCCGCACATTTTTCAAATGGTTATTCAATCTCTCGTCCCGCTCGAAAATTCGAATCGCCATGTTTAGCACACATGCTCTTTCCCATCAGTTTCTGTTACGTGACGATTCATTGGGCAATTACAAAATTTTGACCAATCAGAAAGCTTTATACAACGATCCTCTGTTAAACAATAAACGGAACAAATACTTATTTGAAAGCTCGTTGTGGAATGGGACCAGATAGAGCATTATTTAAAAAAGTTTCGGAGACGATATTAAAAAATGGGTCCATATCGAGGAAATTCAGGTCAGGAGAAAAGCGAAATTATGTTTTAAAACGGAAAACAAGATGAAAACTTGTTTGAGGGCAGTTAAATCCAATTGAAGTTAAACAAAAATACAACAATAACAAATTCGAAAAGAAATTTAACAAGGAAAACTGTGGAAAGAAGTTATAAAAAGTGCCCAAAATAAACAATAAAATTACAGCTATCAGAAACAGGAAATATAAATGCTGCTGAAAATCATTCAAATTGTACAAGAAACAATAAATGTTATTATATCTTATTGATATTTTTATTGAACTGTCAGTGATATTACAATCACAAAGTATCACTATATTTTCAGTCATTCAACTTTACAGACACACAAAAGCCAAGTCCTAATTATGCCTTATTTAACTGATGTAAATGACTAAGTTCTTCATTCCACCTAGATGTTGGTTAGAAAATAAACTAAGTCCAGATTCCTCCTTTCATATAATAGATGCCAGTTACTAAGTTCCTAATTCCACCTAGATGGTGGGTGGAAAATTAACCAAGTCCAAAATTATGCCTAAAGATGTATTTATAGCAGGAATTTGAAAAAAGTCCATCTTAGAGTTAGACGGACTCTAGATGGACTCATCTTTAACTTCTCAAATTTTCCATGTCCGCCTTTGTGTTAACCAGATTTTTAACATTTTAGGCAGATTCCGTCTGGAGTGTGCTTACGTTCCAGGTGGAATCCACCTAATTATTTTGTACGGGTCAGTGGTTAGCATGCCAAACTCACAACTGAAAGTATACGGGTTTGAATTCTACCATCTGACCAGGCTAGATCAGCTACCATTGTGTGTCTTTGAGCAGGACACTTTACTCCAATTACCTCGGCACTAAATAATCTACTTGTGTAAGTGTGCCATATAGCACCAGTCAAATAAACAATGAACTCATTTCTATATTTCATCATGAGCCCAAAAGTATTCAGAGTGCTGCGCTTTTAGCTGAAGGAACTCTAGGGAAAGAAGGATTTGAACTGAACACATGTTACAGAGTCACCCAGAAACCACTTGTCAGGTCCGTTATGTCATCAAGGCAAATCCTCCCCATTCAACATCAAAGGATTGTAGCCTTCCCCCTACCAGGATCTGGGAAAAGGTGGCATGAAAGAAGCGATGTCATTTGAGATAGTGAAGGTCTTATGGAGAGATACACAGGCTAAAATAATCTCCCATGCTTTGCAGGCTAAAATAATTGCCCATGCTTTGCGTGTTTTCCACTTTAGCCTGGGTGAACAGTGCAAATTTAGTGGCACTGCTTCCCAGTGGCCCATCCTCTAGAGTCATTCTTTGAGATATTTTGTTGATTGCCTTGCTGTAACTGAGAATGAGGGATAGAAAAAGACACCATTGGTAACTTGCTTGCAAATTCCATTTGCCTGATCACCAAAGAGGAGATTAGATGATTGTGACGGTTGCACGCATTGGGGTGGGGTTCTTCCAATATATTTTAATTAAATTATGATGAAAGTTCCACCCGGGCTCGTGGGTTAGAAAGTTAAATTGGTGACGAGGTAGATTTACAGCTCTGAGCCCCCAGTCAGCAATGCCGACGGCTAAATTATAGGGAACACGAAGATGAAATTCAATTAATAACAATTTAATAAATTCGATAATTTAAAACGATAAACTCTCAATCAACCGTCTTTCCCTCGACCAAGTGACATCCTAATTCATCCCGTGATTTACAGTGTGAGTTCGATTTTCCCCCGTCCTTGCGTCTACTCATCTCTTTCTTTCCCGCTAATTCCTTCCTTCCTTCCGTTCCTCCAACACCTCCTTCGACTCCGTTTCCCTCTCGACTATCTCCTCCTCCAATTTCGCTCCCCTTTTCCTCCTAGACTTCAACTTCTCCTGACTTCTCTCCTTTCTTCTCCTTTCCTCCGTCTCGCTATCTGAGACTACGGGACCAAACTGTAACTGGTGTGTCCCTCAAAGCTTCCTTATTTGAAGCTGTCTGTACTTAGAATTTCCTGTTCTAAGATATTCCCGCCAATAACGAATAGATGTTCGGAGTTATTCTGTCCTCCTCTGGGCAATCTCTCTAGCGAACTAATTCTTGCCAGAAGACACGGAGATTTCATTCTAGCCAAATCAGTGTCTCTCCCCTATCCCGATTCTGATTGGGTGGCGCTGTGACTCTGTCCAATCGTCTTAGCGGCCAGTTCAACCTGGCTGGCTGTCTGCAGGGAAAAGAAGTTAAGACACTCCCACTTCTTCGGGCAACTTCTTTTGATCTGGACAAACGTTTCCACTTCTAGGTGATAATTGACTATCTAGCGGCATCGCAGCTCCTAGGTCTGGCTCTCCACTTTTAGCCACGGCAATCTTACGTAAGGGATTAGTGCTAGCCTGCGGCAATGTTTAACATCAAACAATGGCTTGTCAGAATTACTTTGATTATGCATGTTTCAAACTGGGGCTACTCTGGGTCGGGGTAAACGTGACAATGATTAATATAGTGGCCTATGCTGGGTCTTAAAGATATGTGGAGGTAGAGCACATTGCATTCACCAGTTGTTAGCTCATATTTGTTGTTAAAGTCATGCCCATATTATATAGGGTCTCGGTTTAAGAAAAAGACCATTCTAGAAACAGGCTTCCATGCATTTCCACTGAGACTTACCATATGAATCATGGAACTGTAATTCATTTCTCTGGTGGACAATACTGTATGATCAATTGTGGTGATGGCCCATTACGATCCAAGTTATAAGGTCAAATCTGGTCATGAAGGAATGGAGACATTTTGTTAGCTTGATGTTGTCCAGTTCTTGAGGTTGGGCTTGGTTACAGAATATTGATCCATGTAGCCAGTCTGTAAGTTTCATGTGCGAGATGATAACTTCAGCTGTTTATGCACTCTATCTCACTCCCAAGTAAATAATAAGGCTTTGAACCTTTGTATGCAAAGTAATGATGTGTTTTGTCCCTCAAGCTGCTTCTGCTCCTTCCCATTTAATACCACTTGAATCGAGGGTGAAAAACTCTAGTATTTGCACTCGTGGCTTCGCCACTTGTGAAAATACTGAGTTTTTCATCCACTCGATGAAATAAATCCGTTATTCACTTGTTTCAAGCAAATATCCTCTGTTTTCATTTTTTTCATGACAAAATAATTAAATCAAGTATATATTATTTTTACAAGAAACAGTTGTATTTGTCACAGATTAATTTTGAATATTACAAATATAACTATATTTGCGATCCTTTAATCACATGTTCAACATATGTCATGTATACCTGAGTGGTGGCCAAATGAGATGTTGTGAAAGATATTCAGGTTAAATCAAAGTTTAGGAATATTTCGGATTTAAAAGTAATCATTTCTTAAGTACTTTTCATCTGTAAGACAGAGTTTTAAGGAGAGCAGCTGCTTTCTGTATGAATTTTATGTAATTTCTCAAATCCACTAAATAATTTCTCATTTGTTGATTGAGTGTGTTTTATATTAACTAGCCTTCTCTGATAAATATCATACCCTTGAGTTCATATCCCACTCAAGTTTCCCTTCCTATTATATCACTAGTGTAGATAGTATTGTTAAGGCTTCAGTGTTAACAGTTTCTATTTTTATCAACAAGCTCTGCTCTCTAATGTCAGAAAAATAATTTTCACAGGGTGTCAGCTAGAGTGTCATCTAGAGTGTAAGCTTAATCATCCCACTTCTGTTACATTTTGAGATTACAAATTAAATAAAAAAAGATCATTAACATAGCCAATTCATCTATTATAAGATGCTGACCATTGAATTTTCAGAGGATGGGGAAGGGCCTGCAATTTTCTTTCATCCTGAAATATTTTATTTTATTTTGTCAAGGGATTTTTTTCAAATAATATAATGGAAATAAAATTGTTATTTCGCTGTAAATCACAGTATATAGCTGTATTTTCAGAAATACCAAGTTATACTCCGAGGTACAATATTTTTTGTGGTACTCAGCAAGGAGTTATAACGACTTTGTAAAAATGTAATGGCACTTACCAGTAAATATTATGACTTACATGATCGTATGTATACCACATGTCAATGCTGGGTACTCCAGCTCTTTGGTAAAAAGTAGCCATATCACTTCCTGAACCAAGGGAATAATAAATGCTGCAATAATAAAATGATAATAATAATAATAATAGAAGCAACAGCAGCAGCACTACTATTAAGAGGAGGTCCATTACTATAAAGTCATCCAATACATCCCTGTCTCTCCTACAATGCAGGTATGTTCATGGAACACACTGAATCGCTCATTGTTTTATTTTATAACTCAGCTACTGAATTTATATAACTGTTTCTTTCCTCAAGAGATCTTATTAAAATGTGATTTCACGAAATTATTTAATCAATTAGTGTGGTCTGATGATCTCTAGGAATGCACTGCTTGAACTACGCTGAATATAATATTCTCTAACATATATGTGCCACTTCTATGCTTCCAACGAACAGTATTTATTACACTTTGGCAGTAATACATTGAAGTAGTAATTATAGAAGTAGTAATGTAACATAAAGTTATTAACAGTATCATTAGAAAAATATATAGCAGCTGCAGCAGCAGAAGAAAATGTAGATGGCAGTGAGGAAGGAGGAGAGTTATTTTTGGGAAGTTTCCTGTTAGAGTTATTTTTGGAAAGTTTCCTGTTTACTCATTAAAAACATTAAAGCTACTAACATTAAAGCTACTAAGGAACAAAATTAAACTTTGACAGAAGATGAATGTTTATGGTGTATCAAATTATTTACAAATATGCACTCAAGTTTGAAACAAGCGTTTAAATTACAATGAAATTTCAAAAAGGTAATTTTACCTTGGTTCCCCTGTGGAGCCTGGATTTGTCTTGTTCCATATGTCATACAAGGTCTTATAGGGTGATGCGGGATCAGGACTGGGAACCTTTAAGGGAAATATACTTTTTAAAAATACAGTCTGACTTAAAAACTCGGGTCTGGGTCCAAAAGTTTTGTCAATGCTTTTGATTGTTTGGAGTTTTCTGAGATTGCATGCAGTTCAAACTAATGCCAAGCATTCCAGTGATTCCAAGCACAGTATTGATTTATCTGAGTATTCAAATGTTTCCTTGTACCGTTGTGATTCTGTGTATTTCAGTAGTGATGGTTATTTAACTCATTAAGCCCTGGCGCTGCATTTGCATGGCAGGAGGTAGAAGCCTACTGCCAAGCTCTGTAGGGTCAAAGTAATGTACGATACACTAAAGTTGGTGGTATTGTAGAAAGGTAGACAGATGTAGCTCTACAATGATACCAATAATCTGGATGTTCTAGTTGCACTACAAAATACAGAGGGAAAAACCTAATTTTTTGGACCCATTTTTTTTCATCCAAAATTCGCTCATGGTCGGAATCTGATTTTGTGTCCGGATTTTAGACTTTTTGGCCTCAGATATAAGGCAGACCAGTCTGAACTGCACACAGACAGGTGAACCTTTGCAAAAAGTAGGATAAGGTGGGCATTTGGAATAAAGAGTGGTCTCGATATGAAAATGATGTGTCCATTAAGCAAAAAAAAAAAAAAAGAACACAACTGCGTGAGCAAAATAACCATGAAAAACAATGTCTCTAACACAACTATGCATTAGGCTAATGGAAAATCTCTTGAAAGTCGATGTATTAGGATGTATTGAAAAATAGCCCCCAAAATGTGTTTCCTACTCTACTATTTCACGCAAAAACAACAAAAACCTCCAGGGGTTAATGAGTTAAGTATTGCTGAGTATTAAATTATTTAAGCATTTGAATGATCCTCAGTATTAGATTATTTAAGCATCCTGAGTAATCCTGAAGATTAGATTATTTAATCATTTTAGTGATATGAGTATTAGATTATTTAAGCATTTGAGTAATCTGGGTATAAGATTATTTAAGCATTTGTGTGATATGAGTATTAGATTATTTAAGCATGTGAGTAATCTGGATATAAGATTATTTAAGCATTTGTGTGATATGAGTATTAGATTATTTAAGCATGTGAGTGATCTGGATATAAGATTATTTAAGCATTTGTGTGATATGAGTATTAGATTATTTAAGCATGTGAGTAATCTGGATATAAGATTATTTAAGCATTTGTGTGATATGAGTATTAGATTATTTAAGCATGTGAGTAATCTGGGTATGAGATTATTTAAGCATTTGAGTGATCCTGTGTATTCAGGTGATTGGTGTATGAGTTGTCATGATTTACTTCACATATAGTCCACTTGAAAGGTTAATAAATAAAGTACCTAAGCATACAAAAAGCACACATTCTAATGTGAAATACTGGAGAAATTTAATAATAATAAAAAAATAAACAGAAGAAAAAAATTGAAATTGGATGATACAACTTGATCAGAATGGTAAAATATGCAAACATATATTTGTATTGCTTAGCTAATGTGTAGTACTTTCCAAACATTTTCTAGTTTAGTCTTAAATTTCATAATCCTTAAGTTTTACAAAATTGTCACTTTTGAAGTCATTGCAACATCATAATATTCTCTGTGGCATAGTGCACAGAATCATAATATCAAAAATCATAAACAAACTTTTATTTGAAAGTTTTTTAGAAATGGAGTAGAGCAGATCTGAGCATCCTATTTTAAGATTACACTGGTAACCTACATAGCATGAGGATGGTGCTACCTTAAACATTGTCTGCTTCACCATAATCCTGGTAAGCATAATGCAACTGACAGGGATACCATCTTAACTGTCAAATATCTAGCAAGAAAACACAAGTGACACAACTCACCATCAGTGCCTGGAATGCGTGCACACATATTGATAACACATCAGCAGAAAGAATACCTCTAGCTGATAGAGAACTCACCAAATTCAAGATCCAGAAAACAACTGAATGACACTAACCTAGCTGTCAGGTAGGACAATTCACCAAAGTAGAATCTGGCAAGACCTTCTTTGCTGATGAAGCATCCCTAAGTGGTGTCTCCTGACCAGTGTGCCACAAACAGTTCACAGCAAAAATTGGCCTGACCATCCTCTCTAGCAGAAATCAGAACCAGATAATGATGCCATGGTCATTTTCAGATTCAAATGATGCAAAACATGTGGCATTTGATTTTGTAAACGTAATCTGGCCACACATGAAAAATAATCAGCAGATGTGGCAGAATAAAAAAAGCACTAGATGTTGCATATTAAATACAACGAAGACTTGTTTTATTGTCTGTAGTCATCTACTTAGGAGTAATGTTATGCAAATCCAGCAATACCTTTACTGTCACCATGCTTAACTCAGGATCTGATAGAAAGCCATTGTTTTCATTATCACTTTTTCGTAACGGAAGGAGTAAACATAAGCACCACTGATATGAATAAAGAAACAGTAAGTATGTTTTCAGAAAAACCTATACAAATGAACTGGATTTTAATTGGACTTTACATTTCTGGTTGATTTTATTCTCTCTTGCACTAATTCACACAGTGCATCATGTATCACAATGACCAAATTATTTCTGACAAGTTAACCTATTACTGCATCCAAAGTTTGGTGGCTATCCCATGTCAAAAGTTTGATTGCACTGCTGCATCAAATTTCAATGAGTGTACATAGCCTCTGTTTTTGATGTACAAAAAGTGCCTTACATTCACAGATGCCACAAGGTGTATTATGTGTCACAGTGTCCTCCAAGTTTCCAACAGGGATCTTAATGTCTCACTTCAATGACTATACTGTATTGGGTGTCATTGACTTCATGGCTTCATTTATTTTTATGTTCAACAGTGAGCTTCTTAAGTCCATAAATGTGTTAGAATTATATTTAAGAATGTTTACTCACAATTTTTGCAGCTTGATACAGTGGGTCCTGAAGAAGTGGACTTGTACCAGCTACCAGATAATCTATGTAGTCTGCAGCATAGTCCATATTTATGTAGGCTACAGCTCTCTCGTACAACACCTTCATGTATTCCTATTTAACGAAGAATTGTCAAATTTTATTATGCTGTACTCACAGAAGTAACATCCAACTCTACTCATCCACATTTTCTTTGCCTTTCTTTTTTCTGTCATATTTTAAGCATAGATAATATTTGTAAATACACATTATAATCATGCTAATATTAAGTACAGCACTGCTTGTTAAGTGATCTTTTATAATAAAGTTTACATCAATATATCAATATCACGTCGATCAGATGGCCACATCTCTGCTTCAAGGTTGTCTGCAAGTGCAACATGAAAGCCCTTGACACTGATGTCAACACCTGGAAAGAACTTGCTCTAGACAGGTCCAGTTGGTGACATGCTCTGATTACTGGTCTGAAAGCCGGCATGGACAAGGGTATAATTAGTGGTTTTGAGAGAAAGACAGATAGAAAGAGAGACAGAAAATTTGATGTAACACACAACTAATGCACATGGACATTAAAAACATGCATCAGAGAAAGAAAAAAAAAACAAAGGAAAACTCTCCCTCTTTCTCATGTACATGAATACAGATAGGACATTCTGAAGACATTAAAACAGACATTGAAACCTCATCCAGTGGCCCAAACACATGTACTATAAAGACTAAGAAAAAATGGGCAGTAATCCCAAAAACATTTCTAGATGTGTGATTTTTAAGGTTGATATGAACAACTACACACAGAGTCAAAATACAGTTGTTTTTTTTCTATCCAGAACTGCAGTATTACCTTCCTATCCTGCCAAATGTAAAATAAGTAGCAGTACAGAGAATTCTAATGCTTGTTTTAATTATTAGATGACAAAGTCAAGTATTTATGATTCCATAAGATTTTACAAGCAAGCTCTTTATACAACAATGTGTTGCATTTGTGAGTTTGTCTTTGGACATAAGGCTGTACTGGTGAATTTACTGTTCAGTATGACATCATATCAGTGAATTGATCGTTGAGTGAAATGTCACTTGATATATTGTCATCAACCCAGATGAAGCGCCTCATGCATGGCTTCTTGTGTATAAAGAAGGAATTTTAATACAGGGTTTTGAGAAACAAAATTCATGAACTTTCACTGACCATTTTTACAAATTTCGTGACCTACCAACATGAAGAACTTATGACTTGTGTACATTACAAGTCAACAGAAAGCATAGTAATTAGCAAAGGTGAACATACCTCTGTGTAATCCAAGTGAAAGTCACTTCATGGTAGTAATTTTACCTTAGGAGAGTAATCATCAAAATTTATTTAAACGTCATATTCAAAGGACTGTTGGCACATCATCATGCTGCTGGCCATCACAAGCACATCAACACTTTCAGCATTGGATGTAATTTGGAATATCACTGAAGTTTATTCAGAACTTTATTCATATGGACTTGTATTATAAATTCCAGGTTTAGATGGGATTTTATTTCCAATACCTGAAGTTATTTTTATATTATCACTTTGTATTCTAGAGAAATGAACTTCTTTTGATGATGTTTACAGAGCATGTTGGTTTTCATGCTTTTCTGTTACTTTGTTTAAAACCTAGAGTTGTAATACATGAAACGACCACCTAAAATTTCACAAACCTTCACAGCCTTTCATTGTCTGTATGAACCCTGTCATATATGAAGAATACTGATGGAATTTTGCATGATAAAATAAATTATTTGTACCCATATGGAGGGTAGATATATGGTGCCTAAGATTTTCTTTGTCCATTCATGTTTGGAGAGGGAGAACCACAAAAACCCTGAGTAGAATGTATAGCCTGACTATCTATCAAGGCCTGTATAGTTCATTTTTAAATAAAAGACATCTTGCACTGAACAGAACAGGTACTGACAGAAAATGTTCCAAATGGCACAAACAGTAGGGAGCAGGCAGGCAGACAAAGATACATAAAAACCATCCAATAACTGACCTCAACCCATTCTGTTGATCCGATCAAACCAACCTCCTCTCCACCCCAAGTACAGAAAACAATTGTTCTCCGAGGTCGAATATCTGCAGCAGTTTAAAAATACATTTAAATAAAACCACAAATAAAATAAAGTTAGATGAATAAAGACATGGCTGAATTTTCATGCTAAATTAATTTTAATTAAACAAAAGTCCCTCAAAGGAATTTCCAAAAATCCAAGATAATTTTCTTCTGTCAATTTGTTATATTTAAATGCCAAGAACCGAAACTGTTAACTGATATTCTTGAGAAACTCCAACATAATAAATTCAGCAACAAAATACTTTCTTACTTGTCTGATTGAACAGGTTTCAAGTAAACCTCCAAGTACAGAACAAAATTCTTTATCATGACCTCTGATGTTGAACCCGATATCATGGATAGAAGATCACTGAACTTGTCCAAGACAATGTCAAGATAGAGAATCACTGAACTTGTCAAGGACACTGTCAAGATAGAGAATCACTGAATTTGTCCAAGACAATGTCAAGATAGAGAATCACTGAACTTGTCCAAGACAATGTCAAGATAGAGAATCATTGACCTTGTCCAAGACAATGTCAGGATAGAGAATCACTGAACTTGTCCAAGACAATGTCAGGATAGAGAATCACTGAACTTGTCCAAGACAATGTCAGGATAGAGAATCACTGAACTTGTCCAAGACAATGTCAAGATAGAGAATCACTGACCTTGTCAAGGACACTGTCAAGATAGAGAATCACTGAAATTGTTCAAGGACACTGCAAAGAAATATCCACATACTACATTTGGTTAAATGATTCTGTTTTGGACCAACTAGACATCATAATAAGTCTTTAAGTATTAACTCCTTGTCAGTAAAACCATCAATTTAGGAGGAAAAGTCTTGAAAAGATTCTGAAGATGGCCAACACAGCAGCCAAATTCGACATCATATAAGCATAACTTCCATGTAGGACCAACTAGACATCATAATGAGTCTTTAGTGCAACCCATATTAAAATACCATCCATAAAGGAGTAGACCTAATAAGGTTTTCAAGATGACCACTATGGTGGCCATATCGGTGTCAGATGGGCACCATAATAATTTAAGACCTACAAGACATAACATCCTTAAGTGAAAAGCCAGCTTTGATACAATATTTCATTCATTAATAAAGATAGCAAGATTTTCAAGAAGATGGCCATACAGGATGTCAATTTGGAACAATTTTCATTTAGAATGTAAGTCATTTGGTGAAAACTCCATTGTCAGTATGACAATCCATTTAAAAAAGCAGCCAATACTTTCAAGATGGCCACCACACCAGTTATATTCGATGTCACACTGACTCCCATTTTCACTTATGATCAATTAGATCTTTTAAGAAGTTCTTTAGTGCAGATCCTATGTCAACATGACAAACAATTAAGCAGAAGTTGTGATAACAAAATTTCCAAGATGGCTATGAACTGGAACCAGCTAGACCTTATTAGAAATCTCCTTTTATGACAACACCATGTTGAAATAGTTTTCCATTGAGGACAAGATGATCACCATAGTAACCATGAAGACTGTAAAGAATACCACCATAGTAACCATATTGGTTGCCATATTAGCACAATTTTAATTCAGGACCAAATAGATATTATACAAATTCTTTTAGTGAAGATCCACGTGACTGTCAATACAACTATCCATTAAGAAACAGAAGTGATAGTAATATTTCAAGATGGCCGTAATGTCAAACTGCTACCATTTTCATTTAGGACCAACTAGACCATGCTCAGTCTTATAGTGCAAACTCCACGTTGATAGGAAGCCATTATGGAGGTGTAGCAATAATGCTTTTCACCATACTGGCCAGAATGGACATCAGATTGGTACCAGGATTTTTTTACAACAAACTAGAATGTATTTTAGGAAAAACCTCATATTGATTTGACCTTCTATTTGGGAAGAGTGCCTTTCAGAATATTTTCAAGATGGCCATCATGATGGCTATAAGCAAATATGTCAGTTATATAATTATATCTGACACCATGGGAATACAGGCAGATATGTCAATTATATAATTATATCTGACACCATGGGAATACAGGCAGATATGTCAATTATATAATTATATCTGACACCATGGGAATACAGGCATATATGTCAATGATATAATTATATCTTACACCATGGGAATACAGGCAGATGTGTCAATCATTTGACACCATGGGAGTACAGGAGGATGCATAAATACTATATTTGATACCATGGGCTTGAAAGTTCTCATTTGCATGGATTTTGTGTAGCTCATAATAATAACTGTATACATAATCAGTGTGTTGTTTATGCTCATTATATATATATATATATATATATATATATATATATATATATATATATATATATATATATATATATATGCATTGACAGTGAACAATACCAACTTTCAGATTATATTTTTACTTGAATTATCTGTAGAAAATAGGACATGCAACTTTTCTATTTGTCACCCCATATAAACATTCTACTGTTATTATTCTTACAGGGACAGGGATATTTCCAAAATCTTATTGGAAGTGGGCTACCATCACGCTTGTATGCATGATCTGTTACTGAGAAATGATTTAATAAATACATTTTCATCATAAACTGTAATTATCTGACTTAAGACGTATATTTATGAATACCATAAAGATTATAATTAACAATATTTAGGATTATGATTTCATAATATTAGACCATATCAAAATAATGTTGTTGAATATTTTTTAAATCATGCTTGCACCAACGTTAAGTTGTTTCACCCAACTTACACTTACTAATCTACTGTTCCATATTTCAGAACTTAAAACTCTAATCCAATGGTTGGTTTGGTTTAGGTTGGGGTTTTATGGCAGGGCAATTAGGGTGGTATTTTTAGGTGCCAAGGCAATTGGATCTAGTCTTTGTACAAAAAAGCTCAACCAGTATAAAACATTACTTTTTCCAAGGTGCTTTTCTTTCATGTGTGTAAACACTCGGTTACTGCCCAGTTAGATGCCAAGAGCAAAAGTTAAGCCGCTTTGCTTGGACTATACATGAGTTTTGTTACATACAGCATGAATTCAATGGTGCCAAACAAGAACAAGAAGTTGATTCAAATTATTCACTGGCTACAGATGTACTAATCAAGACCAGCTGCAAACTGCACATATCTAGATCAGATGTCACATAAGGCACCAGCAGATCTGGGTCTATGCAGTTTGACAGGAGTAATCAGTATAATGAACAACATGAACCCCAATTCTACAGCACGCTTAGATGTCTCTATGTTATTTGCAATTGTACTCTACTTATATATGGTATATTTAGGAAGGTGGGTGTCAAGTCACATTTTTCGGAAAGACAAACACAGATCTGCTGATTAAACAATAATAAAACTACTCTGGTGGCCTAGTGGTTAGAACATCACCCTCATATGCAGAAAGTCACAGGACTGAACCCTGGTCAAGTCATACCGAAGACTTATAAAAAGGATACTAGCAGCTGCTTCACTAGCCCTTAGCATTAAAAGGTTAGTGTTAGGACTGGTTGGCCTGGTGTCAGGATAAAGTGACTGGGTGGGACATCATGCTACATGTCTGCGGTATGATGTACCAGTGCTGGACATCACTATAACCTGCCACACTGTATACATCTTAGTGATGACTGAAAGTTGTTTTAAAGCTACGTTGAAAATCCAAATAACACACACACACTAAAACATAATAAGTCTCCACAGTTACAAAGTAATTCAATGTAATTTTTTAAACCAATTGGTAGAGAGTCATTTTACTAACTGAGCTTCCTTCCATAAATAAAGCATAATTGCATGTCTTATTATAATTAGTATACTTCAACATGCTTATATTGGTGAGATCAAAATCAATTTATGAATTTTTTGTTGTGTCAAGTAATGGAAATGTCTGAAGAATTTCAGAGTTTTGGAAACATACCAGGCCATGTATTCTCACAACCTTTATCCACTTAACCTAGGTTTTACAGCTTAACTGTTTACAATGTTTCTCAGAATCAAATTAGAATCATAGAAATCACATGATATTCTAAAAGTTTAAATCTTGCTCTTCCAGCTCAACAGATTTCAAAACCTAGACTGGCATATGTGATTCTGAAGTTTTGAGATACAGATGGATATAAGCTTACTACCTCCTAAATCATGCCCTACTAAAAAAATAAAAATATTCCAGTCTATTCATATAAACTAAGGGTAATACCTCTCCTTGCTGCCACCATGTGTTGCCAGTTTTAAAAGCTGAGCAATATGAGAGCAATGATGCTTGCATGACTGGATGGTTGGGAGGGTTTTTAAGTAATGTGATTTGGTAAGTATTCTTGGAGAAACACAATTTACTTTCTCCTTCAAATACGTTCCCCAATATCATGATATTAGGAAAATAGGTAATTAGAGGAGGGGATGCTGAACATATTACCTCTACCTCTGGTAACCTCTAAGGATATGCTGGATTCCCCGAGTAATGGATTAACCCTTCAACCTAATTGCTAGGGTCACATGATTGTGACTTCCATGACGCTAAGCTGAGTATCAAAATCACCTTACCTGAAAAATTCACTGGCAAATCCAGTGAAGCTAACAGGCAGTGTTGAGTATTAATTGAGTCTGGTGGTCATCCAGACCACTGACACAGGGCCCACCAGATCTAGAGTTTATTTCTGCAAACTTAAATCTCTGAGATAAAATCCTGTGAAGATAGACTCTGCATGTCAGCCTATGGCTTTTACCATATCTCAGATTGAGATATTGCAAATGAATGCTAATCTTGCTGAAACTGTTCTGATTTCATGAGCTGAAATCTTCATGAGATGCAAGTGATCTTGGGATATTTTTAGAATACACCAAGAGTATAGCCCACTTCAGCCATGAAGACAGGGCCTGTTTTCCAGCTTTGGCTGTAATGAAGAGTCATTGGCATGTGCCTCGACTTGTCTCCCTTTGTTTCAAATAGAGTTTGAGGGCACAATCAGGATCTTGCATGATTGCTGCTCTCAGTTTATTTATGGAGAGTGACTGTATGGTAATTCTTTCATTGCCTAAAGATGTTAAATCTACAAATCACAGTTGTGTCAAGATGACTATTGAGCCAACTGATCGGATCTGAAGATGGTTTGAATCACTGAAAGGGCATGCAACATAGTTTTCCTGCATGCTGACACTAAGGCTACCAGGAAACAGGTTTTGTATGAAAGTATTTTCAGTGTACTACAAGCTAAAGGCTCAAACTTATTGGAATTGAGCCATGTTAACATCCAGGACCAATTCCATTTGGGAAATAGGGTGAGTGATTTTAGCCATTGCAAATCAAAATTAGCTAGCAAATCTGATAGATCCTTATCATGGCTTATATCATGTCTGCCATGATGTTTGAAAGTGTTAGAGATCATTGAGCAGTAGACTTTGATAGTGATTGGAGCCAACATTATCTCAGCCACAGAAAAAAGTCGGTGAGATGGTCAACTGAGGTACTCAAAGAAACAATGCTAAAATTTTTACACCATTCCTTGAACACCCTCAATTTTCTTTCATAAGCTTTCAGAGTTGAGGGCCTTCTTGATTCTCTCAACAGAAGGTGTGAATTGTTTCCTTTGCAGGGCTGTCCTGATAAGATCCTTGTGTGAAGAACAAGATGTTCTGGACAGGAGTGGAACACTTGCGACTATGGTTGCTTGAGAGGATTCACTCTGGCTGGAATCTTTCTGTGTACATCTGGTTAGATCTAATTGATCTGTGACCCAAGACTTGTCCCATCTGAGGAGTGCTGTTAGAATCAGTTTGCAATTCTGACCCTGTAATTTCTTGATTATTTTTATGCCAAAACTGTGGGAGGCTTGGCAAATGCCCATAACCCTTTCCAGCTTACTGGCAATGCATCCACTGCCCATATTTCTGGGTCTGGAGCTAGGGTGACAAAGATGGGCAACTTGTGGTTCCATCTTGTCGAAAACAGATCTTTTGTCCGGCACCCTCAGAGAGTGCAAATCTAAAAGAGACTAATAGATGGAGAGACAATTCTGTGTGATTATGACTTGATCCCTCCTGGATAGTATGTCTGCCAGAACACTGAGTCCGCCAAGATCATGTCAGATTTTTACATTGATGTCATGTTACTTCTTTACAGCAATTAAGAAACTGACAATTTAAATCAGAACACACCAGTCAGGTGCTTTGGTTCCCCTTTGTTTAATGAGGTAGGCCACCACTACTAATTTGTCTGAAATGATGAGAACTGGTTTTCCTGAGAGATGATTCTTCCAAAAATTAAGGCATTGATAATAGCTTTCTTTTCCAGAAGGTTAATGTGGTGTTACTGATTCCCTGATTTCCATGTGCCTCTGACCATAGCAAAATCTGGCATTAGGTGGGCACCCAAACAGTTTGTACTGTCATAGGTATAAAGTGTTATTTCTGTATGTGGTTTCTCCAGAGAGATCCCCGACATCAGCCAGTCCTGACTGCCATTGACTAAGGAAGGATCGTACTGTAGGTATGGTCATGATTTGTTGATCTAAGGGATCAGAGAATGATTGCTAGCAATGTCATGTGCAAGGGGTGCACAAAGAGGTGGCAAAGTGGAATCAAGTCTGCCTCTGCACTGAATAATCCTAGTAGTTGCAAAGATTCTTGCACTGTTGTAACAGTGTGAGTAGGGTATTATTGCCTTGCAGTAGATCGAATTTACCATATCTTTTTGTGGATGTCATCCAAATACGCTGCCTTACTGTAGATGATACTGACCTGAACTGGGTGACAATGTTAATCATAATCTTGGTAAAAGCCCAAGTGCTAATATTTGAGGTCTTTGAACTGATAAACTTTATCGCAGTAAGTAAACCAAAGGAATTTCCATGATGCTGGATGGATAGGAACATGAACATATACATCGGTCAGATTAAGACTGATGGTATGCTTGTCCATCGTGATGGAGAGTCGGATTGATCTCACAGTCTCCCTCTTGAAGTTTCATGGTAGAATGTATTGACTGAGATGAGTCAGATCACCGATCAATCTCAACTTCAAGTTGGCCTTGAGTAAAACCTCAGACAGTGTGGATCTGCACAATCTCCACCACCTGCTGGGTGACAAGTGACCATATCTACTGTTGTAAAAATGCATCTTTCAACCAATCTGATGGTATGTATGTAAGGAGGGGTGAAGAAGATAGGGGAGGGGGTTGGATAAACAATAGATAGACTGTCCCCTGGTATTGTTCTGGGATCTAGATCGAGCACTAGAATTTACATTATATCATCTCTATTCTGCTTATCATCCCTTATTCGTGGTTGTGATGTTTGAGAGTCAGTTCCTGTGCTGCTGGATTCCAAACATCCTCACTCTTTCCTCCAAAGAGTAAGAGTGACCCAAACAGGGTCATCCTTAAGGCCAGGCTGTGGTGTGACTTAAGGAAGGTGGAGTGGAGTCACTAATCCCATCTGACCAAGTCCAGATTGGCAGACTTGGTCATTGCATTGGCCATAGAATGATGTTTGCGCTAATAATCACCCTGACATGGCCATTGCCTGATTTTTCTGCCAGGCGCAAAATGGCTAATAATGCCTAATCCAGCATGGAGGAAGTAGCCAATACATTCCTGACCAGTTTGGAAATAGCTGCAAGCCCATTCTTGTCCACTTTATGGACATGTGAACAGCTGCCATATTCTTATTCATACAAAAGGCATCTGAATGTGTTTTGTACCAGCGGTATGAGAACGATGCTGGTATTTGGCTTTCGGTAAAGATAGTTTTGGCATTACCTGGGTCATTAATCTGACCCAACACCCAATCATAAATTTATTTTATTTTGCTTGATTGGGGAAGTATACTGAACAACAGAGAATCTTCCCCATCATCCAAATCTACCAACTCCATAACCTTGTAATTTGTCATGGCTGTAGGGATTGGAGAAAATTCCAAGGACAGTAAAAGTCTATAGATCTCTTCTACTGCAGCTTGGAAACTAAACTCCTTCCTTTCTATTGTAGGATTGGAGTAAAATTGTTTTGGGGCCAGACCTTGATCATCACTCAACTGAGAGTCTGTTTCGGCCTGCATTTCTGAATATACAAGCTCTGAGGTAACAATGACGATATCCCATCATCTTTATCCAATTCATCAGTTCTGCCTATAGGAAACACCATGAACAGTAAGATGGTTGAATGTACATGTTATGGATGGAAGGTCGGCTTGTGTGGCAAAAATTCAGCATGGAAACCAGTTGTACAAATTCCTATTCTGTATCAAAAGGTACCGTCATCGTCAAAGGTCAGTCTGGACAGATGGATTAACCAGTAAAATCTGTGTCATAAAAGATTATGCTGCCATAGGTGCAATATGACAGTTGGATTGATTACTAAGATCCCCATACATTATATTTGACTGGGCCAGTTTATAAACCCAAAATGCAATTTGTGATGGCTGAACAGTCAGGATGGCCATCTGTCCAATCCTCATGTCGTTACAGTTGGACGGTCAGGACAGATAGTTGGCTTGTATGGCTGGTAGGCCATATGGCTGACTGGTTGGTATGTTAAGATGGTAAGACAGTCGGTATGGTTGGACAGCTGCACTGAGAAAACATGCCCAAAATTGGGATCCAATGGATCCAGTAAGGGACCCATGCATCCAGACTTACAGGCTCTAAGGCCATGTTCAAACATGCGAGGGGACTTATGCTCACTGGGCTGCCTAAAACTGAGGGAATATTCTGCGAAAGCATCAGAAGGGAAAAGAGGCAAAATCTTAGCAACTGCATTGTCTCCTGTACCAGACAATGCATCAGCTGTTCCATGGTCGATGGCAGTAATCCCTCCAGTAACTTTTCCTCCCATTCAATTGACATATATGTAGTTTCTTGATGTCTTAATTTCAGTGGGGTGGACCTCGACAGCGTCCCCCTCAAGGCTTGCCAGAGATGTAAATTTAGGATGTAGACTCAGCACATCCCCCTTCTTGCAAGATTCGGTTCTCTTCTCTTTCCTTTTAGTTGCCTTTTGTAGTATTGTAGACCAAGTGTCTTTGGACCAGTTCGGACAAATGCTGCATGTTGTAAAAGAAGTACATTTCGTACAACCCATACAGTTGTCGTGGTTATCTTCATTAGCCTTACAGCTTTTGCATTTTTTACATTTTGTCACCAATATCAGACTGATACAACGCAAAGAAATAAAATTAGTACAGATATGATAATAATTTATTCAGCTTTGAATGAAATAAACTACAGAGTTATTATCATGTAAAGCAAAACTGGACCGCTAAATCAATAATGCATAGAACCGTAAAAGAGTGTCCATTATTGCAAATATCACCTGTGAGTATGACTAAACTTCAGACTGCAGTAATCACATCAAGCTGCAGTAAATATACACTGACACACTAAGCCAACAACACCTGTATAATGATAGCATGATTGCCATTTCTGTACACCTTAATTTCAGACTTAAATCAGAAAAGGCACTATTGAAACATGTAGTGAAATTACTGACACTATATCATTGACTAAAAATGCAACTAAACACCAGTTGCTAACTCGTTATAATAATATTACGTTGGGACACTAAGTCAGCAACACATGTACAACTATAGGATAGTTGCCATTGTAGTATGTTAGTCTAACAGACTAATTCTGTTTAAAAATATTGGCAAAAATATGAATTTCAAGTATACTACCTGTTGCAGATACAATAACACAAAAACATTTTCTCCAAATTAAGTAGTTGTTGCTGACAAGAATGTAAGGGGAGATAATGGTCAAGAGTTATTGCCCATAGTCTATATGTCTAGACTGGGAAAAGTAAGGCTGGATTTAGGAGATAGTTGGCTTTGATCCATTACAAGAGAATATGTCAGCAAACTGACAATATTTACAATTGTGGCAATGGTCCATCATGCCATTAGTTGCTGTGAATGATGCAGGACATTACATGCAGACACTGATACCAGACCAGATACTATTCCACAGATGCTGAACTTACTTGATCGTTTCATTTTTCCCATTACCCGTGTAATTTCTGTGAGAGCTGCTGTCCCCGACAGTGGATCTATAGCTCCAAACACCCATGTATCATGGTGGTTACCTAGGAGCACATACCTGTCTAGAAAACAGTAAAAATAATTACACTGCTTAATTAACTAATTTAATCAATAAATAGAAGAAAGACATTTTAAGTTTTATAAAATAACTCATCAAAATGCTTGATTATTCAACAAAAGTGAATCTCATCAACATGAATTCTTCAACAACTTTTCACATCACTTTAAAAATTAAATGATTAACAGCCCCAGATTTTTTGTATAAAATGCAGCTCTAATATGAAAAAAGTATTAAGTGTGTCTATATCCATGTGTTATAACAACAAGATATCAGGTCTATGTTTTGATACTGCTACAAGCATGAAGCTAGTCTATATCCAGATGTTATAACAACAAGATATCAGGTCTATGTTTTGATACTGCTACAAGCATGAAGCTAGTCTATATCCAGATGTTATAACAACAAGATATCAGGTCTATGTTTTGATACTGCTACAAGCATGAAGCTAGTCTATATCCAGATGTTATAACAACAAGATATCAGGTCTATGTTTTGATACTGCTACAAGCATGAAGCTAGTCTATATCCAGATGTTATAACAACAAGATATCAGGTCTATGTTTTGATACTGCTACAAGCATGAAGCTAGTCTATATCCAGATGTTATAACAACAAGATATCAGGTCTATGTTTTGATACTGCTACAAGCATCAAGCTAGTCTATATCCAGATGTTATAACAACAAGATATCAGGTCTATGTTTTGATATTTCTACAAGCATCAAGCTAGTCTACATCCAGATGTTATAACAACAAGATGTCAAGTCTATGTTTTGATATTTCTACAAGCATCAAGCTAGTCTATATCCAGATGTTATAACATCAAGATATCAGGTCTATGTTTTGATACTGCTACAAGCATCAAGCTAGTCTATATCCAGATGTTATAACAACAAGATATCAGGTCTATGTTTTGATACTGGTACAAGCATCAAGCTAGTCTATATCCAGATGTTATAACAGCAAGATATCAGGTCTACGTTTTGATACTGCTACAAGCATCAAGCTAGTCTATGACCAGACATTTGAACAATGATTAAGCAAATCAATATCCAGGTGTTCAAATGGTCTATTTCTAGATATCAGTAAAAGTATCAAGTATGTCCAAACACAATAACAAGTATCAAGTATCCCTAAATTTGAACAGGTGTTGGTAGTCTAAATGCAGCTGTTAAAACAGACATGTCCAAAATGTTAAAACAAGTAGTTTTAAGCTAAAACAATAGAAACAAGCATCAAGTAGGTCTATTTCAAGCCATCAAGTACGTCTATTTCAAGCCATCAAGTAGGTCTATTTCGAGCCATCAGAACAAGCGGCAATGTCAAGACCTTTAAAGAAGTGTCAAGTATATCTATTCTAGACAGCAGAACAACTACAAAGTATGTACCTATCCAGACATCAAAACCAATATCAAATATTCCTAGGTCAGTACAAAGGTTAGAATAAGTATGTCTATGTATAGACATTTTAGCAAGTACTGAGTATGTCCACGTCCATGTCCAAAAGAATAGTCTTACAATCACACATAAAATTTTCTTGTTGTTGTGGTGGTGTATGTGTGTATATGTGCATGTGTTTCAACCCTTTTTAAAAGTGAAAGATCTGGTAGCTGTGTGAATACGTTTACTAATGATACAAATTACCAACAATTATAAAATACCTGGTTCGACCTTTCCCCTTATAATTCCAATTACATTTTCCACTGTCACAACCTTCAGGTAATTGTTCACCGTCAATCTGACGCTCCTGAAACACAAATCACATCAAGGTACAACCAATGCTTTTAAGGTATATATAGTTAAAGCAGATCAAACACTATAACATACTGATATAAAACTGAACACAATTCAAAATTTATCATTTTGTAGCAGTATAAAAACAAATTACTGTAACTAAAAATGATTAAAAATATGAAACAAATTGTGGCACTGATTATCCAACCAATATAGGCCAATTTTGGAAAAGTTCCAAGTAAAATAAGGGTTATAACTCAAAACAATTTTGACATTTAAAAAAAATCAAATTTTTGACAAGGTCTTTCTAATGTAAATCCTTATACCAATATCACTTGAATTTATCTAATGCATCAAATGCACTTGAGCAGAAACAAACTTTGTGATGGATGTAACATGTAGGGTCATAGATCGATATGGGTCTGTTAATCCCATCAAAAGATATGGTGGGTCATGCCCCTCAACTGTAATTTATAAAATTATTAGGATTTTAAATAGCATTTAGTCTAAAAAGAATGGCAGGGACAAGGAAATAGAATATTTTTGCAAATAAAAGAAAAAAACTGGTAATTTTGTGACAAAAGATTTCAGACATGACACATCTATATGCATAATGGATTACACTAGAGATCATTTGGAGTAGCATTATATATATCTATTTTTGTAATTTTTATTTACGACTAAATTGTAGTGATTATCTATAACTAAATTTCACATTCAGGTATAGGTTCTATTTTAAGATATTAAGAGTGCAGCTTGCATAGGATCTATAAATAGGTGTTTACATAGGTGCTTACAATAATTAATAAAAATAATAATAACAGCAGCTTAAAAGTTTGGGGTTGTTTCCCTTTGGACAGATCAGTCAGGTGATTTCTTAGAAAAAATTTATTTCTGATTAGGTGGGTTTTGTCCAGCGGATACTTTTACAATGCAGAAGACTTGCAAAGTGTCATGTAGCTAGGAGTAAAATGCACTTTCACCTCTTACCTTTGTATATATGTAAATGGAACTAGACAATCTTTCATTCTTATTTCTTATGTTCTTGTTGTAACATCAAGTCTGCAGATGAATTTAATGTTGTGCTAAGATATCTAAGAGTAAACATTTGTTTTGAAAATTCATTGGAATTATAAAGTGCTCATTTGACTACAGCATTCTGGGGCTACAGTTGAACTATTCAGATGAGTTCTGGACATGCCATTGTGATTTGTCAGGACTGTTGGTAGACCAGTTCATTCAAGGATCTGAAATTTATTCGAAACATTTGATTCTCTTGTACTTGTATAGGACCATTTTGGGATTATTGTGGACCCAATTTATAATACTTAAGGTTCCACTTAAATTTTCATTTATGTAACTTTGATAATTAAATGTTTTGTTAAGTTGCTTCTTTCTGTTACTTAGTTTATGACCATAGGGTCATAACAGTAGGTACTGTAAGAGTCAATTTTGTCCCACAATTATATCCAGATGAAATGGGTTAAATATGCCTTTCTCTTCCTTGAATAAATATGTATGAATGTAACAACTAAAATGTTTATATCATTTATTGCCAAAACATATATATCCAAAATTGTTCATTTGCATGCAATGTCTGATAAAACATTATTTTTTCAAATAATAAAAAAACAAGTTCTAAATGATGAGCATTTTTCCATTAGATTCAGTAGATTAACTCAGGCACCTACTTTCATTAAAATAGTTTGTGCAGGTACACATTTAGCTTTGACATGCCATCAGACTCTTACCAAAATCAGCCACAGAAAAAGGCAATTTATGTATTTCTTGACAATGTTTTTTCAAAAAAGTTAGTGCATACATTTTGTACATTAATAATATCCAAATACTGAACTTTTAGAGAGGAACTTAAAATGTTTAAACATCAGCAATGAAACCCATTTTGTTTATGCATTGTTGAGGGGGATCTTACTTTATGTTAGAAATAATTCTAAAAAACCTTCTTGATGATGATTGATACTAATATTTCAATCCATTTTATAAAGGGAAGAGAAAGTACAATATCAGTGAACTAAATGGCATGTGAAGCACTTGTTCAACATAAATAGATATCAGTTTTGATACATTTATACACACATACAAAAAATTATTGTATGCATTTATAGACACAGAGACATCAGTTTAGATTAGATAATACTTTATGGTTTTACAGATGCAAGGTACCAATGAATGCTGACGGACTTAAATTTGCAATGTACCAATGAATGCTGACGGACTTAAATTTGCAAGATACCAATGAATGCTGACGGACTTAAATTTGCAAGGTACCAATGAATGCTGACAGACCTAAATTTGCAAGGTACCAATGAATGCTGATGGACTTAAATTTGCAATGTACCAATGAATGCTGACAGACTTAAATTTGCAAGGTACCAATGAATGCTGATGGACTTAAATTTGCAAGGTACCAATGAATGCTGACAGACCTAAATTTGCAAGGTACCAATGAATGCTGATGGACTTAAATTTGCAATGTACCAATGAATGCTGACAGACTTAAATTTGCAAGGTACCAATGAATGCTGATGGACTTAAATTTGCAAGGTACCAATGAATGCTGACAGACCTAAATTTGCAAGGTACCAATGAATGCTGACAGACCTAAATTTGCAAGATACCAATGAATGCTGATGGACTTAAATTTGCAAGGTACCAATGAATGCTGACAGACCTAAATTTGCAAGGTACCAATGAATGCTGATGGACTTAAATTTGCAATGTACCAATGAATGCTGACAGACTTAAATTTGCAAGGTACCAATGAATGCTGATGGACTTAAATTTGCAAGGTACCAATGAATGCTGACAGACCTAAATTTGCAAGGTACCAATGAATGCTGACGGACTTAAATTTGTTGAGTTTCACACACCACAACCAAATGTTATTCTAGTAATAGGTTATTCATGCATATCATTATATGCTGTAAAAGTAACAATTCAGTTGTTGCATATACAGACTACAAAAACTATTTTTTAAAATCTCCAATTTTAGCATAAAATGGCTTTTGTATAGTCAAATGTAACAACATCAGCATGTTCCTATTATGTAATATATAAAACAGTTTTTTTCCAAAATCAATTGTAATCTTTAATTTTGAAATTTTGATGAATTTTGAACCATGGTATTACCAGATAACTAATTTTATAAACTCTGTAAATTTTTGGCCCATATAGAGAGCTTTTCAGTATCTATCTCTTGGAAAATTGGCTTTTTTTCATGAAATGAGGTTCTCAAATCAATTAATTCAAGAGCTGTGCCCCCATTTTTTGCAGCAGTAGTTGATGTATTCATGTATGAAAAACAGAAGATTTATTTAAGAAGTTTGTGCATTAGAACTTAATCAAATCTTACATGTTCAGTGCTAAAGTGAATGCAAACCTCTGAATGTTCTCATAACTACATACCTGGTTGCACTAGCAAATCCAGGACCAATTCTGTATGGTATATCGAGTTTTCCTTTCCAGGTATCAGGAGCTGATGGACCACCGAGTTCCCTGAAATTTGCAATGATTTCACTTACCATGCTTAACCATGTATAATTTATGCTAAACCATAAATAGCTCATGCTTTATGCCCAACAACAAATAGCTACAGAGCCTTTTGCTCAAAGTTCAACTGCAGATCGCTAGTGCATTATGCTCAATTGCAAATAGCTAGTACATTATGCTCAATTGCAAATAGCTAGTGCATTATGCTCAATTGCAAATAGCTAGTGCATTATGCTCAGTTCCAAATAGCTAGTGCATTATGCTCAGTTCCAAATAGCTAGTGCATCATGCTGTTCACTTCAAATCATTGATATTATATATAAAAAATGCTCTGATTCACTGCCAATGAAAATCCAAGTCTACATTATGTTATGTTTGCATTATACATAAGTTATAGTAAACATCAACACCAATTTAAATCTTAGCAACATTTAACTCACAAGATCTGTTATTCATGTACCTACTTTTCAGCCTGAAATTAAATTTCCATTACCTGAGAAAGTGGACTGCATCGCCATAACTAATTGGCTGGCATGGAATCTTAACATTAATGGAAGTTTTTTCCACAGCTAGTCTGTGAGCATACTCTGAAAGAGGACAAAATGATGTAACATGACAATAATGGGAAATATCCACTAAAGGTTAAGTTACACTGCCATAATTATAAAACAAAATTAACGCCCCAGCAAGTCAATACGAATGCCCCAGCTAAAAGTGTTGATTTGCTATTAGACATAATCTCAGAGCACATCTTAAAACTAAACAATTAAATTTGAATCTAAAGACCTGTTTGAGAAAGAAAATGGAGGAACAGGAACTAGGTTGATAATTATTGAGTCCTATTTGCTGACAAGATTTAAAAATGTCTCCGTTCTTAAGCTGAACCAAGGAAACATTAAACTGGGAAAAGTACAAGTAACAGAGCTAGGCAAAACATAACAAAATCATCAGTAAAAACAATCACAACTATCTGGGTCTCCTATATTGCACATCTGTTACCATGACAACGGGCCCATTCTTGATGATAAGCAAACTAATAATGAATATTTGTAGTGTAACAGATGATAAGCAAACCAATACTTCTACACAAGTTTGACAAATATTTACTAATGACATTTGTTTTTGATAACAACCCCACCCTAACTTGTAACAAATTTATTAAGGTGGACTCCTAATCTGATCATGGGAGAAATTTTTAAATAGCATGATTTTTGTTTCCTTTGATCTATGAAAGAATTGTATTTTTGTCAAGAGCAATGTTATTTAAATGTCTTCTTTCACTTCTCTAATTTGAGAAATTTCTGGTCAAATTTAATACACCATAGGATGGAATTGGAGTACACAGACTGTATTTGGCCCCAAAAATCGATAACAAGAAAATCCACATTAAACATTTGTTTTTTTTTCATACCTCTAGCAGGATAGAAAGGAGTAAGATAGTCCCCATGTCCACCAACAGCTCCACGTTGCACGCCAGTGTTTGGCATCCACCAGGAATGCGGGTATGTATCTGAGGCTCCAATAATATTGTAATCGGCTGGATCAATGTACAATATCACACCAGATGCATTAAATTGTTGAGCATTTAATACCTGAAACAGTACTACATAACATGAAAATGGTATTACACATCATGAAAACGGTATTAAACATCATAAAAAACTGCATATTAAATCCATTATCAGAAGATAACCAGGTATTTGTCTTTGTTATATTTCTGAATCCTTCGTGATGAAATAATGACCAGCAATGTAAAAATGATCTGCCTAATTACAATGCTCGGACATACTTTTGAAGGAAATAAATACTGGTTTCACTCATTTTTGTGTGGTAGCAGCTTTTGTGGACTTTAGGTTTCTGTAAATGAAGAATTTAAAGATCCATAGAAAAATCTGCCACATGTGAATGAAGAACCCCCACCCTCTTTTTTACAGATACACTCTTAGCAATAAACAAAACTAAGCTATGTAATACATAATTTTCAGTACTGTCATTTAGTAGTATTTTTTAAGCTGTAGCATGTTTTTTGTATGTTAACCTGTAGAAAAGAATTATTAATCATTTTATATTGTTTCAATGCACATTTACATATAGGGCAGGGTCCCCGAGTGGCCGAGTGGTCTAAAGCACTCACTGTTCCAGATCACTTCCATCTCACCTCTGTCTGCGTGGGTTCGAGTCCAAGGCTCGGCTAGCGTGGGTACATGGGAAAGCCAGCCAGTAGCTTCTTGTGGGTTGGTGGTTCTTCCCTGGGTTTTCCAGGGTTCTTCCTCCACCAGTTATACTGGCCGCCATGTATAGCCTATCTTGTGCTAAAAAATGGCATTAAACCCTAGAACAAAAACAACAACAGCAACAACATATAGGGCATTTGGTAGCTTTCATTCCCAGTTGGTGCTATAAATAGATATGTTACAAGATCAGTAAAGAAGAGGATCGAGAATAAGCATAATGAATTTAAATACTGCAGGGAAATTAAAGAAGCACTAGTTAAACAATGCTAGCATACTAAAATGTAGATTAATTCTTATGCAACTTGATCTTTCATTCAAGTAAAACTGTCATGTTGCATAATATGTTAAATCAAAATTAGCAGGAAGAATATAAGATATATATATATATATATATATATATATATATATATATATATATATAATACAAAACCTATTGTTTTGGATCACAATTACTAATGAAATACTAAATGCTGCAGAGTTAAGTGGAGCACATGCTTCTCAGATTTTTGGACAGAACCTTACCAGGCATATGAATGAAATCTGGTCTGCTTATCAGACAATATCACTGAAAATGATTTACACAAATCCAGCATTCTCAAAAGTAATGATAAATACATCCGATGTTTCAAGCATTTTAACGCAAGTTACAATTATTCATTCTGCATCAATGAGCCTGATTGACGAGTCTTAAGGTCCACAAATGTGGTACACTGATATTCATCATTGATGTCTTTCTTGTCCTTGATGGTCTACGTGACCTGTTGAGAATAATGGTTGTGTAGGTGCGACCATTCAAATTTTTAAACAATAATACCCACCCCCAACCATAAAATCTTCTTTGTGGTATTTGTTGTCAAGTCTAGTAGTTCAGCTTGGTCCATAGTGTCATGAGGCAGACACAGACAAAATGATTCCGCTGTATTTCAATTTAATTAGCATCTTTGTACTTTGTCTGCTTCTGAACATGAAATATAGACACTGCCTGCTAACTGCGCTGTGCAAGGGGCAATTGGACAGATGTTTAGTTCTCGTGTGGAATAACAACATTATCCACATCCTAAATCGTAGATTCTTCGTGATCCAGCGAGCATCTATGTTACTATTTTGTGTTTTGTAATTTGGGTATTTGTAGAGGCTAATCTTTGAAATTAAAGATTATATAAAATATATTAGCTAATGAGTTCTTCATCTGTAATGTAGCCCTACACATCCTGTTACATGTTTATTAGGCTGATGTTCCAAGTGGTATTATAGGAGAAATATGAATGCCATTTTAATTGACATTTTGATTACTTCAGAGATTAAAGCAACAGTTACATTTAGAAATGAAGCAAGACTGTCAGGAATTAAATAAACTGACCTTGTCACCTCGAAATATTTTCCCGTAACGTGCAATAACTATCTTATTGGTGACATCAATGGACAGATTATCTCTGACGAACATGAAATCTTCAATTCGTCCATAGTTGACATACACCAGGTCACCCTGTAAATACAAAACATGTTCTAAAGCAGCTATTTGTTTTCTATTGTGCATTTAATGTCCCATATTTAATAAATATCAGGTAATTATTTATTTTCACCATTGTCCAGAAACAACATCAATAAAACAATTTAGTACCAACATTATGCAGTGACACAATTATTTATAAACCAATTATCAAACTTTCCACTAATCAGGACTGGTGGAATCATTTTCTGATCTTAAAAGGTCTTTTAATCTGTATAATTCATCTAGAATATCATTTATTTGGACAACATCAGTGTCTCCAAGAAACTTTGGATATTCAACCTTTAACATTACCCTAAAATTAAAATAAACAAAATAAAGTATATGTAATTGTAATTGCCATGAGAGAAGCAGGTTGGACTAGCTTTGGCACTCCACACATATTTGTGAAGCTGTAAGTTGGAGATACGAACACAACTGTAGTGCCAAACTTCTGTTGTTAATGACAGGACCATAATTGGCACTGTTAAGTGAAATGCACAAAATCTGATGGAGTCTTGTTATAGAAACGCAATTTCTGAGGCAGAAATTGACTTCATCTTCTCATGCTAATATTTTATGACTGTGTTTACCATGGCCACTGCCTTGATTTGACAGAACATCTGCTAAGTCAAGTCTTTATTAGGGAATGGCGTAAACAAACACTGACTATTGATAACTGAAACTTACTAGCTCATTGGACTAAGAACATTATGAAAGTTACTAGTCCGACAGAAAATCTACTAGCCTCGGGCTAGCGGACTACCGCTAATTTCAAGCCCTGTTAACATACCATAAATCCATAAATACTTGATTTTAAGTCCACTCAACTAAAATTCAATCCCCTTCCTGGTTTTAGGGCTGCAAGAGGCTATGGTTTCTTTCACCCTCCCATTAGTCAATGCGTACATTGCAAATCTGTCTGTAAGGGGTGGCTTGTCATCAGTGAGTCAGAGTTGCACTTCAGACAAATAAACAAGCCAAACTAGATTAAAAGTTAAGAGGTAAAATAAATATAAAACCAGTGCAAAACTAAATACACTTCTATTATTGAGTGGAATATGTGACAAAATAAATTGACACAAACTACACTAAAGTATGCCTCACTTTGCAGTAGATAATATTTAATTTAAAATGAATACTGTAATGAAATGGATGAACAAATTAAGGTACAAACCATATATACATTTCTGGATGGGAATAGTGACATAAATATTTTAATTTACTCTGTAGGAATAAAAAATTTGGTAAATAATGTTGTCTTATAAGCAAATACTTTCCATACCAATTGGTGATCTTTAAGACCTAATTTACTATGTGGAGACACAAAGCGCACAATCTCAACTGCAATGCCCTTGACCTTTGACTTCTAGATATTCCAATTATAGGAGTTACATCATCCTGACTTATTTTGCATTTGAAGTCAGACAAGGACTGGGTGCTAGCTTACTTAATTTATCATCCAGAAATCAAGATCTCAATTTCAGCTCCAATGACCTTAAAGTCTTCCGCTGACCTATGGAATATATAATAGAGAGATGCCTCTTCTAATGTGAAATTTACCCATGATGTCTGAAGAACATTAGGTACAGAAAATATGCAATATCACATGAAACCAAATCCCAATTCATGACCTTGACCTTTGACCATGAGCTTAGACCACCAATTCATTAGGTTTCTGCCTCTACCCATGGCCCATGAGTAATCCATCTATTTGGGAAAAGAAAAATATACTACAGCAAATCAAAATTATACTAAGTCAACTTCAGATGGCTTGACATACAAACAAAACCTACAATTGCTAATCATTGCTTTTAGTTAATGTTAAATATTGCATTACAAATTACAAGTTACTTTTGCAATCAACAAGCATTTCTGAGTCTTTCACTACCCCCCTGAGACCAGGTCCCTAGTGTCAAAATGTGGAAATCATTAAGACAACAACCCATGGGAGCTGTGGTGGATTAGTGGGTAAAGTTTTGGACTCATCAGTTTGGATAGACTACCAAGTTTCTCATTCACGTTTTTAAGGTTATTGGTTTCTTTACTCTTAATAAATAAATTTGGAAGCATTCCAGAAGGAAAATGTTCCTGTTTTATTGGACCCTAAAACTTAGCAAATATACATTTAAAATAATCTATGAGTAATGGCAGACAAAAACATAATACACATTACAGTGATAACATTAATGTCATTAATCCAGATATATTAAATTTCTCTGTGTTTAGAAAATTAATGTATAAATAAAAATCATGATTTTCCTCAAAATACCATTTCTGTAGAATGAATATCTTGACTGTGTTCAAACATCAATACCAATCAGATGTGAGTTATGTAATGTAGGTTATGTTAATATCTTTGCTTGCTTATAAAGAACACTTACAAGACATTGTTTTGCTGTTTTCTTTTATGAATACAAAATGCAGGTTATCATTCATGTATTTGTTTTTAATTTGGTTTTTGCCAAAATACTGCTATAGGAGACAAGCTGAGCATTCAGAAAAGTCAAGTTGTCTGAAACACAGTGTTTCCATCTTTGCTGTCTTTTTCAGCAAGCATAAGATCTCCAGTTTCCTGTATGTGTCTATAGATTCCAAACAAGAGGTCCATGTGCCTCAGCCTGAAAATATGATGATATCTACATAGCTAAAGAAAAATAGTACAAATTTTTTAAAATATGGTATGAATTCAAAATGACTAGAAACTGGTTTTATAATGCAACAGGAGGAAAGCCATCCTCTGAGAAGTAAAATCCCTTAGAGTAGAAGAACAAAATGTATTGCTGGGATGGTCATAGGAAGTCCTGCTGAAATGAAGGTAATCAAAGCATTTCAAGGTCTGCCAGTCATTCATTTAATCACATGATTCTGAGAATGGTAGCCAATATAAGGTTGTATTCCAACATTGTCTTAACCTTTAACTTTCAAAATATATTCTTAGTTTTTTTTTAATGTAGACACAATCGAAAATTATTAAAACTTCTTAAATTGGTGTGCAGAATTAAAACCAAACATCCAACTTCCCTAATAACAGTCATGTATTTCAAATATGGTCAAGCTTTTAGCAATAATTATATGCACAGAAAAAACTATGACACAAAAATACGATAAAATATGCTATTACTTAAAAACAAAACCTTGTCTTGCACATAATTGAATATGCATAGAAATTATAATTATTTCTTTTGTACAAGCCTCAGTTATTGAAGTGCATCAGAAATGCACACACAAGCCTATTTTAAGGTATGTTGCCATGACGGTTTTTGCTTGTTTTCATTACACGTTACCACAAGACTGAACTTTTTTAAATGTAGTATAAACCTTTTGCCCAGACTCATCTAGTAATATAATTATATTATCAAATTAGTTTCAACATTGAATGTTACATGTAAACTAACTATTTTACATTACTCTACAAGTGATTTTACAAATCATTTATTACAATTCCTAACAGGTATTTAGTTTTTGATTTTCATAACATATTCAACTGAAATGTATGTATCTTGTACTCTTAAGACAGAAATGAGACCTAAAGAGTGCTGTTACGACTCTGGTATTAAACTAAGTACAAAAGGAAAAGCAAAAACAACAAGTTTTGAAAATTCAATAAATAATTAACTTCCTAGAATATAAAATGAAAGTATCATGACTTAAAACCCATATAGTCCTAAAACTTCTGTCACAAGGTCAAAATGATAGACTAGTCCAAATGGGTTCAAGAGAACTAGGATGAGGGTCATTTTACCCATGGAATTAGTAAACAAGTTGCTTGAAGAACATTCTTAAATTCTAAAGCAATAAAAAAAAACTTGAACTAAGCTACAAATCAACATGTTTACTTCCAAATAATAATCTTAATATATAATCTAAAATCATAGACAAGAATTAGCTATGTAATATGTTGTTTACAAAACAATCATTAGTCAGGTGGTCCCAAAGCCTGACCCTCAATTATGGACAAAGGTGTATCACACAATTCAAAGGAAATACACATAAAAATGTTCACAAATAAGTATTGATAAACAAAAGGACAATGCATGAAACAAAAAATAAATAAAACTGTATAAATGTGAGACTGGTACCTCAGCAATCCCTGCTGGAGCAAAGGCATTGTATGGTGGAATAATGTCAGACCGGTTGCCATCTGCATCCAGGGGTTTTTCCACAAGGCTAGAGGTGAAAACAGCAATCTCATTGTCAACCACAATCTCCACCTGAAAGTTAAATATCATTCTCAAGTGTCATGTTTTAGCTGGACACAGCAGTCAATATAACACATCATCATTTAGGATCTACTACTGAGAAAAGTAGATTGCAAACATTAAAAAATTTCTTATGGATGTTGAACGAGATGTTTATCCAAGATTTTAATATTTATCTCCCCTGAATTGAGTCTGTCATCATATAGGTCATGCCCACAGCTCAGTGTTAAATGTTAGATCCACAAAAGAGACATCAAATTTTCATAAATTTTCTGTATATACAATCCTGCATACATTTATATATAGTGGCAATGCTATTAATCAGTTAATTGTAACACATTATACATTAGAAAAGATTCATCTTAAAGATGGACAAGAAAAACTCAAGAGTACATGTAGTAGGATATGAGCTGTCCTTTCTGTATATTTTAATTTTATTTGTTATTTCATATTTGGATTATTTATTTTCTATTTCATTTGATGAGGAGACTATTAAAGTAAACATGGTCTTCTCTAACTTCTTAACCAATCCAAAATATAGACATTTGTCATGTGCATTATTAGCCTTACAAAAACACTGACAAAAGCCTGACAAAATAGTATGGGTAACAAAACGGCATAGCATCAAGGCAATGGTGAGGTACTTGAAGCACACAATTAAGGGCTTATTTTAATTTTTGTTTGTGTATCAAGCACACTTACGCATAATATCTAACTTGTATAGTACATGTACCAAAAAAGGAGAAAAGAGGCTTTCAGTTCATGATGTACTACTGCCTTTATGAGACAAAAACAAATGAATGCCAAGGCAAAGACTCAAGCCTAATACTTTCCCAACAAAGCCCACTCCTACATCCCACCCCAAGGTTCAAGCATGTACCAGAGTGCTGTGGTATCGCAGGTCTTTAAGTTATTAATCAGCTTGTAAGTAAAGACAATGATCTTGAAGATATAATGTGTGTCTATTTGCTCTGCATTTAATTTCCCATTCAAATCAGATGAATGTGCAAAACAAGCAATAAACAGATGCCATGTAGATTCCATGTTATCCAAGGGAAGATACTCTGATACTGTAGTAATACAGACAAAATATTTTTATGATGGCATATGCTAATCTGCAAGAGATGCACACTAAATTTAAAAAATTCAATTAGATTAGATAGATCAATTTTGTTAAAGACTCTTATCACATTTTAACCTTTCTGCAAATGACACATGGAAACGTTTTAAGAAGATCATATGGTCAATGAATAATTTATACCATCCAGCACCACAGAGAGTGAAGAGAGTAACTGGCATGATGAGCAGAAAAATGATGCCCCTTCTACAGCATTTTATTGTGCTTCCTTCATTGTTAATTTTCTTGACCATGATGGCCATATTGGGGAGGTATCAACTGACTAGGATCATGTCAAACTGGGTTTTTTTGTAATGCTCTCTCTCTCTCTACAAATCCACGATGTTGTAATCTGACACTAAAAAATATGCAATTTTTATTAGCATTTTTGCCTTAATGCTTTTTTTAGCAATTTTGCTTTATTGCTTCAATGCTTTTATTCGCATTTGTGTGAAAAAAAATTGAGGCTTGTCAGCCATTCACTTTGTGGTCAGGACATTCACTAATTATTGATAATTTTTATATGCCCACCCCTACCCCACCCCAACGAATACACCAGGGTACAAAACCCCAACCCCTTTTGGGGGTTGAGGCAAACAATCAATTATCAGTGAACGTCTGGTTAACTTTCAAGCCCAGCTGGTGTCCCCACTATAAATAACCTTAGTGTTACCCACTGCAATATGCTAGTCATTTCCATGCTCGAGAATGTTAATGGGTGATTTTCACAGAGAATATATCAATATAATATATTTCTGAAAAGATATATACAAATGTTTCAGAAATTAAACATGTACATGTATTGATATAACACATCATAGATAATTTATTATGTAAATCACACCTTATACTGTTATGCATCCTGCACTTGATAACTGATTTTTGCCTGTCCTGGAGAAACCCACATGCCTATTAATAGTGCATAGATGTTTTTGGCTGATTGACACGTAATCGGGGTAATGTCTAAATTGTGAGTAGAATTGAGAGTCTAACAGTTCTGGCAATTCATTGTGGTTGAAAAACAATATGTTACATTACTGTAATATAGTGAAACTTTGTATATCTGCTGACAGTTATCTGTAATTATATCGTTGTTGTAATAATAATAATAATAATAATAACAATGAGTGATTCTGCGCTTACAATGGAATCTTCTACAGCAAAATAAGCTTGACAAAGACTAGATGCAATTAAGAAGTATCTTCCACCCCATGACTGTGTCAAGCAACAGTTACAACAATGCCAGGATGCTCACATGGAATTTACGGAGGGTACAGAACTGTTATTTAAATCAGTCACAAAAGCTACTAAAGATCTTCTACCAGCATTGGAACAAACACCTAAATGAACTGAAAAAACAGCGAAAAGAACTTTAAAAAAATATTATCTGAGAACTTTCCTGATAATGAAATATAATTCTGCCGAATCCATAATTAATCATGTACAACAACGTGATGTCGATGGTGTGAATTTGCCAATAATCTTTCTACAAATATCTTTATTATCTTGTGTTAACCAAATTTGTTTTCGTTGCTTGTACGAAATTTTTGCTGATATGACTGTGAGAGATACAAGGATCTTGGCGTCGAGCATAAAATATAGTAACACTATTGGAGCCCAGTTACACTGAGTTTTGCATAGCAGCCATAGAGGTTCTCTCGCCAGCTTTCTTAGTCGGATTTTTTTGGTGAAAGCTTTCGGATTTTGATCAAAGCCACAGCTTTTGATGTAGATGATGTGAATTCGCCAATAATCTTTCTACAAATATCTTTGTTACCTTGTGGTAACCAAATTTGTTTTTGTTGCTTGTACGAAATTGTCACTGATATTACTGTGAGAGATACAATGATCTTGTCGTCGAGCATAAAATGTAGTAACACTATTGGAGCCCAGCTACACTGAGGTTTTGCGTATCAGTCATAGAGATTGACGCTGGTATCTGGTTTATTAAAGTGTCTACCAAGCCAAAATGATACAACCGGATGAACATATGATGTAAACTCGAATGATTCAATCTCGGCAAATCCAGTGAGATCAATATTTGGTAGTACCCCATTTACTGCAACTCATGTCATTTCGTGTGTTGGATGTCCAAATCGTTCATAATACTGATGACACTTACCAAATCCAAGAAACGATGCCGGAGAAGCAGCGACATTGTCGACAGAAATAATATCGGAGGAATTATATGACCAAGCTCAACACATGGACTGTGATATATCGTTGAGAAATTCCTTTGGAGTTGGACGCCATTTATTTTTTCGTTGTACAATACGATATACAACAGACGTCGGTATAAAGCACATTTTAAGTAAATCACCATTTTTGCCGTCATATTTTACCGCAATTTCTTTCATATTTTGTTGGAGTGATTCTTTCCAATACAGTACACCAGATGGCAAATGAAAATGGATCAAATGATTCGTCGACGGCTACTATGGCTAAGCTACTTATGCTTTTTTTTTTTGGGGGGGGGGACCAGACAGATCCCCCTCATTTCCAAAAAAAAGAAAAGGTTGTTATGTGTTCCTGTCTATTCCGAAGGTGTTGATGTTTGTATTATTTACAGTAGAATTTTGATCAAAAATGTTATTGAATTTTTGATGGGGTATTTAATCCCTAGTGTTATCTAAAGGGTTGTTCATCCGACACTGTGTTGTATCCCCGATGTCGAAATTCCTTCCCTTATGTGTTTGGTGATATTTGCCAGAGATCCCTAAGTCTCGTGTATGCTATATGTATATGTTATGTGTATGTGTGCTATATGTTTATGTGTTGGGACGGCCTTTATTGTCGAATTTCCCCAGTTGTCCTCTTTTGCATTCATAGGATATTTATTTCATTAAATATTTAGACTGAGTTTCCGAAATTTGGTAGAGAAAACGGTGTGATATTTGTTTTTGTAAAAGAAACCTATTGTTTTGAGTGAGTGGTCATATGCGTCGTTTTCTCTCTACTTTTATTGAATGAGAGGCGTGTCCGATAAAGGTTCCGTATTTTTCTTTATTTTCTGAATGTTTCTCCTTTACAGGAGTGTAGCTCTTTCCTTTATTGAAAGTGTAATTGAAAGTTCCAAAAGTTATAACTTGTATTTATGTGTTAGTTAAGTTAGTATTGTTAGACTTGTTCTTCTTTAAATGTTACTATTTCCCCATGTTTCTGTTATGTTTGTCCATATCCTCTGCGTGGGTTTTTCTGTCACTATTTCGCAGGCCTGTCCACTTCGCGTAGCGCCTTGTGACTTAGCCCTGCGACGTCTATGCAACATACTTTTCCCACGTAGAGGTTCCCTGTATCCCTTACTAACAAAAAACGTCAAAGAAAGAAAAGAAGAAAAAAAAGAAAGAAAAAGGTTTTTCTCTTATAAGTTTGGGTTTAAGGTCTTTTTAAGTTGGGGTTGAAAGTATGTTTCATCTGCAGGGAAATATTAGTCGCGCAGTGCGGCAGGGTTCGGCTCGCATCTGCGTTACCGCTATCGGTACTACAGAAACCCTCCCCCGCCTCCCCACTCGAGATCGCATATACGGTGTTTATTTTCTATTTGGTTTTCTTATTTAAAAAACTTAATCACGTGTCCGCAGGATATCATAGTTGTTATTATGTAGTCTATTATTTTTTAAACAGTTTTGTTATCATGATCCACATCTAAATAAAAAATATTATTTCTATGATACTTGTATTTCTTACAAATTTCCATTATCACCCTGATCCTATTATTTTTGTTTTTGTCGCATTGGGCCATCGTATGTAGTTTGGTGAAATTGGCCTTTTTACATTGCGGACATTTTGGCATTTCCCTAATCATACGACTTTTAATTGCTTCTTCGCCCGTAAGCCAGGCGTTGTGTAAATATTTAAAAATGATACTTTGTGTTTTTAAAGATCTTATTTCCTCCAGTTTTTCCAAGTTTTGGTCCAGTTTATCCCCCAGTTTTCCTGTTCTACTCTACATTTTATATATTTCGTTACTTCTTCTATAATCCATGGATAACTTTCGCTTACTTCTAATTTCCATAGTTCCGTTTTATCCCTGTACTTTAAAAGTATTTCTTTAATATATATGAATTTTCGTGGTACTTCTAACTTTTTGTTAATTTATTATTTTTATATATTTCTGGTCGGTTTCTCAGAGTGAAGCAGAACCAGTAAATGTATATTGCTTCCCATGCTGCAGATGGGTCTGGTTGTGTTTTTTTAAATCTATTAATTATATTTGTTAGTTTTAGTAGTAGAGGGCTTGGCAAACCCAAGGCCCCTCTACTTTTGTCTCTATATAACGTTTCTTTTTTATGTAATGTATTTTAAAATTCCAGACATAGTCTATTATCTCTTTGTCTATCTTATTTAAAATTTTGTTATCTACGTCTATGGATTTAATTATATAGTTTATATTTGAATATAAGTGTGTCTTTGCCACTTGGGCTCGCTCCATAATGCATAATGTCGCCATGGCCCAGATATCCACTGTTCCCTCTCTTTTTTTTTTTTTTTTTTTGATAATTTGTTTGTAGTATTCTATTGTTTCTTTTTCCCAAAGTGCACCCCTAGAGCTTTTACCGTATCTCTCAGTGGGGTGGGGGTGGGAGTAACCCAGGATGGTTGCCCCTCCAGTTTCCTATTTTTAAGATTTCCGTCTTGTCGTGATTAATTTGTGAGCCCGACGCTTTACCAAATTTTTCAAATTCTTCTTTTAAGTATTTGTAACATCTTCCCTCCTTTATAAAGTCAGTGCAATCGTCTGCATGTTGGAGCATTTTTAATTCTTTTTTTTAGGTTAGGTATTTGTATGCTTTGTATATCTGGGTTATTTCTTATCTTGTGGCTTAGAATTTCTATTGCCATTACGTATAATAGCATCTATAAAGGACATCCTTGTCTCACTGATCGTTGTATTTCAAATTCTTTCGTACATTTTCCTTTTAGCTGTACACATGAAGTTATCCCTGTGTATAGGATTTCGGTCCATTTTCGGAAATTCGGTCCAAAGCCAAATTTTTCTAAAACCTTCTGTTTATAGTTATGTTCTAATCGGTCAAAAACTTTTTCTTGGTCGAAGAGTACCATGGCACCCTTCGTGCCTGTTTCATTTATATAGTCTATTACGGTTTGGTATTTAGAATGTTATTTTGTATATCCCTCCCTTTTCCCCCACAAGTTTGGTTTACATTGATTATTTTGTTTATCCCACCCTTTATCTTGTTTGTTAGTATTTTACTTAAAATTTTGTAATCTGTAGTTAAAAACGATATAGCTCCCCAGTTCTTTATTTCATCTCTTTCTCCTTTCCCTTTATATATGATTGTAATAATCCCTTCCCTCATTGATTTAGACATGTGTTTTTTGCTTAAAAATATATTGTTAAATAAGGCGTTGAGGATCGACGTTAGTTCACCGTGGAATTTTTTTATAGAATTCCACGGTGATTCCATCTTTCCCTGGTGATTTTTTCTTAGTTAGTGAAGCTATGTTCTTATTTATTTCTTCATCTGAGATGACATCATCACATATGCCTCTATGTTCTGATGATATTGTCATACAATCAACATTGTTTAGATAGCTGTCGATTGTGATGGAATCTATGTTCTGTGTAGTATAGAGTTCTTTGTAGAGCTAAATATATTGTTCAAAATTTCTTCCTTTTTCGTGTAAATTACATTGTTTATTTTTATTTTATTTGTAGTTTTTTCGCCCCCTTTTCTAAATTCTTCCAGTTTATATAGACTAATTGCTTTATTGTATAATTCTGTAAATTTTCCCGCCCTTATTATTCTCCCTTGATTCTCATCTTCTTCGATTTTTTTATTTTGTCTGTCAGTTGGGTTTTTCCGTCCTCTTTTATCGTCTTTTTTTAGGGTTGATTTAAATTCATGTTTGTCTTTTTTTAGTTTCTCTGCTCATCTGTTTGAATATTGGATCGAAATTCTTTTTATTCTATTTTTTAAAATATCCCACTCGTTTATTATGTTTAAAGTTTCTTCATTTTGGAAAGTTTCAATTTCTTTTTTTTAATTAATTCTATATATTCATTTTCATTTAAGATTTTGTTGTTCAGTTTCCATAATCCTGGCCCCCATTGTATCCTTTTCCTGACTCTTAGATCTATTGTGACTATATTGTGATCTGATAGCTTGGTATTAGTTATGGCTGCGTTGATATAGGTTGAAGGATCGTAGAAATTTCCATAAAATTTGTCGAGTCTGCTAGCTTGGATTTGTTTGTAATTGAAAGTGAATTCCCTTCTTAATATGGCGAGTTCTCTGTAAATGTCATGTAATTGATGTTTATTTAGTAAGTTTATCATTTCGGTCCTGTATATTTTGTCGCTAGTTGTTAAGTCAGTCGTTCTGTCTATTGCGTCCCCTACCCAGATGAAATCTCCCCCATTGTTAAATTTTCCATTGAATAAAGTTGTAGATAGTTTGTTAAATTTTCGATAAAATTTATTTTTTTTAGTTCTGTTTGCTGGCATATACATATTTATTATATGCCAGTTTAACATTTTTACATGTATTAAGCGATCTTTGAAAAACTCTCACTCCTCTATCTTTTCCCAGCTTAACCCCGGTTTATTTTTGATTATCGTTGCTACTCCTCCGCTGATATCATTAGTAATATAATCATTACTTGTAACTATTGCATTTAGTTTGTCTTCAAGTAGAAATTTTAGCTCCGGTGTAATTCCATTGCGCGTTTCTTGTATCAATATTACGTCAAAGTTTGTTTCTTTGCTTTCGCCTTGTCTATCCCGTTGCTGTTGATATTTGCGATTCGGAAGTTTGGTTCTTCCATTTTTGCTTCACTTGCCAGGTGCCGCATCACTTTATGTAAACTGTTTGTCCTTACATTCTAGTTACGATATATTTATTATTTTTTTAGTTTAGTTTTTTACGGGGCTCTGGGTTGCCTCCAGAGCCTCATTTGATGGGTTGTTATTTTCTGTAGTTTGTGAGTTGTACATTTTTTATTCGTTGCCGTTGTCGTTTTCCATATCCGTTCCATTGTCGTTGTTTGTTTCATTGTCATTGTCATTTTCCGTATCCGTTTCATTGTCGTTGTCTGTTTGTTCCTTTGAAGTTTCTTCGTCTGTGTCTTTGTCTTTGTCCTTAGCCATTCTTTTCATTAGTTTGGTCTTTACTGGCGGGATTATTGTCTGTTGGGTTTGATTTTGGTCTGGTCCATCCGCACTCCACTCTCCTTCTGGGGAGGAGCTTTGTAAGGACGTATTGTATTTGCGTTTCTGGGACGGTGCAGGGGTCGACGTCATAGGTTTGGTTCCTATTAAGTCCACCGGCCATTCTTTTTTTTTTCCCTTCGCTTTCTTGGGCGTTATCCTCATCAGTTTGTAAGAGGAAATATGGATTGGTTATCAGTATTTCACTCTCCTCTTTGTGGGATCCTGGGAGTAGTAAAATCCTCCCACTCCAGATCTTTGCCTCCCGTTGTATTTATGGTAGGTGTATGCGTATTACCATATTGTGTGGTTGTCTCTAGTTGGGAAGTTATGGGATCCCCTTCATCCTGCTTTTCAAATTCAAGTTCTATTTCAGTCTTCTCGACTGGTGTGGGTGCCGCCGCACTTTCATAAGTATACTGTGCCATTGGTTCCTTGCAATCTTTGGGTGCATGCCCAACCTTACGGCAGCGTGTGCAGGGTCGCTCATATTCACATCCCCTGTACCATGTTTTAAGCAAGAAACCTAACACATAGAAAAACGTAGGCAGCTTAGCGGCGTTTTCCTTGGCCACTGTAATTATCCTTACCCCTGATTTGATTTTTTGGTAACCCCATACGGTCGCCATCTTTTGGTTTTTGATGGGGATTTTGAATTTCTGCCTTATTTTGTCAACTAGGACTTCATTGTCGATCTCCAAGGGGAGAACCGAGATCATGACTTCTCTTGTTCTGGGTTCTAACCCTCGGGTTATTGGGGGTGCTTCTGATACTGTTGCTATTAGCCCCATTACTTCAGTTTGTGTCATGTCAAGTAGGAGGGTGTCATAATCTGTAGGATATACAATGAACTTGTTTCTCCCACCATTTTGTATGCCCTCAATCCCTTCAATGGGTATGCCATTTGCCTTAAGGGCGGTAATAATGTCCGACTGCCTGGGGCATTCTGCAATATTCCCGAAATCTAACATCTGGCACCCTCTAGGGTGGGAGGCAATAAGGATGTTTCTTCCATCTCCTTTCTCGATATGTACATGAAAGCACTGTTCGAGTCGTGCCCCTTTGTGCGTCAGAGTACCTGCTTGGGCCATCTTACTAACAAGATTTCACAATGTTTGCAAGAAATTATGAAAACAAAATAACAAGCTACTTATGCGAGCGTCTTCGACACCGCCACTGTAAAATAACCATACCGACAAAGGGTCACTCACACTAATACTGTGAATTTCTTGAAAAAATATCGTCGTCGTAAAATCTAATTGTTCTTTCTTGTGGGAATTTGGTTACTGCTTCTGTCCACGCATATATTTGTTCGAGTTATAACAACTTTTCTAACTCAGCTATGTCATATATGCTAACTCCAGTTTCACTGACATGTTTTCCCAGCTTTTATTTTTTTATTCGTGATTCTGTTAATTTGCTGCCACGTTTTGAGTTTACAAAATGCTCCATGAGACTTTCAGCAATACAATTTAACAATCCTGTTTTCACTGTCGCTAACGCAGATATATTTGGATCATTTATATTCTAAATTGCGTAAACAGCTGCATTTACCAGATAAGCAACCTTATAAAATGAGTTGTCGACGACTATCAACAAACCTGGCTTTGTGTGTTTATCCAACATAACAATATATGATGATCGTGATACTCTTATCGGATCTAATTTATCTCGTAATTATCCATTGATCATCTTGCTTTATAATAAATTGTATCCTGAAAAAAATTTTTTTGTTGTCTTCCAGATTATTAATTATTTTACTGACAAAATTATGATTCATTGTAAAGTCAATAAATATTCCACCGCCATCTTGTTTAAACGTCGACCAAACACGATAAGCACCATCGTTGATGAATTAGTTCGAACGGTATGTTTTTTGTTGTCGTTCAGTATGTCGAAATCCAGTCCTGATGTATACTCTGCTTCGATCGCCGGTAACTTTGTGAACTCGTCTTGTGTTGATTCTAGTGATCTGATGTAATCTTTTATGATTTTTATATCTGATTTTGTTTTTGGTAGTGTGATTTTGTTCACAGTGAGATCTTAATAGTGTTGCTGTAGTAATTTAGCTTCGTCTCATCGTCCCATTGTTATAATAAATAATGCTATTCAATTACTTTTATTTAAATGAACTTACGTTTAATTAAAGATTATACATGTTATATAAATGTCACAAAATAAAAACACTTGCAGTTCGTTGTTAATAGGATCAAAATTACCATGTGGCAAAAACTGCAGAGGTAATTATCGCGGTATTCATTTATATTATGTCAGAAACGGCAGTACAGGACCATTGCCATGTCTGAATTGCGGTGTTGGCGTCAATGGGAAAACACGGTTATGTGCAGAATGTGTTGCAAGTAAATTACGAACGCTAAAAAGATATTTTGAGTTAAGAAATGCCGACGATTACTTAAAAATCAAAGACATTCAAGATTATATTGCTCGCTATATCAAAAATGACAAAACAGAAATCCGAAAAGAAAAAAAAACAACAATGATGACAAACAAATCAATGACAACAACAATACAATATCTGAAACCAATAATGTATTTATTAAGCAAACAAAAATTGAGAACACCGATTATGAGTTTAGAAGACACTCGATTTATGAGCAACATGAATCAAGCAGATCAGGTGACATTAGACACAGTATAATAAAATAAACACTTGGTAATGTAAGTAATTGCGACTATTGCACTAAAAAAAATATGTTACGGTCGGTGGTAAAATATTTACGATTTAATTACGAATGTTATAATGCCGGTATTGGAGATGGTATTGTTATCAACCACATCAATAAAGCAGATAATGATTTAGCAAATCTAACAGCAGTAACTCGCAGTGAGATCAATACATTTGGGGCAGCTGCCAAACACGACAATACACCCAAGCCAGTTAAGTCTACTAATTTAGACGCCGGTGAAACAAACAAAAAAGTTGTTATCAGCTAGTTCCGCTGAAAAAATTTGATATTCATACTAATTTGGTATTATATGTCACAAACGTCACATGTACATCGGCCACAACGAAGCTCTTATTTTAATTTACTAATCTTGATAAAAAATATATCTGATACACACTTCGGTTGCAATGCTACTGTCATCTAAGTTCCTAATTAGGCCATCATGGGCAAGAAAATTGATAATGCAGGAAACATTAAATTGCTGTAGAGACCTCAGAATTGACTAACGAACGTTACCAACAAAGTTTTAAAAAAGGACCGGTTTTGTAAACGGGGCATTGTTTTGTTTTTTCGGAAGGGGGGAGGGGTGCGTCATTTTTCGCTCGTTCTGCACACCAAATTCCTCTGTTCACTCTCTGTGCTGCTCACCCAAAGCCATGTGTGGAAACAAGACAAACAAGCCTTGGATAGAGGGATCGACTAAAGATCAAACACAGAAGACGGAACAAATTGTTTGCAAAACAGTAAATAGTAGAAAAGGCCATATTTCTGAAACTTTACCAAGAAGCAAACGCAAGATCCCAATGCTTAGAACAGCTGGCTTACTGTAGATATGTTGAAAACTTGATAGAAGTTGGAAACTCAAATCAAGAACAACAACCTAACAAGCAAAAGAGATTTTGGAACCGTATTAAGTCGTTACGTAGTGTGGTGTTCATCAATGACCTACATTTCAGTATCCAGTCCAATGACGTATGTTTGCAGACGATATTATAGTCTACCGGGAAATCAATCTCCAAGGACTGCGAGATCTTACAAGAAGTCCTGAACCGACTAGCTCTCTAGGAAAGAACTTGGGATATGACCTTACACCCAGAAAAATGCTGAAGTTTACAGGAAGAAATCACCGATCCTGTCCAAATTCCAAATACACTCTTAAGGAGCTACTGATCTGTCTACAAAATAATTTGGGATGCAATTCTACAAGATGGTGAAAAGAGAACTCAACATTGGAATTCTGCACCGCAACCTCCAAATCAACAACAAGGAAGTTAAAAGTGAAGCTTATATCTCGCTTGTATTACCTGACCTTAGTACTGCTCAACCATGTGGAACCCATATAACAGAGATCTAATAAATAACATAGAGGGGTTTTAGAAGAAAGCCGCTAGTTGTTGTTGTTGTTGTAGGGTTTAACGCCATTTTTCAGCACACAATAGGCTATACATGGCGGCCAGTATTAATGGTGGAGGAAGAACCCGGGAAAAACCCCGAAAAGAACCACCGACCCACGAGAAACTACTGACAGGCTTTCTCACATACCCACATTGGCCGAATCTGAGACTCGAACCCACGCAGACAGAGGTAAGATGGCAGTAATCCGTAACGGAGAGCGCTCTAGACCACTCGGCCACTCGGGGCCCCAGAAAGCCGCTAGATTCACCACAAACAGATACAGAAATACTAGCATCAGTACAATCATCTCCAGTAGAAATCACTTAAATCCAGGTGAGCCAAGGCCCACCTAACCGTGTTGTACAAAATAGTGAACAATCTAGTGGATATACCCACGGACAAATACTAGACCCTAGCGTAAAGCCAAACTAGGGCAAATCACAGAAAAAATTTCCACTGAAATCAGCATCAACAAACAGTTTCAAGTTCACCTTCTTTCCACGTACAATGGGGACTTGGGACAAATTACCATTAATAAATGCCTAAGCTCCTGACTTGGTAGATCACAAACATGAGCGGAGCTGCCAACCCTCCAGACTCGCAATTAGTGAAAAGAGGGATAAACATTAGTGAGTTTTTAATGCAATTAGTGAAAAATTATACCAGGACTTCAGCTTCATCCACTTAATGGTCAGTATACATTATATCAAAATCCCTCTCCCCACAAAACAAACATAAACACATCTTTTTACACTAATTACATGTACAAATTTATTTGTAGCCAAATTTACTGATATACACAAATTTCATGCTATTTGTCATGATGTGATGCTGTGGCAGACTTGAACTTGCTCAATTTGGGCTATTGTAATTTTATATATATATATTTTTTTAAAAAAAAGTTCAGGCTTCATGCCTGATTGTTGATCTTGGTTACTAAAATTGCTGCAAATTTTCAGCACCTAAGGAGGACCTAAGTCCATCTTATTTTCCCCACGACAGAAAATACTCTTTTGCTGTCGCTGATTCCAACAGAGAAAGGCAGATTATGTTCAACAAGAAAATTCACAATGCTTCAGCAATGGTTGCTTGCATGTTCTTCAGTCGAAGGCTTAAAGTAATCCAGAGTGAATCCTGCCGGGTACTCTTAATTATATATATATATATATATATATATATATATATATATATATATATATATATATATATATATATATATATATATATATATTCTAAAATTCGTGGAACATTTACTGTGTGTGAAAAGCAGAATGCACATCGATGTTTGATGACTGAATGCAAGACCAAATTTGGCTGTATTCCAATCTATACTTCACCTTTTGTGGAATACACCTTTTTTTCCTTGGCAGTGAAAACATTATAATTATAGTGTAAATTAATTACGAAACGTTATTAATCCAGAAGACGAGACGTCGAACGGTTGATGATTAGCGGTGTCGGCGTATGAGCGGTAAAAGATGAACTCAAGACATTAAGAAATATGTTAGTGTTTCTCAGGGCTGGGTCGGTTGAGGTTTGTCTATCTCGTCGCCGCTACGATAGCCGGATTGGTTGGAGAATGAAGGGATGAATACATAGGCTGGCACTTTTGTGCTTACTTTTACCTTTTCTATCATTGTTCGTCTGTCTGTCCTCTCGTCCTTCTTATAGTCTTGACTATGTACGACCTGTTACTTAATAGTCAAATGTGACTGCCTCAACGGATAGATAGATATTTGCAATTTAAGTTATAAATAATCAGTGAGGATTTTTTGTGGTTAATAATTATCCACGAAAATAAATGCACCATGTATTAAGTACTGTTGTGGTGACTGTAGGTCTAATGGTAAACATTGTTAATTCACCATTTAGACCTCACTTAGTATTAGCATACCCTCCCGTTTGTCTGTAATCCCTACCTACTTTTAAAACGAAAAGCACCAAGCATAAAAACAATGCACAAAACTCATTCATTGATTTATAATTTCTAACTTGATTGTTGCCAAGGGTTCCCAAACAATGTCGAATTACTGGCATTTCAAGGCAAACGGAATCACCTGCGGTGGACAAGCAGTCCATTTTTTGCTTTATATATCAGTCTATTTCAGTAAAGAATTGTCTGCATCCAATATTTTCAATGTCTACTTATATTTCTAAAACAAACTGAACACATAAAAAGACAACAAAAACTCATGTGTTCAAAGAGATAACTCAAACATTTACGGAATTACTGATATTATCAAAGACGGTGAACTATATCACAGCTGATGCTTGAAAAAAAAACAGTCTGTCCCAGGCAAATATTGTGACCGTGTTTGATTCGAAACGCCAAAATGCTGACCACGTTTAAGATAAGACACACACCCCTCCCCGGTGACAATCAGATTAGAATGTATAAATCAAAGAATGAAATGACTATGTTTAGTGCATTATTTTATATTCTTGATGTCTTTTTTATTTAAAATTGGCATGGGGGGGGGGGGTACAAACCATCGGGATGGTGTGAAAATACTATAAATAATCTCTCTCTCTCTCTCTCTCTCTCTCTCTCTCTCTCATTATATAGATCCAACATGAAGCTTACTCCACAGGAAGAACACATTTAATTCAGCATTTAGACTAAAAAATAATTCTCTCCTCAGGGCCCCATACTGAATTATTTAGACCCCACAAGACCCCCTCATTTTGGGGCACACAGACTGAATTAAGTAGACGCAATAAGGCACTATCTCGACAGGGCACTTAGAAAACAATTATGTAGATCCATCAAGACACTCTCGCTTCTAGGTCAGCATAATGGAGTTATGCAGACACCTGAAGACAATCATTATTCAACGTTCATAGACAGGATTATGTAGCCCCCACGAGCGACTCTTCGGGAACCAATAACTGAATTCGGTAGATCCCAAAAGACTCCATTACAGACTATACCAACTAAATATATATAGCTCACAAGACATTCTCGCTTCTGCGTTCACAGACTGTAGAGTCGTAGCATATGCACACTTTACTAATGGGCCCCTGCAACGCTAATAGCAGTTTTGCGGGTCCAAAATTGTGTAGGCCCCTTTGATTTACATAATTTTGATATACGGTAGTTACACCCCTGACAGACCGAATTATGTGGATTACGCATGACGCCCTCTCTCTCTCTCTCTCTCTCTTTTGTCCCAAGAATGAATTAATGAATTATGTAGACCCAACAAGACTCCAGGTCCGGGTCCACAGACTGAATTTATTTTGAATGCCCCACACTACGCCCTTTCTTCACACTCTACAGACTGAATTATGTAAACTCTAAAATACACATTCTCGTCAGGGTCCACACAATGAATCATGGATACCCCACATCATCTCGCTACGGGTCCATCGACTAGATTATATAGTCCTCTTTCACTACGTTCGGGTCCACAAACTGAACAATACAGAAACCACAACTATCCAAAAACCAATCCAATCCACAGAATAAATTATATAAACACCACAATATACATGCTCTTCCAGTCAACGGACTAAATTAAATAGATCAAACAAAACTCCCTCTCTTTGAGTCCGCAGACTGGATTATGCAGACCAAACCAGACTGTCTTCAGGGTCCACATGGTATATTATGTAGACCCCACAAGACACTGTCTTCATCGTCAACAGATTTACTTATCATCATGCAGTACAAGTCATGTTGGCACCCCATGACTCCGTTCCAGCAGATGCTGGTAAAGAGTTGGAGGTGTCACCCTGTTTTTCGTTTCTAAAGGTCATGCTTTGTAATTTATGTATCCCCCGTCCTCCCAATTGTGGATTTCATGTGTGATTTTTTTCCTTTTTAATCAGGGTTGTTCTTTGTTTCGTTTCGCCATATTCTTCGAGTTGTCCCTGCATAATGGTTCTGAGTTGTACTCCGTTCCCACTCGGTACTTATGACAGTTTCCATTCTCAGGCCAATACTTGCAAACACTAGTGCTTGTGATTGTTTTCTAGCCTTGAACCCGACATGCATGAAACTTAGGATCGTACTCATTTTCGATTTGCAAAAGTTCAGGGTGAAAGTTTCCGCTCCCATCCCCATTTCGTTATCGTTATTATTGTCCGGTGTGGTGCTGTTTGTGTGTGTTGTGTTGTAAAAAAAAAAATGGCTGAATCAAACGTAAACGTTCCCCTCAAATTAGCCATCCAAAGTATCCACGTTGATGCCTTGCGAGATTTTAGTTTTAAAACAAGACAATAAAACTCTAAAGAAGCTTTTTGACTCACTCGATTTGGATTTGAAGTGTTAGGGTATGACATTAGGACTTCATAGGGTGTAACTTCCACTTTGTCCAGTCCATGATCTTTCCACTGCTGGGCTATGCGCTTCACCAAATCACGTACGCCATCTGTTCCTGTCAATCTTGGCCTGCCGGTGTAATTCCTAGTAACATGGGCGTGAATGATAGCATAGTGGATGGTATAAAACTAGCTATATGCATGTAATTACTTACATCTAGCTATATACATGTAATTACATTCATGTAGCTATATACATGTAATTACATTCATCTAGCTATATACATGTAATTGCATTCATGTAGCTATATACATGTAATTACATTCATGTAGCTATATACATGTAATTACATTCATCTAGCTATATACATGTAATTACTTACATCTAGCTATATACATGTAATTACTTACATCTAGCTATATACATGTAATTACTTACATCTAGCTATATTCATGTAATTACTTACATCTAGATATATACATGTAATTATTTACATCTAGCTATATACATGTAATTACTTACATCTAGCTATATAAATGTAATTACTTAATCTAGCTATATACATGTAATTACATTAAGTATATACAACTTAAATATAGTTACATAAAGCTATTGTTACGACACTAGACCTTAAAATATGTAACAGAAAGGAAGTTAAACTAACACTTTGTTTCTCTAAGTTACAAAGTGACCTGCAGTATTATGAATTAAATCCTAAAGATTTCTCAATGTCCAATCACAAGTCAAAAAACACAGAATTGTTCCCAATCAAGTCCAATAGTCTTAAATGCCCTGATGTACCACAGTGATGCAATTCAGGATGTCTTTCAATATGTTCTCAATAATTCTAAGAAAGAAGAGTTTATTAGCCCAAAAGGTCAATGAGCACTTTGTAATTACAATGAATATAATAAATAATTATTCTAGAATTACATCTGAACACCTGCAAGTTCTGATCATAGATTCCCGAGGACTGATATGAAACAGGAATGAATAATTCTTTACCACACACAAACACACACACACATACATGCATACACCCACATATATACACATACGTCTAACTCTCTAGAGCAGAAATGACGTAGTCTCAATTATTCGCAAGATGTATTTTATTTTTTGTGGATTATGGCAAGTTATTATGTATTTTTCTTCTTTACTGAAGATGAATGACTTTTTTCACAGAGTGGTACAATAATGATGTTTTCTTCATTGGATCAATCGACCGTTTTTCTTTTGTCGTATTTGTAAAATTGTGAGTCGCCTAACGTTGACAAAACCTGCTGAAGTCTGCTGCCTGGACAGGTAGGCGTGTGTGTGTGTGTGTGTGTGGCATGCGCGCGCGTGTATGTGTGTGTGTGTGTAATCTTCAACTTTAGAAATTATGTTAAAATTATAAAAGTACCAGGAAACATATTACTCTTTAAGTCTTATCTGCTCCGTTATATTTTACATTTATGATTTTGGTCGTGGCTACATATCCGCTACATGTACTAGTCCTACAATGTAAGAGTTGGAAATTGGTATTTGTAATTGGTTAAAACATTGAATGTGCACACCGTTTGCTCCATCATAAAGACTTTCTCGGTAACAAAACACAGATTGCATATAAATTTATATACAACTTAAATTTTTGTTTTTGTTTATCTTTTGGGGAGGCTTTTTTTTGGGGGGGGGGCTGTTTTTTATTTTTATTTTATTTATTTTAATGGAATCAAATTTTCTGTGAAGCTCTTTCTTAAAACGGATGAAAATAACTTCGATATTAACATGATATTTTAAGTAATGGGCCATGGTCGGAGTTTAACTAGCCTAATTTTAAAGTACGCGGGAGGCACCATTAATGATTATTAACAAAAAGATACCATGAAGATTCAATTAAGGGATGTCAGATCAATGCTATTATCCACCAATTTGTATCAATTTACACAAACATATTGCCCTTCATCAACCTAAAATACATCAATAAATTGTGAATATTTAAGCAATTACAATTTCAATAATTCCAGCCCAAATATGCAGTAAATTTGCAATTTAATAAGCTCAAGGATAAAAAGGTATATTAAATACAACTGAGAAAAAAAATGCATAAAAAATGAATGCTTACATTCGAGGTACAATTAGCGGGGTGCGTTGATATTTTACATTTCACTTAGTATTTGAGGGACTGCATGCATTTTTACAGCCGCTGATATGAATTTGCCATCAGCGTAACTTTAGTCGGTTTCAGACAAAGTACGGAAATTCGAATGTGTGACAATATGTATAACGGATGCTGGTAACTGAAGTAACTTGTTTATTATCGTTGATAAGAAACTGACAGCAGCACCAGCATAACTTGAAAGTTTCAGTTTCGTTTCTTGTTTAAGCCAGTATCGTAAATCAGACGAAGGAAGAAAGAAAAACTCGAGGGTAGGACCATATACAAAACGGATGCTGGCTATTGAGATAGCGAACTGTGTCGCCTTAAGTATCGTGCAACTTATGCACAACGTCCGAGTCTGCATTTCTGTTATATCAAGATGCCTATAACGTAACAAAAGCGATCTTACGTCTTGGTGTATAAATAATTATTACATAAAATGGCAACAAGTACAAAGACATTTGTCAACTCGAACCATCTAAACTCATTTATTAGCCGAACAGAAAGAAGAAAGAAAAAGAAACATAAGTGCTATGCGTCAGAAACATTCAGTCAACCGACAGTCCAAGTCCAAATGAAAATCTGATTGATCTACTCTGTGCTCTTAATAAAACCTTTCATATCCATTATATTAATTGAGAAAGAAATAAAGATTGTAAGGTTAACGAAAAACAAATATCTCGGGTAGAAAGAAAAACCCACCCCGGCAATTAAATTAAATGATCGATTCCCTATATTAATTGGTGTGTAGAGTCCCAAGGATTGTCTGCTCCACCTTTGTCGTAATGAAATTGGTCATCACTCCTTCGAAATGTAATACTCGAGAAATGCGAATTATGAACCGAGGTGTTCAAGCAAGAGTTCTGTAAATATTGAGCGTGCTTTTGTTGTGTGCGAAATAGTGTGTGTGTGCGCGCGCGCGCGCGTGTGTGTGTGTGTGTGTGTGTGTGTATTCGTCTTCTTGAGTCACATATCCGAACTATTAAAATTAGTACCAATAAACAGTAATTGTATAATAAAAAAATTATTGAAACCTGTGTAAACATTGGCGGGAATAACAATAAAACAATAGGTTTACATTGTTACAGGGACACTGAGAAAGATTCGGTGATAGACTATATTTGCAGCTGACGTATTATGATTACTTGAATAATTTGCTATAAGCCATACTTGTTCCTTTTTGAACGTTCTAGACTCTTTATAATATTTTCTTTTTCCTGATTTGTTATCATTTTCATTGATTTCCGCTTAAAATTTCTTATTTTTTCCAAGAATGCATAGATGCTCCATTCAGTTTCGTTCATTTTGCTATAGGAGTCGAGTTTGAATGCGTGACACGTTAATATTGAAGTCTGATCTATTTTTCATTTTATTTGATTCCAGTCTCGTAACTTTTATTTCATTCGGTCAGTTGACGCACAATTACATCATTAGTTGCGTCATGATAACAAATGAAATTAGCATTTGCAATGTGACTGATCTTCAAAATATACGCACTGAATATGACAAAATCTCTTAGAAAGATCCGTTTCGGTAAAGAATCTTATCACATTTTGATCGGCTACCATTGCATTACGATCAACCGAAATGTATGTCGATATTTTTTTTAAACGCTTCCACTTCCTTGTGCCAGGACATCATTCCGTCAGGAAAAAGACCTGGTAAGTATAGTTCGACTGAAGCAATTAAATTTTAATCAGTTCAGCAGTGTCAATACGGGCTGCCAAGTATATGAGACATTTTATTGTATTTTTTTTCAATTTGCTTCTAATTTGACCCCTAGTTCCTAGGTCAGCCGACCGGAGAACACTCTATTCAAACACCCCGATTCCAGAACTATTCGGCCTATACCGGCGTCTGCACACTTAATTCTCGGCTTACAACTAATTCGGACTACCTCAAATCGGTACATGATACACTTGGCGTAATCGATAATTCACTATCACTATACGAATGCAAATAAATAATACACATATATCCTACTTGTGTGTGTGTGTTTGTGTGTGTGTGTGTGAGAGAGAGAGAGAGAGAGAGAGAGAGAGATTTAGATTTTCAAAACGTAGCCTTATCAATTTTTTTAGTCATATCGCTGTCTGCAGTGTGGCAGTTTATAGTGATATCTAGCACTGGGTCATAATGCCACAGGCATGTAGCATGATGTCCCACCCAGTCACATTATCCTGACACCAGGCCGACCAGTCCTAACACTAACCTCTTAATGCCGAGCGCCTTGCGAGGCAGCTGTTAATACCATTTTTATAAGTCTTTGGTATCACTTGACCGGGGTTCGAACCCGCGACCTTCCGCATCCGACGCGGACTCTCTAACCACTAGGCCAACGGAGCGGTCCAATTATGGATGAAACATTATTCATAATTTTGTACATATTCAATGCTTTCATTGACTTAGTCATACTTTATTCATATTTGTCTAAATCATAGACTTTGAAACCTTTGATGACAGATGAAACACTTTTCATTATTCTGCACAAATTCTGCACATTGATCCTCCAAGGTGACAGTGCGATAGATCAATCATGCTTGGTTATAAGTTCCATACTTTTGATTCTTGTTTGATAACGAGTTGAAGTTGCGTTTTCTGACTAGCTCCAGCCCACAAACAATAGTATTTCCTAACATAGTGGTTTAACTAAATGCGCATAAATTTGTTAAATCAATAGTTGGACGATATCCGCATGAGTTTGATGTCAGGTTAATTCATCGTTTGATGATATTATATATAAACATCTCACTCACAAAATTGTTTCGGTGTTTTTGCTAAAATCTAATCTATACCCGGCTTCTTTATGTTACAACTAGAGCAAAGGTAAGGATCGCAAAAAAGTTAAAATTTGTCGCCGAAACCGACATTGTTGGATAGTAAGGGCTAACCGTAATAGTAAATTAAAATTAAAATTGAATGGATATAATCTGTAATGGACCGACTTTGTTATAGGTCGACTTCGGAATGGGCCAACTTTTACGGTCATTATTTCTAAACAAAATTTGTCTGGATGAAATCTGTAATAGGCCGAGATCTCCAGTCACCAAACACCACTTATCGCATATGCTGGCATTAAGACATCGACCCATCGCTATTTAAATATCAGGGTCTCCGTCTTGTTTGAAGACTAGCAGGAGCAGTGTTCTCCCTCGCCCTCGGTAATTTATGTCTAACTATTTGTGTTTTTTCTGTTTGTTTGTTTTTTGTTTGTTTGCTTTTTTTTGGGGGGGGGGGGTTGGGTTGGGTTTTTTTTATTGAAGCTCAGAGAGAGAGAGAGAGAGAGAGAGAGAGAGAGGGAGGGGGGTTAACGATAACAAAGGTGCCCTGGCAACGCTATATTAACATAAAATGAACAGGTATTAACCACAATTTTACCGGAAAGTGGCCTTGTTACATATTGTGGATGTTAACATAGCGAAACCACAGTTGCCAATTGGAATACACCAGTATTATACGCTGAGCATGTTATCTAAGTTGTGTAAAACTAACGAAATCATACCAAAAATAACAATTTGCTCAGTATACGGATCTTCAGTAAGACGCCACTGTATATCTTCAGCTATCGTTTGGTACAAGTCATTGGGTCGCAGAGAAAATATATCTTGGCATTTTTAAAAAGTTTTGAGTGTTATATCTATATAATTGTTGTGAAAATCACAAGGAATCGTATTCAGGTGAATCTTAATTGGAACAAAGCGTCATCTTGCACGTATGTGTGCATGTATGTATGTATGTATATGTATATATATATATATATATATATATATATATATATATATATATATATATATATATTATTCTATTACATTACATATATACATATATATACACGCATACACATACATATATACATACATACATACATATACACACATACATATAAACACACACACATACATACATATATACATACATACAGACAGACAGACAGACATACAGACATACATAATCACCAGCTTAACCAATGATGCAATAGATTGTTCTCGAAAACCAAACTCTGCAGTAAAAAATTCAGCTAACTCTTCAACTCAAATTCTACTAAGCACTTCGTTTCCTATTTAAATTCAAAACAAAAGACAGGTTGGAAAACTAATGACAAATGTCAGGTATGCAAATATTCCAACCCTCAATTTATGGGTTTGCATTAAGTACACAATATATACATAACGCTATATAAAACTTATATCTAGCTACATACTTAAATACAGCTGTATGAAATAAATTTAGCAATGTAATTTCATAAAGCTGTACAAATCTTATATCTAGCTACATAATTAAATATAACTGTATGAAATAAATTTAGCAATGTAATTTCATAAAGCTATACAAAACATATATAGCTAAATAATCATATACCGCTACAAATAACTTACATATAGTAAAAGGTCTCATACGGCGATACAAAACTGATATCTAACTATACCATTCCATGCAGGTAAACAAAACTTCTATCTAGTTATATAATCACATATATTTAGAATTTTTTTTAAAAAAAACAAGATATTTGACACTATTAGTACATACTTTAGCATGCGGTTGTTTTAAAATGGAAGAAATATTTTAGTCCAAATTTTAGTTTATTTAAACTGAAATATAAAGCTTCAATTTCAAAATTTCTGAAGAGTGAACTTCTATTTTAACAGGAGTACTTTTATTATCGTCGCCCACCGTAACTTGTGAATTTTATTTCCATTTCATTTATTATAACATCGGTGAAGTTGCAAAGTTCTGAAATAATACTTACCTTAAGTTAGATCTGATCTTGTTCTTTTTTAGATTTTTCATAATGCGATTAAATGCATTCTCCATGCTGAAAACCAGAAAATTCAATTCTGAATAAAGCAAACACTAGATATTTGCATACTAGCAATACCTATCCCCCAGCCTCCAAGATATTCACTCATCCATCTTTAATCCACGTTTTCCCACCTTCGGTTAGAATAATTATATATCCCTGATCCACCATTTTCCACCTGCAACACCCACAACAGCACCTTTCATTTTAAATTTTCAAATCGCTGTGCTCATTCTTCTTAAAAGAAAGCGATATGATTGATGGGAATTTAATTGTTCATGAAGGAAACTAAGGAAATCAAAAGCATTACAAGCAGTATATTTGGCAAGAAGTATATTTGGCAAGAAGTATATGTGGCAATGTTCCTGTCATATGATATCAGTAGCGTCTTAAATATGATTTTTTATCTCCTGTATATTCTTCATATAGTCATTGATTATTACATTAGTAACTTTACACATTTTGTTAAAATAAGAGTTTCAGTTTCTGGAAAAGAAGAGTTTATTTTTTATATGAATGTTTTCTTTAGACCAATGAAAATTAAGATTACAAACTGGGAAATCCGAATTCTTTGGTACCAATGTTTTAGATGCCAAAATTCAAAAAGAAAGTTCTACAAAAATGAAATACACTACCAACAATAGTGCTAATCAAAATAGCTATAATCTAAAACGGCCCCCATTAATTGAGTAGTAAATGTCCCTGCACCCCCATGTTTAATAGTCGTCTATGTAGGCACTACTAGTGCATTGCTGACTTAGGACCAATTGGTCTCATTGACCTTGACTTGCATTGTTGACTTAGGAAATTACTGACCAATTGGTCATGTTGACCTTGACGTCTGTGTCAGTGTAGGCGATATTCAAATTTACTGTCTTGAAACAATTATTTTCTTTTTAGACTTATCATGACCATAACTGTTCATCTTCATATTATAAAATGTATAGGTTTCTCTATTATTCCTAGTGCAAGTCGTCCACAAGTGTGTGCCCAAAATTTCTTAGTCACAGTAAACTTGATTGTTGACCCCAAAACAATAGGCCACTTCCTTACCTTTAGTGCATGCCCTCCACAAACAGTTCTCTCTCTCTCTCTCTCTCTCTCTCTCTCTCTCTCTCTCTCTCTCTCTATATATATATATATATATATATATATATATATATATATATATATATATATATATATATATATATATGATCTTGAACTAAAGCAAATATGCACACAAAATTCTTGTTTAATTACAGTGACCTTGACTTTCGACTATTGACCCTCTGAACTCAATGGGTTTCTATTTATACTCTCAAAGTGTAAGCCATCCGCAAACTCTCTGAACATTTTTGAGAATTAAAACTTTTGAGCAGAACATGTATGTTCACTCACAGAAACATTTACCTTTGATCTCTGAACTCCAAATCATTCGACCTCTACTTTATTCCTAGTGCAAGCCATTGACAAAGTTTAGTCCAGTATTGTAATCTTAAAGTTATTATGCAAACACTTTTATTCTTCTTTTATTCATTGACGTAGACCATAGCTCTTTGCTGCTGAAATCAATAGTTTTTTTCAGTACCCAGAATGCAAGCCATTTACAACATTAGATCATGATAGCTGGTGTGAAACTCTTGTTACTTTGCAAAACGAACGGGTAGACGTGCGGATTGTTTGGTAGCATGTGATAATACACTCCAACTCCTTGCAAACTAATAAAAACAATAAGATAAAACACTCATAATAATAATATTCATGGAAATATTTTCGGCTGTCATTCTGCAGAAATTAAATTGCAACATAGTTACTGTTATCTCAACTGTCATTTCTCCCTCAAGTTTTGTCTACGTGGGTTCGAGTTTCAGCTCCATCAACGTGGGTATGTGAGCATGTTTGCTCCTTATCCACTGGATTGATATCGCTTTGCTTAACGTTTTATGGCACAGCTATTGGAGCACTGTGTCTTGCAGAAGAACACATCACCGTAGCTGATCCGATTGTAGGATTCGAACCTGCACACTTTTGGTCGTGAGTCCTCGCTTCATCTCCCTACTCCGTATCTCCCTACTCCGTCAGTCGCCTCTTATGGCATGAAGGCTCGTTGAGCCTATTCTAATCCCCGAATCCACCGGGTGGGGGATCAATCATTTAATCATTATCGAACTTGTATAATCCTTATCTAATTTGTACTTAGGAAATTTAATGATCTAAATTGGGATTATGTTCTTTGGTAAACCAATTAATGTGCACAGAATTTAATTTTATGGCCTGCTAAACAATCTCAATTTTAGACTTATCTGCATAAAAAAGGGGGCACATGTGTCTGTTCCGGCAATGTATGCTTTCAATATTATATTGTAATGTTTAAAACAACATTTTTTGTGGGTTTTTTTTCATCGTAGATGGTAAGACATCTAGAGTCTCTAACCTTGGTCTCTTAGGAAATTTATAAATACCTGGGATATTCCTTTTCAATTTAGTTGCCGAAGCATTACCGATCATACGATGTTTTATCATAATTTACATTTATTGAAATGTATTAATTTAAAAACGTAACTTGTTGCTTTTACCAATTCAACTCTTGTAACTTGTCACTTTTGTTGTAAAAATTAAATATTTCCAATGCGTTACTTTTTGAATGTAACTCTGACCATCGTTTTATTCTTGGGAGTGTTTATTGGGTATTATGCACACGTTAAGTAACTAGATACATCGAATGAACAGCCTCCCTTTAGTCATTAGCCGTTTTGAAATGTTGCCACCTCCCAACAAAAAAAAACTGACCTGATCCGGCCCTGCTTGTCACGTTGAGCATGGGCGATGCTGCTGTTGCGACAATAACATCCGTTGTTTTATCGTAGACATATTACATGCAACTCAGATGAATAATGTTCTAATTCCAAAGTCAAATACACCCTGCAATTTATGTGCAGTGAAATAAAGTTGGGAGATGGAGATGTAAGCATGACGTTGGGGTAACCAATTATATTCTTCTTAGATTGATCTTTGCTTTTGGTGCATAATAGACTCGTGTAAACAAACCTAATTGTACACGTTTACCAATGGTGTGGAATTTGCTTGCTTGTTGATAGGATGTTTATATTTTGTCTTCATGAAAACATGTTTTCACGGTGCACAAAAAAAAGTCAGTTACACAGTTACGTTTTCAATTAAAAAAACAACAACACATACTTAAAAAATCTGATAACACATTCTTTAAACATGTGATAACACATATTTTAAAAATGATGATACTAAATTAGGAGGAGAGACTAGTTTACAAAATCTATGGAAAATATAACCCTTAAGTCTGCTTTACAATTGACTGACTCGGCATGTACACATTACAAGCAAATCTCTAATTAACAGTCCTTCGTTTGGTTTAACTATTTCATTAAAATGTGTTCGTAAATGATACTAAACTTACAATTATAAAATATGACTTCTTCATTCAAGATATTGATATATTACGAGGTGATGTCTTACAGAAACCTGAAACAAAATATCTTCATTTTACAGATAATCACAGACATATATGGCTATGCATGTATCTGACAGAATTACATAGTAATGGCCCATGAATTGACAGGCACTTAATTACGGACATATATGGCTATGCATGTATCTGACAGAATTACATAGTAACGGCCCATGAATTGACAGGCATTTAATCACAGACATATATGGCTATACATGTATCTGACAGAATTACATAGTAACGGCCCATGAATTGACAGGCACTTAATCACAGACATATATGGCTATACATGCATCTGACAGAATTACATAGTAACGGCGCATGAATTGACAGGCACTTAATCACAGACATATATAGCTATACATGTATCTGACAGAATTACATAGTAACGGCCCATGAATTGACAGGCACTTAATCACAAACATATATAGCTATACATGTATCTGACAGAATTACATAGTAACGGCCCATGAATTGACAGGCACTTAATCACAAACATATATAGCTATACATGTATCTGACAGAATTACATAGTAACGGCCCATGAATTGACAGGCACTTAATCACAAACATATATAGCTATACATGTATCTGACAGAATTACATAGTAACGGCCCATGAATTGACAGGCACTTAATCACAAACATATATAGCTATACATGTATCTGACAGAATTACATAGTAACGGCCCATGAATTGACAGGCACTTAATTACGGACATATATGGCTATGCATGTATCTGACAGAATTACATAGTAACGGCCCATGAATTGACAGGCACTTAATTACGGACATATATGGCTATGCATGTATCTGACAGAATTACATAGTAACGGCCCATGAATTGACAGGCACTTAATCACAAACATATATAGCTATACATGTATCTGACAGAATTACATATTAACGGCCCATGAATTGACAGGCACTTAATTACGGACATATATGGCTATACATGTATCTGACAGAATTACATAGTAACGGCCCATGAATTGACAGGCACTTACTCACAGACATATATGTGCCATATATGTGTCTGACAGAATTACATTACCTGCCCATGAAATTACGGTCGCCTAATCAGAGACATAAGGCTAAATACGTGTCTGACCATTACATAGTAGCGGCCCATGAATTGACAGCCACGCAGAGGCGTATATGTGACGATGAAGTCATAAAGGGAACTCACAAAACATACAATAACTACTGGAAGATTACCAGATATGAAATTATGCAAACTTACTCCCGTTGATTTCTTTGATAACTAGAACGCTGCTTTTTTTTAGAGTCTTTGGTTCCTCCCGCTGTCAGGAACACACATACCAACACAATCACCAGCAGCGTTGGGCAAATTCTTCTTTTCCCCGACTCTCGAGGTGGGAAATCCATCTGTCAGAAGAAGCAGAAAAAGAAGAAGAAGAAAAAAAAATTAAAGCAAATGATGTGGGAAAATTTGATAAAAAACAGCAAATAATGGTCCGTTACACTGATAATTCTTCAAAGGTCAATGCATATTATACTTCTATCACAAATTTTGAACGGTGTAGGAGAATTAAAATCATTTTACGCATGTTCATGTTGATAGTAAAATCAAAATATACATGGTTTCCGCAAGACAAGAATAAAGAGGCGAGAAACAGTTCATTCGCTACTTCCCAAGCATTTCGCTTTTGTCTTATGAAGACATGATATAATTCCAGTTCAAGTACATTAAACTTCACCTGGTAGCTAAATACCTTCAACGGTGAAGTTTAAAACACAAAATTGATATGAGGTCTTGAAATCGTCTTTCCGCCAAGGTTTACCAATTGTACCGAATTCGTGGAACGATATGCAGAGCTTTATCGAAAAAGTTTACCAGTCGAATACTGACATGGGTAAAGCTTCTCATCAATTCAGTTGCGCATTTGTGTCACAACTGAATAAATATAAGATCATCGAAAAACTTATACAAATCTGAAATATGCAGATCATTATATCATTCTTTATATTAACTTACATGTACTTGCGGTAAACAATATATAGGCGGTAACTATAAATTTTAATGAAACTTGTGCAACCCTTCTGGGATATCTGAACAGAATAAGATATCTCGTATCTAAATACTTCGACATATCTCACCCCATAGATTGGGATCAATATAAAATAGTAGAAACTATATTGTGTGGCAGGAATTTGTCTACCAGCTATGTTAAATGTAAAGATATAGAGAATATTTGTAGATATACCAACTGCAAACTCTATATCCAGTATCAATGGACATACGTGTTAAACTGGGAGTTTTCAAAATATTCTATTAGTGGTAAAAATTAGGTTTTCATATATTCTTTGTATCGATTACTTTACCTGGTTGTTTTGCTCCATCAGTGAAATCACCTTTAATGCTGGCCAAAGTTTTCCATATATCAAATCAGAATTAGTTACTATTGATAGGTATCACCAGAATTAGTGATTGCATTGAAAAGGAAAAACTGAAGTTAAACAAAACAAAACATGACGGTCGTCCAGCTCGATAAACCAATCTACTGTCGATTTACCGTGCTGGAATTATCCAAGCTGACGATGGACGAATGTCATTGCCTGTTCATCAAAAACAATATGTGATCGAGCGAAATTGGTGTTTACCGACACAGACAGGTTCTGTTACGAAGTCGAGACGGAAAATGTCTACGCTGATATGTATGGAGCGCGAGAGCTCTTTGATTTCTTGGATTATCTTCAGAATAGTGAGCATTATAACCCAGTTAATAAGAAGGTTATTGGAAAGTTTAAGGAGGATAGAGCATCGGTATGATACAGCATCGGTATGATACAGCATCGGTACCCATCGAGGAATTTGTCAGACTGCACAGCAAACTGTACAATGTCAAACTGGTAGATGGGAGCATAAGAAATGGGCGAAAGGAATATAAAAGAACATTGTCAAGAGACGAGTGACCCAAAAGATTAATTAAAAGCGTTACATGGCAGACTATTCAAAACCTCCACGAAGACTAATTAAAAGCATTACAGGGCAGACTACACAGAACCTCCACGAAGACTAATTAAAAGCATTACAGGGCAGACTACACAGAACCTCTACGAAGACTAATTAAAAGCGTTACAGAGCAGACTACACAGAACCTCCACGAAGACTAATTAAAAGCGTTACAGAGCAGACTACACAGAACCTCTAAGAAGACTAATTAAAAGCGTTACAGAGCAGACTACACAGAACCTCCACGAAGACTAATTAAAAGCGTTACAGAGCAGACTACACAGAACCTCCACGAAGACTAATTAAAAGCATTACAGGGCAGACTACACAGAACCTCCACGAAGACTAATTAAAAGCGTTACAGAGCAGACTACACAGAACCTCCACGAAGACTAATTAAAAGCGTTACAGAGCAGACTACACAGAACCTCCACGAAGACTAATTAAAAACATTACAGGGCAGACTACAAAGAACCTCCATGAACTCGATAAAATCAATTAACCACACACTATGCACGTGTGCCCTCAACAAAATCAGGCTGAGTTGTTATGATGATAAACGTTACGTGCTCAATGACGAAATTACTACGCTAGCGCATGACCATGTGGATACGACCGGTAAAGTTGATATTTTAGCGGAGTTACACTGAGATCAACGTTGACGCTTTTAAAAGTACATTAGCATTATCGTATTATTTTATAATACTTGGCTTCTCTACTTTTACTTTAGAGGTCGCATAAAGTTCAGCCCGTTTTTAATTCAATATCTCGCGTATCGCTAATTTTAACAATTTTGTCTTGGGGCACCCCAATTGTACGGGTCTCCCTAAACACAGTAATGTACAGTAATGGGCTGTAATGGACAGTAATGGGGAAAAAATATAATATTGCGAAAGAAATTAAGGTAATGTACATTAAATATTATAATCTTTATTGTACGGACTCAGAGACATAAATCATAAATAACAAGTGTGGTTGTGATATTGTTTTATTAGTGCACATAATACACTTTAATTAAAATATTGCCAAAACTTGAACAACTCTCTCTCTCTCTCTCTCTCTCTCTCTCTCTCTCTATATATATATATATATATATATATATATATATATATATATATATATATATATATATATAAGACTGTCCACCTTTTTTATTTTGTTCTAGTCTGACTCCGCTCAGCTCTCATCGTTTTTCTCTGGTGAGGTTTTCCCTCCTGCAGGTGTCTTTGGTATAGTGATTTTACCATTTGTCGACCTAACTGTTAACTTATTTGTACCCTTGTTTTTAAGAAACTTTCTAAATATTGCTTCTCGTTTAGTTTCTATTTCTTGACACCACACGTCAATATAAACTCTGTGATGCATATAATTGGATGCCAGCTTGAAATTGCCGCGTAAAATCAATGATCTTTCGGCGTCTTTATACTGGTAACTGACAATCGATTGTAGTACGTCTGTCAGATCGGATATATTTCTGTGCTTCCAGTTGGTTCCAATCTTCATGATATTATTCGCAGACTCTGCATTATTATTTGTCCAGTGGGCGTCATCATTTTTTTTACTCTCGCAGGATAGTTAACATGATCTTTCAGTATTGGAAGCATTCGTTTTTCGAAGTAAGGCTGGAAACCCGGCGCTTTTTCCGAAATGACATCTGTTGCATGTTTTATTCTTGCTTCTAATACTACAGAATTATCGGCCTGTGCAATTCCTTCGTCATCGAAAAGAGTGTTTAGGATTGAGACGGCGATGAAAAGACAGTATCCGTCCCCAGTTGTTCTTAATGGTATTCCTTTCTCACCATGGTACCGGAACAAGATGTCAGCAGCAATTGCATCTTCTGGTAGACTGGAGTGTTCAGCATACTCGCAAGAACGGTACCTTTCATCAGTCAGCAAAGCCTAACGCTCAACTGAAGCTTTGGGGTTTTCAAGTCCAATCTTAGCAGCCTGTTGTAATGAGAAAAAGAAAAATAAAACATTATACATTTATAAATTTGTAGAATATCTATTTCAAACATAGGTTTTCTACTACGAATTTCTTGAGAGGATATTTATTTAAAGATCAAAATGAAATTTAATAAATGTAACAATAAAAATGAAATAGTTCATGTCAACCAGATATCTAATATACTGGTAATTTTATCATTTTCAAACAGTAGATATATTGATTAAAACGACACAATCCAACATGTACTCCGCAATAATAAATACAAGGCATGTACACATATAACTATATTTCAGTAAGTAAACACATAGACTAAAAATCAAATTTCAGTAAGTCTCAGTAACTCTACAGATTCCTAAAATTACAGATCATTACAATCAAAGATATATTTGGTCTCCTGAAAAGTGGCAAGAAATTGAAATCGATGTTATATAATTACAAGTCTAATAAAAGGACCATTATAAATGTTTGGGAGAAACTTATCGAATAGCCTAGAAAATAAACAATTAAATACTTATAAAATAATTCATTACCTTTTGAAGTCATGTGATACCCATCAAGTAATCACATTTGCTTCCTAGCGAACGACACTGACGACAGATGTATCCCTCATCAGCGGATGACTAGGTCTTAAAGTCTTTGCTTGTTATCACTTCGCACGTAGAGTGGAACCAGGAATCACATACCTGAATTAAAATGTATAGATGCAAACTACCGGCAGTCACAAATTGAAATGGGTAAACTATTAACGTTTATATGTATATAAAATAATAATAATAATAATAATAATAATAATAATAATAATAACTTTATTTTATGATGCTAATACAATTAGTTCTAGAAAGGTGGTGGGTGTATCTAATTTAGATATATCAGATGGTTTAAGATTTGACATAAACATAAAAATGTAATTTATCATGTGGGCTCTTAAAAGAATCGAATATGTTGAAAATAATATACATAATATAGATATACAGAAAGAATAAATGAGAAGATAGATAATCTTTTCTTGTAATATTTCCAGCGGATAATTTTGGAAGTTTAAATATAATACTATATGAGAAAGATAAAATATGATTTATTTAACGGCCTGATTAAAAACAACAATTCGACAATAATTCTAGAGAGCATATTACCGACATAATTTAAAAAAGGCTTGAGTCATTACAACATGGATGATTTGCCACAAAAATACAGAAACAGCATAATACATTACTGCAGTAAAATACCTAATATGTTTATCATTATGTATCATCTGACATAAAGTTGCTGAGATGTATGAATACCATTACGAGAGAGAGAGTGAGACAGAGAGAGAACATGTATTATCGAGGTAATGGAATTCATCACCCAAAATGTTATTATGACATTCAGTACATTTTCTTCTTTTAAACTGATTTTACTACATTACATTGATAATTTTCAAGATACATACCGGTATACAATGGGCAACAAATGACATGGAATTGGTCAAATTTTCTTATCAAAGACTCAATTATAAGACGGAAAGATAGAATGCTAATTTAAAGACTAAAACTCATCATTTTGCGATCAGTGACATACAATAATCAATCCGATAATAAAGCTAATGACAAAATTCAATTAATACTGAAAAACATCTACTTTACCAAGTTTAAATGAATTTAAGAAATGTACTGCTATTAATTAATTTTTACATGTGATGTTGTTAACATTACACAAACAGGACATATATACGCTTGGGAACATATTATTTATAATTCTAATCGCTTCTTTCATCTTTCCTTTTAACATTTGAAATCATATTATTGAAGCACTCTGTTTAATATAAATGACAACAACTGATACATTTTATTGGCAATTATGTATTTTATGTAGATACTGTTTAATGCTAAACACAGATAACATGAGGTTTGCATATTCAAATGAATGATTGCACAGACAGCTCAAAGACTTTGCAGGGATGATATAATAATAATGGTATATATTAAAGATCGTTAAATGGAAACTAAACAATATATAAGCAATTCAAAAGATGACATACCTCACATAAAAGACAGCCCGACTCACAAGCTTTCTTAAAGTCAACGCAAGGAAACTGCTTCTTGTTCTTTCCTTTTACCATTCTGATAATATCCAAGATATTACAAACGTCCACAAAATTGAAAATTGCAACCTTCTTATATAAGGAATATATGTCTATTGGATATTATTATTATTTGATAACATAGATTAGTATATACCGTTCACAAGTGCCAACATATATATTTTGTTTGTTTTGTTATACATATTTGATTCCCCCAGAAGATCACATGTGTGTATACAGAGCAAATGGATTGGACATAAGTTTTTCAACTTACCAGTTTTACTCCATTATAAGCATAATTAATGAACACACATACTTGAGGTCTCTAAAAAAGTCAAGACAGTTGACATACATAGATAGAATTAAATGAGAGGGATGAAAGAATGATAAAGTCAGAGGGATAGTGAATCATGTGGTCTGGAATGTAAAATTTTAAATAACAATCGTGATGGAACAAAAATGATAATCAATTTCTGCATATAAATCTTATAAAACTAGTTCCAGTAATTTACTCCATTCCTGTAATTTCTCTTACATTATAGTATTTTCGTCTCCATTACAGCCCATTACTGTCCATTACTGTATATTACTGTCCATTACTGTTCATTACTGTATATTATTGTCCATTACTCTCCATTACTGCCCATTACTGTCCATTACAGCCCAATACTATCCATTACAGTCCATTACTCTCCATTACAGCTCATTACTGTATATTACTGTCCATTACAGCCCATTACTCTCCATTACTGCCCATTACTGTCCATTACTCTCCATTACTGTCCATTACAGCCCATTACTCTCCATTACTGTCCATTACTCTCCATTACAGCCCATTACTCTCCATTACTGTCCATTACTGTGTTTAGGGAGACCGCAATTGTACGACTTGCTGTTTGTAAAGATTTATACGACTCTCGGTAGTTAGTTGGGATATATTGTGTTGGTTGGAGTGACTATATACAATATATACAATTTCGGTAACCTCATTGTCTGCCCTTACTTTTCTTTAGTGTATAGAGGTTGCTCTAGAAGAATTTCCGGTAGGTATTGCCGCAGGTCGGCATACACTGATTGCAAAACAGAACGAAGTGAATGAAATTATATTTCTCTCCATGGGCACACTTTCCAATTAAACGTCCTGAAAACAAAATGGGCGATAAAGTAATTAACAGATAAGTGTTAGGCACAATGTATGCAACCATATATGAAAGGGTATGTGTATAACCTGTGCAGATAGCTGCAATTGAAATATTTTAAATGTAGAAGATAATTTGGGAATAATAAAATAGTGAACACACAATTCACTGTTAAATCAACAACAATAGAATAACACAAACATGTAATAAAAACCAAAAAAACAATTAGTTAAATTTAATGTTGAAAGCGGTATTTTATTTAAGTACGTCAATTATGAACATTCATTCATGATTATGTTCAAAGCTATGCAGAACGCTTAGAATATGCACAGTATAATAAAATCCTTCCGTTAACCTTCCTTAATTTAACTAATCATTTACAAATAAAATAAACAATTTCCACTGCGTACTTTGTTTACATTGTGTTAAAGCTTTATACACTGAAACATTTCGGCAATGAACATTATTTAATGTGATAGTTTTCATTTGCATACGACGATTGCATACGTTCTCAAAAGGGCACGTTTCATACGATTATTACCGTCAGTTTTGAAAACTAATTCTATTTTTTGTGGTGCAATTCAAACATATATATGTATCTAATGATTAAAAACTTCTTTTGAATTTTCCAATGAAAAAATTAAAACAAAAATAATTTCTATTACTTACTTTATTTCCAGCTGCATTCCCATCACCTTGTGCAGTTTTATGCAATATATATACCGTCTATTTTAATACATATTCATCTTATTTACATCTCCCGTTGATCGGGAAGCTTTATTTTGCACCGTTACCATTCTACCGTTTTTAATTTCAACCATTTGTTCTTTTATATCGCTGGTCGATATAGGACCTTTTATAAGTTTTAAAAGATTATACAAATAACACTTTGTTTGGCGCTAAATAGCCTAACAGTGCTGATGCGCCGTTAAAAATCAATCAATCAATCAATCAATCCAGCTGCATTCCATATATCCGTTGCGTATTTTAGTAATACATATCTATAATCCACTGATCACGTTCCACAATAGCTGGACCGTTTATCAAAGTTACTTTACTGTGAGCAGTATTCTGTTTTATTTGTGGGCATTCCCTGCCCTTTAACTATGTTAAGCCATCGGCCTTTGAAATGGCCCGCCTGCCCCCAGCCATAGAAAATTTTTCGAGGCTCTAATGATTTTCCGTATCCCCCATAGTGTATGTGTTTGTTGATCTGTAACAAATCAAAAAGAATTTGGAAGAAACAAGGTATTTATTATTCTTGTTCACGGGTTGCTCATTGCTATTTGCATTTTATTATTTTACGATGTGTCGTACTCACAATCTCCCTGGAGCTAGTCCCTTTGTTTTCCTTCCGAGTATATTCCTTTATAACATATACTTCCTTCCTCAGACACTAGGTCTTCGACTGGTTTCTATATCATGGTCCCTAAATTTTAGGGATCTTGGCCAAGGACCAATCTAATGTATTGTGTGTGTTATATGTGTGTGCTATATTGTTTTAATCCTGGAATATCGTGTTTATATTAGGAATGACCATTTTACATATTTAAATTTGCATTACATTTTTATCTACTTTGCTTATTAACGTAAAGAAAGGGGAACAAAATGTAAGGGATAAAAGTTGTATACGCTTTTGTACATAGTATATATATATATATATATATATATATATATATATATATATATATATATATATATATATATATATATATATATATATATATATATATATATATATAGAGAGAGAGAGAGAGAGAGAGAGAGAGATTTTCTTCATTGCATCACTGTATGCATATGTATTTCCCCAGTCCTTTCCCTCATAGTAATCGTAAAATGTGAGAGGGGCTAGAAATCACTCCTGCAATATGATTAACATAACTAATGATAAAACACTTGCCAAAGACGGATTCGTTAGTGACGATAGCAGTTGTCTTCTTGTCCAGCGGCTCAATTACCTACCGAAAATAGTAAATCCCTAATATAAGACGGAGATAACTAGGTTATTGAAAGGGTCTATAGTGTTTCAGTGATTATACTATGTTGATACGACCACCAATTCAGGAGAAGGAGCCATAGAACGATTTATAGGATGGCCCTGAAGACATCTATTTTTGGTGCTTTGATCAGAGCCATTATCGTATAGTAATAACTATAGAACATGAGATTTATTTCTTTTCTTGCATGTTGTCAGGGCAATCCATCCTGCTGAGTTAGCTGTTACTACATTTCTCAAATTCTGAGGGATTCATCTGACTATTTAATTGAGGACCATCTACATGGTATTTTAAGAAGTATTTTAGTGAACACCCCATATCTATAATATATTCATTTGAATTGAAATAGTGATAACAAGACTGGCAAGAAGGCCACCACTGTTTAGGTTTGGTTTGATTTTGTGTTGTTTAACGCCATTATTCGGCACATGATAAGTTACATATGGCTGCCAGAATATTAGGTGGAGAAGAACCATGTAAGAAAAAGGAAAGAAAACAAAATTACACTGCAATCTACCGACAAGCCTTCTCCCATGTTGGTTTAGCCGAGACTGGAACTCAAACGGACGGTAAGATGTGAGTGTTCTGTAAAGTCAAGTGGTTCGGACCACTCGGCTACCTAGCTTCCTGTTTATTTAGGACCAACATGGTGCCACATGTAAAACTCGCACGCATATATGAGCATCTGATCAGAAGCATTACCCATCTCTGTATTTCAAGATGACTACCATTGTGACCCTACTGAAGGTCTGTGAAGTTGCCACGTCGATATCATCATCGAACTAACCATAATAATGATTTCAAGGTGGCCGCCTCAGCGGAAACAGCGAATGCTGCATATTTTCGGTCAGGATCAAGTAGACATCATAAGAAGTCTTTCTGTGAAAATCCCATGGCAATGCGATTATCTGTTCTGAAGGAGAGTGCATAACATGATTTTCAAAATTGGATGTCAGATCTGGACCATTTTCATGTAGGAACAGCTAGACATTATAGGTGGCATTCTTGGCGGTGCCTCAGTCCAACTCACCTTGTTTCGATCTGACAGTTCATTAAGAAGTAGAATTTTGTGGCTTTCAGACTGATTTTCACATCAGTATATCGTATGTCGTATTAAAATAAAATTCACCTATCAATATGTTTGTCCGTACAGACGGTTACGGGATAACAAAAACTTCAAGATAACAGTCGTTGTAACAATATTGAATCTCAGATCGCTACAATTGTTATTTAGGAAAAGCTATACGCTCTAGGAACTATTTTAATGGCAGCCCCATGTTAATACACCCATCCTGTTAGAAGCAGCACTCCAGGATGTTCAAAACGAAGCAATTTTCATTTCAGATCGACTAGATGTCATAAGAAGTTAAAGAAAACCTCATGTCGCTATTATTATCAATTTTACAGGTGTAAACTTAACAAATTTTCAAGAAGTCCAACGTTGCTGCCATACTTGATGAATCGGCGCAACTTTTTACAAAAAGTGAGAAGACTTCAACCTAGATTAGCAATCAACAAAACCGCTAGTGTCATATATTACGGACCACAAAGTCCATGGTTTATGACCAAGACATGTGTACATACATCATTTGTATCAATGCTCTTTTGAGTACAATCTGTGGACACGAGTATGGAAATGTATCAAACGGACTCTTTGAATACGAGTGTAGATTTTAGTTAAGACCGATGAATATTTGCATATAGACTATATTTTGTTAGTTTAGGGGAACTGGCCTTTGCATAAGGATGTATTAAATGTCTTCGTTCCGTGTGCCATACAGTTGTCAGAGGAAGAATAGACTTTATCAAGATATTTATTATTTTCGCATGCCACTGTCTTATACATTTATTGTCTTTATACAGCCACAATGGATACTCACTAGCGTGAAAGCTATTCAAGTTATTGGCAGGTGGAAGTGCAACAAAATCTTGAGAGATCACCAAAAATTATTTTTTTATAAGAATATGTAACCTTACTGTTACAGAGTTATGTATGAATACGTGTATAATAAGCCATGAACTAGCTATTCAAAAGGGCGTTGCCTTCGCATTGGCTGAACATAGAGAGGATGCGCACGCATTTTTTTCTATCAGCCTCTTAACTTCAAATACGTGTTTTGTATCATTTTCTTGCTAAGTGTTTGCGGTAGTCGAGTTAGTTAACGCGTGATACTACTGATCAGAATGCTGCCATTCGAGTCAAACTGCCAGAGACTTCGAAGCTCGAGTTGGTGATAATGTGAGAAAAATCAATCTGATGTAAGTTCGATGTCAGTTAGAAGCACGAGATACGCATAAGTATTTGAGACTTTCTTTGAAATTGGACTATCTCTGAACCTATACTGAGCCAATACTGTGTCTTTGGACACGCTATGGGCTTATCCGGGATTGAATTCCAGCAGCTGTAACTGATGTGGTGCACATAAGTACCTAATATATATATATATATATATATATATATATATATATATATATATATATATATATATATATATATATATATATATATATATATATATTAAAAATACCACGGTGTTGGTATGTCGCAATTTTATATACCAACTGTATGATATCGATTTTACAAATCAGTGATGAATTTCCACTCATTAATCTTTAATGACGTAAGAAAATAACGATTCAAATAGTAATAATCCTCATTTTCTAAATGAATTTAACATGGTACACAATTTCATCGCAATCCTTTCTTCCCTCCGTAACAACACCCCCCACCCCCACCCCACCCACCCACCCCACCCCGCATAAGAGCCAAAATACACAGAAATCTGGAGAGAGAAATAACGACGTTGGCTTCATGAAAACACTTGAAATTTAACTTACACTAAGTAACCTACAAGAACCTAATTCGTATTAATTGTATGTACACTTTCCTTGGGATTTATCCACAGTGTCTATCGTATCAATGATATAAAGTTGAAATACCTGTCGACCCTCACTAAACGGTAAATTTCTTGGTTACGATTGAGGCACACATACTATAATCTATGTAATGCTTGTTTTGTTCTTATTGTTATTTTTTATCATAAACATATAATAAGGTTCTGACAAACGATTATTTTTATTTATGAAAATGTTCAAAGGGCGCCCCCTCACACTTTCACTCACTGTATTCGTTGGTCCGGCAGCAGACTAATCGACCAACAAAGAAACATAGGAATTGATAAATAACAAAAAAGCCCCCCCCCCCCCCCGCTAATTCTCCCTTAACGCCCACATAACATCTCTCTCTCTCTCTCTCTCTCTCTCTCTCTCATGCGACAATACTACAAATAGTAAGTTAGCAAAATCGACCAACGGAAAGGGGAGAGTTAGTGATGTAGAACAAATACAATGTAATGGTTGTAGTAATGTTAATTAAAGTAGAATAATAACTTCAATAACTGTAAGCACATTAAAAATGTTTATTTACCTTTGGTTGGCGAGTCATTCCGCTTGGTTATAATCTGCACTCATTTCAATACATGCAAGCGTTCAGTGTTGAAGAAGCTATAATTAGTTTCATGTAAATGTAGAGAAGATTTCCATTGGTCAGAACGTAACCATGTGATCAGACCCAACTGAGTTTATTTCTGTATAAAACTGTATGGGGAATTATTATATATACTCCTTTTTTCTCCGTTAACTTTACATTGTCAGAATTGAGCAGTATTTTACGATACCAAGAAATACTTATACTGCACGCACGTGCATGACAAGTGCGCCTAAGGGAACTACTTTGTAAACAAACAATGTACACTCATGTAGTAGACTTTATAGGTTTCAGTTTATAAGAATTGTTTGTGGATGAACTAAAACAGCTGTTTCGTGTATTTTAAAGTAAAGACGATACATTCATGTGGACGAGTTTACTGAGTCACAAATGGAATTTTAAAACAAGCAAACAAATGAACGCGGTATTCACAATATCCACTATAAACGCGAGAGTCGCAGTATTGAAAATACCATTCTGATCACTGAAACAATTATTTAGGAGAAATGTTCGTAACTTATCGTAGATGGAATGGTTCAGACTATGACCAGTGATCTCTTATGTATGTACATATAGCATATACAAGCATAGTGAGGGCAAGGGCTATCTGTCAGATACGTATCATTTTCTACGGGAAAGTACTAAATTCGCCGGAGGGGGGGGGGGAATAAAGGTCTTGTTAGAAAAGTAATATCATCAGAGCCAATAAGCCAAGACGACGAAGAATTCTTATTTCCGCTGGGTGAAAGTTTTGTGATACACCAGAAGCTTTGCGAGTTTCAGCATTAACTTTGTTGATACAATGTTTCGGATTTAGATTAGCGATAGACGCCATGATACCGAGTACAGGTCATAAAATAACTGGGGAAGTATGCAAGTGACCACGCATAACTATATTTTCTTGAGCTGGTAATAAGAATGGCAAAACTATACTTACAATTTTGCATCTTAAAGTTTCTCAGAATGTACTTTCTTCGTTCTGCAAATCCGAATTAAGTGATCTATGCCTTGGGTTCTGAAGTTTATGCTTACACATTTATCGAAACTGTACTGTAATTTCGACTACGTTCCAAGTGCATTCTGCTTACTGTTCTCAAATGAAATGAACGTGAAATTCCACAGCGTCTTTTTGATAATTACAATTGAAAGAGTTCATATTTTCCCACATTATGACTCCAAACAATCAATGGCAGAACGGAAATGCACATGCAGTTGAGACAAAATGTGCCACAGACTAACTGCTCAAATCACAGACACGTGCATTTTGTGTGGAATTGAAACAACTAATAAATCCCTCGGAACTGAGTAGAATCGGCACACAAGAAAACAACCCAAATCCATTCATTCCAGACCAACTGGAAAAGATGTTGCAATGAACATTCATTCATAATATGACTCTAATTTTCAATTTTAAGTAGACCAAAACGACAATTCGTTCAAAAAATGATGTCGAGAGCGCGACTAAGTTCAAATTTCGATGGGCAGAGTTATGTGCGCATTAATAGTGCTGTTGTGTACTGATGAATCTGCGCTTGTGTATTTATTTTGAAATACAGCGTAAATGTAATCACTGTGTTCATTGTAATGTATTTTTGTTTAAATAATTAAGCCTTTGGTAGAATATTATAAAATGAGTATATAATAAAATGAATACTGCATTTGTATAGGAAAATATGAACTCGTTTTGTCGGATGGATATATTGCACTCCCAACGCCGTGCAATATATCCGAGAAAGAAAAAAACCTCATATTTTTCCATTCAAAAGCAGTAACCTATAACTACTTTATACTTCTATAAATAGAGTCACGTGCGAAGTAACTTATGTAAAGACTGACTCGAAAGGCATATACACTGCATGCTTTTGAAACGAAATAAAAACGGTCGGTTCATATTTTATTTAGAGAAATTAATACACTGATTTGACATATTCAAATAGCAAATCTTTATAAGTTTTCTACAGACAAAAAAATTCTTTCTTTGATTAGGTTAGAAGAAGAAAAAAGCTGGAAAACTTGACCGCTTTGGTGGCCTAGTGGTTAGAGCGTCCGTCTCTAACGCGGGATGCCATGGGTTTGAACACCAGCCAAGTCATATCAAAGATTTACAAAACTGGTACTAAAAGCTGCCTCGCTAGGCGCTCAGCATTAAAATGTTAGTGTTAAAACTAGTAGACCTCGTGTCAGGATAATGTGACAGTGGGACATCATGATACATGTCTTCGGAATGATGCCCCAGTGCTAGACATTTTTAACGTAGCTTTTACAATTTTTCAGTCATATCGCTACGATGTCTGCAGTGTGACAGTTTATAGTGATGTCTAGCACGGGGGCATCATGCCGCAGACATGTAGCATGATGTCCCACCCAGTCACATTATCCTGACACCAGGCCGACCAGTCCTAACACAAACCTCTTAATGCTGAGCACCAAGCGAGGCGGCTGTTAGTATCATTTTTAGAAGTCTTTGGCATGACTTGGCCGGGGATCGAACCCACAACCTAAGGCATCCGAGGCAGACGCTCTAACCACTAGGCCACCGGCGCAGTCTAAATGAATTAACTCATTTATGGTGATATGGAATTTCCTGTGCTAAACACTTGCTCAGCAATTCTGAAGAACTTAATCATAGTATTGTTGTTAAAGTGTACACTTGAAATAATGAGATGAAACTCAACGACTGATATGAATGTCTGTGTCACACAAACCCGTCAAATTGACAGTTTCAGCGTTGGTTGTTGCTAAGAGTGGACAAAGGAGGTCCGTACCGAGTCCTACTGATGTTGTGTTTAGGGGGCAGGGGCATGTTTTTATGTAAAAATTCAATGCCTTAATAATCGACCTAGTATAAAAAAATCTTCAAAATCAAATACACAAGTGAGGTGAAAAAGGTCCATAATTTTAGATACCTATATTAAAACAAAGCATAAGAATATTATCCACTTGACCAGAGAAGTCTATGGAAGTTCACAGCAGAAGAAGTTTAAGCACCCCAACCCCTATTTTATACATGCATTTTTCACATCTTAAGGACATTTTTGACAGCATGTGGTGCTCACAGTGCAAACGCAAGTTCTTTCCCTGGATGAAAATTTTGATAAATATTGTCTACTAAATAGCTTGATGCAATTCAGAATATTATTTTTCCAAGCCATTTTTGAGATATTCTACTTGCCTTGAACCCACGTGTCTACTGCTATGGGAGGCTAGCTCTTCTTCCTAGCCGACTATTGGTATTTCACTATTAATATACTGCAGAGCAACTATGGAAGGTGTACATGCCCGACATCAATTTCAAGAAAAACACAAGCCCGAAACACCTAGTTCACAAATATACCCATATCTATAAATAGTAAACAATAATAGCTGAAAAAGTCACAACATAGCCTTAAGTTAAAAAGTTTGCCAGGGAACAATTTACGAAACTGTACCTGCCACTTTAAGAATTTGGCTGAAAACGGTTTATGTCAAAAGTTGTGTACATATCACATGTTTAGACATTATCTAGTACAATGGTATAAAGGAAAACTTGATGTGCAGAAAATTAAAATGGTATTATGCTTTTAGGAATGTGACTACTTTGCGGCAAAAAGCACTGCATTATTTATATTGTGAGTTATGACTAACTGCATTTCTTGAAAGGTTTCAAATTGTTTGCAACCTACAATGCTTTACGTCTTTGTTTACCATTATAACATCAGTACAGAATCAAAATTTCTTTACAATGTTTCATGAATGTCAAGAAGAGATCTGGAAGTTATGAATTCAAGTTCTAGTCCCGACGAAGAATTCAAGATGGAAGGCGATGACGTATGTTGTATCCTGTACAATGTTGTTCCTTATAGAAACACAAGACATAACACTCCGGTGTTGGACATCCTAATTCATTTTTTTAAAAATGTCTTTGTTCAAGAATTCGATATGATCACACATATTTCCAGGAAAAAAAGAATGAATACTTTTGAATCCGAATAATTCAAATAATCATTAAAATAACTTCAAACTCACACAATAGAAGGAAACAACTTGACATCAAATGTTTTAAGCCCAGACTAAGATTATTTCTCTAAAGCAATGATATAAAACCTGAACACTGTGCAAAACAGGTACCCGGATGATGGTCCCGTGATCATGTTTAAATCACGTACTCTCAACGTGGTCCTGACAAAAACCAATCGTTTTACTCTAAGATTAATTCACTAAAAACTATTTACAAGTGGAGGGTCACGTATCCAATACAGTCTCGATCTCACCCTTATTATTCCCACAATAAAAATTAATAATAAAAAAGAACTTGTTCATATGACTGTTACTAATTTTGAATTAAGGTCGGGAGCTAGGTCAGCTTCATGTGTTTACAAATAAACAGTCATGGTCAAACTATTTTCTGGAAAAGTATTGAGTTCTTAGTAAACAAAACATTATTTTGACATATAATAAAAGTTTAAATAAAAGATTTTTAAACTTACAAACATATAAATCAGATATAAATTAATGCAAATATACATAACAATAGGCCTATGGTGGCGATTGCAATTCGCGAGAATTTTCGCATTTGAATAATTAGGATCTTCATATCTGTTAGGTATTTATTAAATGAGTTTAATAATATACAGCTTTCTCAAGCCTTCGCTCGCAAAAGCTGTGCATTATTCAACGAGTTTCCTGAATTCAATATTAAATCACTACTCTTTTAAGATTATGTTTATCAATTAAGCTTTTATTTTATTGGAAATAGTTTGGAGAGAAAAAAGAAGAAAAAACCCCAAATAATTTCGTTCCTTCTGACTCAGACACTGCAACTTTACTTTGTTGCACATACAAAATAGCTCCTGACTGGTGGTATTTTTGCAGTTATAAGTAGATCTTTTTACCAGTTATTATTCAAAGACCCAAGTGTCCTTCCTATGAAATAGAATATTTGACTCAAAAAATAATTTTCAACACAGAATGTCTATACAAGTTCAGTATGATATCACATAGTTTGGCAGCAAAAGTGTGTCAGTTTAACTACTAAGCATCCCAGTTGTTGGATATTCATGTGAAGGGATGACTATAGAGGCAGATAATCGTATCTCCATTAATGTTTTTGTGATCGAATATTTGCATTATTGAATTTGGAAATGTAGACTGCAGTAGATGTAGACACATTGTACTTAGAGAGGAATGGCGTCACACAATAACAAAGATGTGATGGTTTGAGCTACTTCACTGCCTTAACAGGCTTTGTGTGGATAACGTTGTCAGGTGGGAGACTGATTTATGTCTACATTCTTCTGTGAACAGAGGTGAATTTACATTTAAATCACTCTTGTACATAGGATGGATTCCATGCTAAATGTAATCTGCCCACCCCTCTCCCAGCGCCTGCTCTCAATTAGTCAAGTCTATTACTTTGATTTGTGGTTGTTCTTGTTTCGGTTTAGTGCCATTTGTCAGTGCATGATATGCCATGTATGGCGTAACGAGCCCCTGTGAGGTAAATTGGCCACATTCAGACAGACGTGACCTTTCTCCCCAATATCTGTTGGAAAATCGATTCGAAAAATTGCCACAAAAATGTTGATAGTAATAGTAAAAACCAAAACTTCCAAACGGTTGGGTAAGAAAAGACTTCCAATGATCGCAAACAAATAGTAAAGAGAATAATGTGCAAAATTTTCATGAACTTATTTGAACCAATCAAATTCGCATCAAGTGCTGTTTTAACATGCTGTCCTATTTAAAAAAAAATTGAAACTGCACATGCTGTATTGAAAATGTACCGGTGCGATAAATGTTATATATCCTTACCTTTAAACATAGTTATGTAACCTAAGGGACCAGAATTTGCACTTTCTTCTCCGAGAAACCGGAAGCCCATGCATCATATCTTATATACTTTTCGAATGGTTTGATTAAATTAAGTCTCTCAGATGTTATGTCCATTTTGTTTGCATTGTGTTAATGACCTTAGTCCATAATTGAGGGTAGGAATTTGGGTCTGCATTACTAATGGCATTGTTTTGCTAAACATATTTAGTTTGAACCAAGTTCAAGACATTAGCTCTCCCCTTTGAAAATCTCTGGTCTACATGATATTTATTATGTTCTTTACTAAACGTTTAGTTGTTGTTGTTGTTTTAGGGTTTAACGCCATTTTTCAGCACAAGATAGGCCATATATGGCGGCCAGTATAACTGGTGAAGGAAGAACCCTGGAAAACCCAGGAAAGAACCACCGACCCACGAGAAGCTACTGGCAGGCTTTCCCACGTACCCAAGCTAGCCGAGCCTTGGACTCGAACATACGCAGACAGAGGTGAGATGGCAGTGATCCGGAACGGTGAGCGCTTTAGACCACTCGGCCACTCGGGGTCCCACTAAACGTTTAGTAAATGAATTGTGTTTTTTTTTACAACTTAATAGTTCATTTCCAGAACATTGTGACCATCATCCTGGTCCTCTTAGTGTGCCCAAGGTTCTTATATTAAGACAGTTTACAGCAGAATTATTTACTCCTATCTTAAGATCTGTAGCGAAATCAATTTTTTAGTTGTGTTCAGTTATAATTGGAGAGGATTTATTTAAATTAATCATTGGAAGTAAACAGTCCTCATTGACTTTTGAATTAAATCACTATTTTTGGAATTATTGTGAATATACTTACAAGCATTCTGTAGTATATCATTATGATGCATCAGGACTGTTAGCACATCGCCACATTTCAGACTATAGGTACATCAGCACGTTCAAGATTGGAATTCATTCTGAGCACCAAAGGAATTAATTTTGGAACACTATACTTTTGGACTTGTGATGGAACTTTTAGGACTATTTGGGATTTAAATCACAATACAGCAAGTTCTTTTTAAACCTTCACCTTGCATTCTACGGAAACATATTACTTTTTTAATTTTACTAAACTCGTTAGTTTTGCTCTTTTCTTTTACTTAGTTCAAGACCATTTAGTCGGAACACAGATACCTGCAATACACTATTTTGGAGAACAATACGTTTACTCCACTACAAGTATCAATTATTGCAAAAGTGTTGATCTAAGAGCTTGGTCTTTTCTTATATCAAATTTAGGTTGGTTCTATAATTTCCTAAGTAAGTTCAAATTTTCACACACACACACACCCATACCTGTACCATTATCTAGTAGACAAGAAAGGATTACACTATTTAATTTTCCATTCTGGATCTGGCCTTTGTTTTATAAAATTTATATCGCATGCCTAGGATTGAGTATCAACTATCAATCAGAAATTAATTTTAAAAAGTTAACATTATTTGAGATTGGTAAAAACAAAAGCAAGGGCTCTATAAAAAAAACAACAACATATATTTAGGTTACCAATTGGCTGCAGTGATTACTGATTTAAGAAATTAAAAATGAAAATAATATGCTTGACACATCATAAAAGGCGTTTCCAACGAGTGCAGTAAAATCAAGATAATAGCTGTTTTTCATATGAATCAGTTCAATATGCAACATGAATTAAACAAAATTAACTATGCTGAGCTACAGGTCTTAGTTTTGCATCAATCTACACAACTAATCGTGAAGCTATGAAAACAAACATGTTCCCATTCACTTTCTTTAAGCAGGAAGTTAAACCTTTACAGTTTACATATTACATGGTCATCAATTAAAGATGCACATATTAAGAAAACACTTTGTTCCTGCAATGCTTGCTTGGTTATTGAAATTTTTGTTTTATTATACTTCTGTGTTTGGCATAGTTTTTATAATGGGACTAGTGGTGCAGTCTAGAGAACTGAAATTTACATTAACAATAAAAATGAATATTTTTTCTCCCTCACTGTAATCAATTATATTTCCTCTATAATGGATGACACATGCCCAAAACTGAACAAATCCCTGTCACCTGCAAGTATTTATGTACTTTGAATCACCTGTTTGCACCATTTGGATTTTAGTGTTACAAATCCTTGTCACCAGCTTGTGTCTAGGCACTTTGAATCATACACCGATTCTTTGCACCATTTGGATTTTAGTGTTACAAAACCCTGTCACCAGCCTGTGTCTAGATACTTTGAATCATACACAGATTCTCTGCTCCATTTGGATTTTAGTGTTACAAATCCTTGTCACCGGCTTGTGTCTAGGCACTTTGAATCATACACTGATTCCTTGCACCATTTGGATTTTAGTGTTACAAAGCCCTGTCACCAGCCTGTGTCTAGATACTTTGAATCATACATCCCAGTTTGCATCATCTGGATTTTGACAACTATACTCCGCTACCCTATATCATGGCAAACTTGAAATATTGTCAAACAGGGCCATCTCATCAATTTCATTGTAGATGATGCATCAAGAACAACTGAGCCGCAGAAAATAACAAGGAAATGCAAGCTGCATGATATGATGAAGTAGATGAAGCACAAATAAAAATGACACCTTGGAATTTTACACAACTCTTACATTATGTTAATTTATACACATTTACTTCAATCCAAAAATAAAACAGTGTAAATTTGTTATCAAGCCTCCCTACCTGCTTTATGTATCAGTTATGAATATGCCTATTGACAGTCACAGTCCATATCTTTTTACAATATACTTATATTGAGGGATCATGTTTTTCCTTCAACATTATCATAATACATTGCATTTTTATGAGTGATAAACATGACACTCTCTTCTCAAAAGAAAAACCCATAAAACAAGTTTTATTTTCTTGATTTATTTGAAATTTTACATAGTTCAAACATTTTAAGATATTAAGACATGCAAATCCCGGCAATTTATAAAGTATATTAATTCTTACATGCTTTCAATGGACAGGGTATAGTACTCTTATTGGTTCATCTAATGGTAACGATATGTTGGAACCATCATCTTCCAATATGCTGGACACCCACCATGGTCAAGATTTCAGAAATAATTTCAAAAACATTTTATGAGGTAGTCTCTATCAAACATTTTCAAGTACAACACGATGCATGTAGGAGTACATCTATGTTTGTTCTACACAGCAGCAGATTTCTCATTGAACAGACAAGGAAGCTGCCTAAGGTAACAGATTTCTCAATGGACAGACAAGGCAGCTGCCTAAGGTGGCAGATTTCCCATTGGACAGACAAGGAAGCTGCCTAAGGTGGCAGATTTCTCATTGGACAGACAAGGAAGCTGCCTAAGGTGGCAATTTCCCACTCAATCCAGAATCAAACACAAAATTTGTTCTCTGTGCTACATTTCACTGATGGATTCTAGTCCAACATACCTATCCAACCTCACCCATGTGTACACACCAGCAAGATACTTACTCTCCTCTTCTGACAATCGTACACTCATTATTTCCACTATGAAAACAAAGTCATATGGACAGCATTCTTTTGCATACCAGGGCCCAGCAACTTGGAATGAATTGCCTACTGAACTTTGACACAAAGACACAGTGATCCCATTCAAGAGTGCTCTCAAAACTCACTTATTTCGACTGCAAGAACAAACTTAAAGACCTAATAATGTTTCCTACCTTAAATATTCTCAGCATGTTTTTTCTATGTTTTCTAATTTCATGGTGTTTGTGTTTGCAATCATACCATTATATATGTTTTTTATCTTATAGGTGTTGTCTAATGTTGTAAAGCACTTAGAGCTTCTAAAAATTAGGCGCTATACAAAGTCCTCATTATTATTATTATTATTGGACAGACACAGAAGTTGCCTAAGGTGGCAGATTTCCGACTGGATATACAAGGAAGCTGTCTAAGGTGGCAGATTTCTCATTGGACAGACAAGGAAGCTGCCTAAGGTGGCAGATTTCCCATTGGACAGACAAGGGAAGCTGCCTAAGGTGGCAGATTTCCCATTGGACAGACAAGGGAAGCTGCCTAAGGTGGCAGATTTCCCATTGGACAGACAAGGAAGCTGCCTAAGGTGGCAGATTTCCCATTAGACAGACAATGAAGCTGCCTAAGGTAGCAGATTTTATAGATTTTGCATAAATGTGAAAAAAGCTCCAGTAAAATTTGCTATTATTTAATGGGAAAAAAAAGGGTCTTTAACACTGCAATTCTGGACTGTGCCTAAGGATAGCAAACCATAATCTGAATGGTCAAGGGTAACACAGTATGCCCTGATAATACCATAATGTTGGGGCACAAAAATTAAAACATAATTGAACTCAAGAGTGCATCCATTTCCACATTACATCTATTGAAATCAACATATACCCTAAAATGATAGTCAAATGCTTCTCAACTAAATAAAAAGGAGAAAAAAAAAGAAAATTGATAATAGGAAATGTGTCAGTAAGATATAAATAACAGCATAGTTATAATATAAATCGAAAAAAGAAAGTGTCATTATAAAAAAAAACATTCGGCAGAAGCTTTAGTTCATAGTGCAAACTACTAAATCAAACAGAAATCCTTAACTCAGTCAAATTTAGAAGATAAAAATGAAAATCAAACTTAAATTAGGTTTTCATAATATCTGGCTTTACATCAAACATCTTTAAATCACTGAAATCCCTCAAATTTTTTCAGTGACAACTTTGGTTGACTAGCAGGATTCAATTTCCAAACTGACAAGAAGTTGCCACACTGACGTGGAAAATGATCCCTACTTACTGTCACCAAAAGGCCAAAGTATTCTGAAATGAGGGAATTTTAAAAGTTTATAAAAATAAATGGTATGCAATAACTTTGAAACATACATGCAAACATTTTCTTGCAGTTTATACCAAAGACCTAGCCAAAATAAAGCCTCCACATGGGTTAAAATAAAAATACTTCAGATTCCAAAAACCATCAGATTATTCAAGTCAATGGTCAGAAATCTGTAAAATATAGTAAAACTCTGCTACATAACACTAGCCTAAGAGTTTGTCCAGGTAAGCTTTTCTGATAAAACTGATCAAAATATGCAGATGGTACAATATTTTGATTAGACATAAGGGTACCTAATTTTAAGTTAATTAAGGGCCATAACTCTGTAGAATATGGTAAAAATCTATAGATATCATTCAACTAATATGTTGTTGTTGTAGGGTTTAACGCCATTTTTTCAGCACAAGATAGGATATACATGGCAGCCAGTATAAATGAAGGAGGAAGAACCTGGGAAGAACCACTGATCCACAAGAAGCTACTGTTGTTGTTGTTGTTGTGGGGTTTAATGCCATTTTTCAGCACACGATAGGCTATAAATGGCATCCAGTATTAATGGTGGAGGAAGAACCCTGAAAAACCCCAGGAAGAACCACCGACCCACAAGAAGCTACTGGCAAGCTTTCTCACGTACCCACATTATCTGAGCCCATGACTTGAACCCATGCAGACAGAGGTGAGATGGTAGTAATCCGGAATGGTGAGTGCTTTAGACCACTCGGCCACTCAGGGCTGCCAAATTAATATATCATATCATTGCTAAGTATTTTTAAGAGCAAATATTTTTTTTAATTATTTTAAAAAAAACAAGTAGGTCTGATATCTTTTGTTAAGTTTATACAATAGTTGGCCAGTACATTAAGCAGGTTTATTTAGTTAATTCTATGAACACAACCAACATAAACTTCTCTCACACTTTATATCATGTCAATTTTATCTGTACATGTCAATCAGGTACAAGATCACCTAATTAATATGCAAAGATCTTGCTCATAAAAATGTGATGATTTAAGTCTACACGCCCAGTTTAATTAAAATCAGATCAAAAATACAATCACTAGAGTGGTAACATGCTCCACCAATCTGAGCCAAGATCTTGCTCATTTTTTGAGTTCATGTGAAATCTTTATCATATAAACCTTGTATCAAATTTTATCAAAACCGAATCAGAAATATGGCTTCCAAAGTGGCAACAAGCAATCACTTAACAAGTCCAATGTAATGTCACATCACTGATATTGTGAATTTCACTCATTATCAAACTTATCCAAGATCCTGACGAAACAAGCCCATGTTCCAAGTCTGATCTAAGTCAAATCAGAACTATGGCAACCAGTGATATCAAGCAAATGTTGACGAATGCACTACTTACACAGACCATATCATAAGCTTGCTCAGCCTCACAGCTGGGTGAGATGACAATAAGTGAATGATGGGTCATGTAGAAGCTGTTGGGATGTTGATGCTTCATTATTTAAACATTTACCTGTCCATACCAATATATAAGTAAATTTTATTATAAAGTCAAACCTGAAAAGGGCTGTTCCATTTAAACATCATGGTACCCAGGGAAGGCAGTTTTTAGAAAAATATATGCCAGGGTACATTAACTTTACAGAGTTCATATTAAAATGATAAGAAAATTTTTAAATTGCATCTATGGGCGAGTACCCCACTTTAAAAGTGCCTTTACTGGGTCCCATGTATGTTTTAATGTAACGGCCCTAAGTGACCATTTGGGTATTAAGAACGATTTAACAGGTTCTATTTATGCAGTGTAATATATATTTTTACCATACAGAAAGACCATCTGTTTGTCGCTTGTGTATGATCGTGCTATGCATGTTTGACTGTATATGTATGTGTAATCTGAATACTGCAGCAGTCCAGCAATTCACATATAAACTGAAGAATATCTCCACTTACACATACTCTTACATGCATACACGGCTCAAAATATGGCCAGAAAATCACAACTAAATATAAGGTGTGCTATGGTCGCAAAAATGTATTCATTTCCACTTATTTTTAAAGCTGAATGACTTCATGACTTGAAATAACGTTTTTTAATAAAAATTGTTGAGACTTGTTCTTTGAAGTCAATAGATTAATTATCTTTCTATAGTAGGAATACACAATGAATTCTACACAGACTAAAAAAACACAATTACAACATGTTTTGAAACCCACTAGAAAACTTTTGTAATTCACTTTTTACCTGTTCAAATATTTCAGTCATCTAGAGGTTAAATATAGTCTGGGTCCCTGTAAATTTTTGTACAAGACATGCTTCCACACTCAAGCCCACTACTATCAATTTATATGCTATTTAAGCTTGCCTTTGTTTCCAAAGAACCAGACAAAATTTTGAATACAGAAAATTCCAAGTACCGAAATGATCTTTAATCAACTTGCTTTACATGTGTGCTGACCTTGGCTGAACTAGCCAAAACAGTACTCCACAAACTGGAGGTAAGCATTAAGGATACAAAAGATACATACATACATACAATTATCAAATCTGTGATGACTCATTCAACGGTACAAAGTCCAATAGCAATTTACATATATCAAACTAGAGTGAAATAAATACTGCAACAATAAATGATATACACATACATATTTTTATACATATACCCTAGCAAGCAGAAAAAAGCTAAGAACTCGCTTGATGAATTGTGTATCACATGCATATTAAATCAAAATTTCTTCATTTCTTGAAATACATATTTTCAAACTGCACTTCCACTCAACTATCATACTGATCATCATCATTCTAACCAATATTTTGGAATATACATCTAATCTCAGAAAATATTTTGTACCTATACAATATCATCTTGAGTTTGTATGAGACATCAGCAAATCTCAGTTTATCTCAATTTAAATTGTGACTACTGGTGGTAGGATCAGAATGCACTCCAATCAACATACCATACAGATTGTTCTTTTATTATGTACCTGTAAAGAATAATTCTTTTCAATTCATTGTCGGAACTACTTTTTACAGCCTAAGGTAATTAATAGGTGACAAGGCAAAACATATAATGTACAGATACGCTATTTTAGTTCTGAATGCACAATGTGTATTTTCATATGTTTACGTTTGATTTACTTGGAATCAGTGTCTGTGGTTTGAAACCTGTCGTTGCAGAGAATTTTGCTGACACAAGAGGTTGATAATGCTGTTGTAATTTATCATTTTTGTGCACCAGAGCATTTCACCACTTTCACCATTCAAAGTGGATACAGACAACATCAAACTGATAGATGGTCTAGATTCCCACAAACTGGTCTATAGTTCAGAATGCTTTTAAACAATGCCAAACAACTTTAGTTGCTGCACAAGTTTTGAAACTATGCATTTGAATAATATTGTTTTCAATCTATAATTAATCTCAACTTTATAACGACTTAGCAGGATATCAGGTTATTTTTGTGACAAAATAAAGTCGTTCCAGATTTTTGGATTGTGTGATAAGGAATCAAAAAATGCAAGCAGATGATACCAATCTCTTGAACAGATTGTTGGAAAATAATTAGTTGGAACCACGTATCATTTACAGGTACATAATAAAAATGAATTACAACCTAGTTTGTTAATAACAAAACCTTTTCCTGGTTATAAATTCATCCTTGATACTATTCTGTCCATAAATGTACATAAGGGTTCTGTGACTGATTCATTGTCTCATTATATATAGCAATGAAAAAGTACACATTCATTAATTCATACCGTAAACTGCTATTAATAGGTAATCATCAAGTGCACATGTTACATTCTATCGGAATATGCATATTTATAATATTACATGAATATAAAATCAAGAAGGCCATGTAAGGACTAAAAAGGCAATATTATATGCGAGGCTTCATTGCGTGTATGTATATACAATTCAGATCAACTATGCTGAAGTTAAAGAAAGTGCAAAAGTAGAACATCTTTTTTATTATTACCCAATTTTCCCATCGTAAAGCAAGTTTATTCCCTGCTTCCCCCCCCCCCCCCCAAACAATTTTACAGATTTTTTTTTGGACCTATCAATAGAATACATTTCAAGCAAGATTCACAAATTACGAGTAACAATTATTATTAAAAATGTTTAGCAAAGTTTAATGACAAAGGAGTGTACAGATTTTCAGCACCACATGAATCTAAAGTAGTTACAAAAATGTCTCAACTGATGTTATACTAGGTTCTCGTTAAGTTCTGTCAAGATCTAAAGCTGACTAAAACAAGTGCTCATTACTGGAAGGTGTTTAACAAGATACAAAATATCCTCCCGAGTGTAATATTTATACAATATTGTGAATGGTATGACAATCAGTTAGTTCACTGACACCATTTACTTTACAGCATCAGACATGTCGATTTACCCAATACCCTACAAACAGCATATGGGATGCAAAACAGAAGCTTACTTTGTCATTAAAGGTGCTGTTCTGAGTATTTGAAATTTACATTACGATTCCACAGAACCAAATTGGTAAACTGCATCTAACAAATAACAGACACAGATCTGCTGTTGTATTATGCAATGGCAGATCAGAATTTATGTTGTTAATTATTCTCTTTATTATACAATGGCAAATCAGGGTTGATGCAATGGTAGATCAGAGTTCATATTGTTCATTCTACTCATTCACCGAGTGATGATAGATTGGAAATCATGCTGTTCCGTCTACTCATTCAAAGAGTGACGGTAGATCTTAGTTCATGTAGTTTAGTCTAATTCACAGAGTGATGATAGATTGGAGATCATGCTGTTCCGTCTACTCAAAGAGTGACAGTAAATCTTAGTTAATGTAGTTAAGTCTAATTCACTGAGTGACGTTAGATCTTACTTTATGTAGTTTAGTCTAACTAAGTGATGGTAGATCTTATTTCATGTAGTTTAGTCTAATTCACTGAGTGATGGTAGATCTTAGTTCATGTAGTTTAGTCTAATTCACTGAGTGACAGTAGATCTTAGTTCATGTAGTTTAGTCTAATTCACTGAGTGACGTTAGATCTTACTTTATGTAGTTTAGTCTAACTAAGTGATGGTAGATCTTAGTTCATGTAGTTTAGTCTAATTCATTGAGTGACGGTAGATCTTAGTTCATGTAGTTTAGTCTAACTAAGTGATGGTAGATCTTAGTTCATGTAGTTTAGTCTAATTCACTGAGTGACGTTAGATCTTACTTTATGTAGTTTAGTCTAACTAAGTGATGGTAGATCTTAGTTCATGTAGTTTAGTCTAATTCACTGAGTGACGGTACATCTTGGTTCATGTAGTTAAGTCTAATTCACTGAGTGATGGTAGATCTTATTTCATGTAGTTTAGTCTAAGTAAGTGATGGTAGATCTTATTTCATGTAGTTTAGTCTAATTCACTGAGTGACGGTACATCTTGGTTCATGTAGTTTAGTCTAATTCAGTGAGTGACGGCAGATCTTATTTCATGTAGTTTAGTCTAATTCACTGAGTGATGGTAGATTTTAGTTCATGTAGTTTAGTCTAATTCACTGAGTGATGGTAGATCTTATTTCATGTAGTTTAGTCTAATTCACTGAGTGACGGTAGATCTTATTTCATGTAGTTTAGTCTAATTCACTGAGTGATGGTAGATTTTAGTTCATGTAGTTTAGTCTAATTCACTGAGTGACAGTAGATCTTAGTTCATGAAGTTTAGTCTAATTCACTGAGTGATGATAGATCCGAGTTCGTCATCTAATGAGCAATAGTGGAACCAAGTTCATGTTGTCCAGTCTACTACTTCGTTGGTAGATCATGGTTTATGGTAGATCGTGGTTTATCTGACGGTAGACCAAGGTTTATATGATAGCAGATCATGGTTTTTATCATGAATGAGTAGACGGAACAGCATGATTTCCAATCTACCATAATTTTAATTAATTTTTAATGTATTTGCTGTAAAAAAGATCTTTATGGTGTGCCAATCTAAAGTTGGGATATTGTTTAAATCATATGTAATGATACATTGGCCCCTCCATCATAAAAAACTTACTCAAACATTTTAAAAACTGTTATTCCCAACTTGAAAAATCTTGCTCAATATTGACAAAAGCTGCCTTTTGATTGGTCAGAAAGTTTTATGACAAAGAGGCCTGCCTGGAGTGTTTTGGCTTCTGCTGCTTCTATCAGTGGGATTCACTGGTGAATAAGCTTTTGATTGGTCAGAAATTCAAGTTTTATGACAAGGAGGCCTGGTGGGCTAAGCTTTGCTGCTTGTGTAAGACTGGTTCACTGGTGAATAAACTTTTGATTGGTCAGACATTCAAGTTTTATGACAAGGAGGCCTGGTGGGATAAGCTTTGCTGCTTGTGTAAGACTGGTTCACTGGTGAATAAACTTTTGACTAGTGAGTAATTCAAGTTTTATGACAGGTGTGGAGTGTTTACCTCTGCTGCTTCTGTCAGACTGGTTCATCAGTGAACAAGGTTTTGATTGGTCAGAAATTTAAGTTTCATGACAAACAAGCATGGAGTGCTAAGTTTTGCTGCTTCTGTCAGAATGGTTCATTTGTGAATATGCACCAAGGTATCACAAATTAAGAGGCCTTGAGTTCTTAGATTTGTTGCTCTTGTCAGTGTTGTTCATTGGTGGATAAACATTCAGGTGTTATTATTTACAGTAAAAAAGATCATCTTTATGATGTACCAACCTTACCTATTTTACTAGACAAGATGTAGGTAAAATATTTCACATTAAGGTTAATCCTAGGTGTGAGAAAAAAAAGGGGAAAAAAACCCCAACAAAACAAAGTAACAATGCATGCATGAATGTTCAAACAGTAAGGACAAAGAGAAATAATCCATGTCGTCTTTTTTGTTAATGATAATGACATTTACAACAATCATGCGTAACATTTTTACACCTACTTTTGACAGACATGTCGATATAAATTCTGAACAGTAATCTAATATATAAACAATTCTTTTTAATACAACTCCCAACCAGAAAGTGGAAGTGGAGTAAAAAAAAAAATCCAAGTTTATGTATCACAGAGACCTAGTTTGTAAAATTACCACAGAAAATATTCATGTCGACTTAACAGAATAAAATGCATTTTTTAAATTAATGTAACATCCAAAATACATCTCCAGTATAGTAGAGATGCATGTGATATTCTGAAATGTGTCAGCTACCAACTAGTTTTCAAATTAAATTCAAAGTTTCAAAAATATAAAACCCAAAAAGAACTGCTAACTTGCAGAAATCCAGTCAAGTGAAAAATGCAAAAAGGATTTCAAAAAACCATGGGAATTAACTTTACATATGTTTATCACAATAAATAAGGTACAGCCTTTAAACACACACAAAAGTTAACAAAATGATCAATTTCAAGAATAAGATTTTGGATAAATTTAAATACTATTTTCATCCTCTGTTAGAATTTTAGTCGTTCACCCCAATCAACTCAGGTGGTATTATCAGGAACATCCATTCTATCTCTTGTGGATGAGGAAGCTGAGATGGGTTTATGCTGTGAATAAGGTACACTGTTAATTGGTATCCATTTCCTCTTCAACTTTGACTCCATTTTGCCTGTCCGTTGTCTCAGGATTGGGTGCAGTGGCCATGGGAATCTGTTTGTTCAAATGTGGTTGTATGTTTTGTTTCATGTAAACCAGTACATATGCTGCTTTAGTCTGTAATTAAAATGATTTGGATAAAAAAAAAGTAATACAGTATCTCAAAATGTTCAGAAACCATACACACATTTTGTACTTATAAATCACAGTGTAATCTATAGAACCTTTTGTCTCAAATGTTTAAGACATTATAATAACAAACATGAGATGCCAGAAAGTTTGGTATACCTTGGTAGATAACTTTAGATTTATAGTTGTTTGTTGTTGGTATGGTTTGAACACCATTTTTCAGCACAGGACAGGCTATACATTGCATCCAGTATATCTGGTGGAGGAAGAACCCAGGAGAGCCCTGGGAAGAACCGTCGACTCACAGGATGCTACTGGCAAGCCTTTCATATGCCCATGTAGACTGAGCCCAAGACTAGAACCAGGCAGACAGGCGAGATGTCAGTGACATAAAAAGGTCAGCACTTTAGACCACTTGGCCATTTGGGGACCCTAGACTTGTAGAAATACTACAAAGTTTCTGTTGAATAAACCAACTGACACAGAAGATGTACACAAAAGATTCATGAAGCAGCTGACACAAACACTGATGAGAAAAGATGCTGATGTCTAACTGTTCATGAATAAAACAAACTTGATGTGTTACATCTGTCTCAAAATATGTACCAAAAGAAGCAAAACAAACAATATAAATAAAACCAACAAGCTTTTTATTTCTTTACAATACAAAGCAAAATTTCAAAAGACTCTTATGGTATTGTGAATTAATACCAAATATATCCAAGAAGTGCCCTATCACGTGTACAAAAATGAAGTGTTCTGAATGAATTCCAATAATTTCGAAAAACGTTATATAACACAATGATGCAATGCAGAATGCCTTTGAATGAGTTGACAATAATACAAAATAGTGAGTTGATCCAATAGTCATGAGCACTTTAATGATTCCAATAATTCCTCTCAAATTATATCTGAATACAACTGCAAATTATTATCATAGATTCCCCCAAAGTGATATCGCACAAGAATGAATTATTATCATATCGCTATTTATGCACATTTTCACCTGACCTATAATATAATAGAATGTAACGATTTCCAACCAAAAAAACCTAGTCAAACTGTAAATGAGACTAATCTTGAACTCTTACTACATATGGGGGTGCTCACCAGTTATTATGTACTTTTGAGAGAGTGACGTATGTAAGGTGAAGTTGTTTGCATTTGAAACATGCACAGTGGAGAGAATGTTGGCATATCTCTACGCTACTTTGATGTAATGTGGCTGACAATTCTTTGGATATTGTACTTATGGAAATTGTACGTGATCTAAACACACCGGTAACTAAAATGACTGCTCCCTGATGCTAAAAAGATCAGCTGGAATTAGTCTAAAGTACACTATCTTTAGCACCTATTAAAATAGGGAAAATGAATTTTTCCCAACTATACAATACCAGATTCTGAAAGTGCAATGTATGAATTACTACATATATAAAATGTCAAAAAAGTTACTTTTTTTTTTATTATACAATTTACCTCCAAAGTCCAGGAAGTGAAAATGACCAAGCAGAGCTAGCAGTTTCAGAAAGATGCACATCTGGAGTAAGGCCAAGCTGTATACTCTATAATACATATTATGTCCATCAATCATACACCAAAATAAAAGGAATTAAAGGCTCTTTGAACAATACCGAAGATATAAAAGGTCTTTTTACAATAGCCAGCATAACCAGTGAGGAAACAAGGGGAAATTCTTTCTCTTTAACCCTATGCAAAATAAGAAACTGTAGAGCGCCACCTAAACATGTTGTTTACAGCTTACAACCATGGACAAAAGTTACGCACACAATACATTTTAAATACACACAACACACGCATCAAAAAAAGTGTACTCTTCAGGTTAGAAAAGTTTTCAAAAAGGACCCATGTACAAATGCTTCAGATAATGACAACTACAGCATCAAGGCCTAATTATGCTACAAATACAGCAACTGTGAGTTCAAAAAGGACCCATGTTCAAATGCTTCAGATAATGACAACTACAGCATCAAGGCCTAATTATGATACAAATACAGCAACTGTGAGTTCAAAAAGGACCCATGTACAAATGCTTCAGATAATGACAACTACAGCATCATGGCCTAATTATGATACAAATACAGCAACTGTGAGTTCAAAAAGGACCCATGTACAAATGCTTCAGATAATGACAACTACAGCATCAAGGCCTAAGTATGCTACAAATACTGCAACTGTGAGTTCAAAAGGACCCATGTATAAATGCTTCAGATAATGAAAACTACAGCATCAAGGCCTAATTATGCTACAAATACAGCAACTGTGAGTTCAAAAAGGATCCATGTACAAATACAGAAACTGTGAGTTCAAAAAGGACCCATGTACAAATGCTTCAGATAATGACAATTACAGCATCAAGGCCTAATTATGCTACAAATACAGCAACTGTGAGTCCAAAAAGGACCCATGTACAAATGCTTCAGATAATGACAACTACAGCATCAAGGCCTAATTATGCTACAAATACAGCAGCTGTGAGTTCAACCTGACTGATCAATAGTACAAGATATGCAATATTAGACCAAGTGGCATTGCACTGTCAAGGGACTGCTCCAGTGGCCTAGTGGTTAGAGAGTCCACTTCAGAAGCGGGAGGTCCTGGGTTCAAACCCCAGCCAAGTCATACCTAGCACTTACAAAAAATGGTACAAACAGCTGCCTCGCTTGGCATTCAGCATTAAGAGATTAGTGTTAGGATTGGTCGGCCTGGTGTCAGGATAATGTGGCTGGGTGGGACATCATGCTACATGTCTGTGACATGATGCCCCAGTGCTAGACATCACCATAAACTGCCACACTGCAGACATCATAGTGATATGACTGAAAAATTGTTAAAGCTATGTTAAAAATCCTAATCACACACACACTATCAAGTACTACATACAACATGGTCAAATGCAGCAAAGTCTAAGCAGTCCTATCAGGTACAGCATGTACTGTCTCAATACAGTCATTGCTATCTCTGTAAACTTGTTAGGATGTAGTAATTAGATCAAGCTGTACAGCCTCAGAGTTTTCCAGGACTTCCAAAAGTGTTAGAGGAGTACTGTTTCTTACAGAAACATAAATTTCTCCATATTTTAATATGTTAACCACTGCATAAATTTGTACAAAAGCAGAAGAAGAAGAAGAAGAAGAAGAAGAAGAAAAAAAAAACGATCAAAAATCCAATTAGCATGCCAATTTATCTGGTAACTATTCTTGATACGAGTCATTTGAACCATCCAATTTTAGCCCATTATACTTATTTTTTACAAAGACATTAAAAAATTTAGAAGTTCCTAAATCATAAAGTCACATTTTACTCAGATTTACATTCTACAATAAATTCAAGAAGTTTTGGTAAGAATCCTAGTTTTATGTTTGCTTTGTTTTTTAAAAAGTCAAGGTCTTTTTAAGGATAAATTCAACTCTTTCTGAACTCAAGGAGTTTTCAAGACAAACAATCACATCGAAGATTTTGGAAGGTTATAAACAATGTAAATATAAGGAAACAACAAGATCACCAAGCAGAGATGATGCCAAATATGTTCTTATGATGGAGCTTCCTCACATCTACCTGCAGTGGGAAATAATAGAATCCCATGATCCAAATCTGCCAACCCTAATGAGAGAATCAAATTCAGGCAGTGAACATTTTTGTTCAAGCTAGATCAATTTTCATTAAGGTGTTATGAAATGGAAAATAAACATTTAATAAGTTCAGAAGTGTGATTTAAGAATCATGCAGCAGATACAAACATTATGTTCAATTAAAATTTTAAAAGTATACTTAGACCTTAATTATCTCTAATACACTTTCATAAAAATGCAGTTCCAAATCATATGGAATTCAATGGCTACTTGCTAGATCTCACAACTAGATGTAATCTTTCATTGGATTTTTTCACTTTCATGTGACAATGGCAACCATCTCTCTTGCCACAATATACATACAAAACAACACAAAACATGATGCCGAATAAACAGCTGTTGTCTTTCCTGTTGTCTTTTCTTTCTTTCAAGAATCGGGACATTTCTTTACATTTCTCTGCAGATTGTTGACACATTTTAAGAGGCTTATTATCACTTGTCTTTAACATGTTTCTGTTTCTTGGACAAAATTTCTAGACAATACTTTAAGCAACAGCTTAATCATGCAGGCAATCTGCATGATAAATATGGGTATTTTAAAACACCTGATGCACCCCTGTAAAGTTAGTCTGATTTCATAAAAGAAAAACGAAACAAATCCAGATCAAATATGGCAAGCCGGTCTCCAGATTTGACTGCAACAATTGTATTTTTATTGCTATTACTCCATTAGTCTACAATTAGAAGATCATTTAAAGGAGACTTTAAAGTAAAATCGCAAGGTTAGCAGGTTTGTCTGATCCCGTGACCTGGTAACATGTCGGACCAAGTCATCCCTTTTACTAGTTTAGTTACAGGTCCAACAATTCTCAGTCTTTAAGGTAATCCATGGAACCTGATGTCTTAACATGCAATCAATTCAATTCTTTACCACTCACACTGTGTATGACATGTTAAAAAGGCTTGTAAACAAAACTAAGAAAGAACCTTAATTTTTGTTCAGATGGAAAAGTGATACCCATATTTTATTTTCTGGTTAACACAGGTTCAATGATTTCATTTTATACAAACCAATAAGTCATTCTGTCTGATACTTACGACAGAACTTTCATCAGTTGCCTCGGAGACACTTGAGTCATCAAAGTAGTACCATTTGCCATCCTCACAGTTTTTTCCATAGGCTGTATCTAAAATGCAAAGATAATTCTGTAATTTGATATCTTAGAACAATCCACCAGCTGTATCTCAAATATTACCAAAGATAATTTCATAATGTAATGCTTTAGTACAAGGTATCAAATGAAGTCGATTTCATTTACAAATAGCACATTATTAAGTACCATATAAACCCAAGCAAACAGAGAACACAACAGTAAATGGCAAAATGCAGTTCTGACCGTGCATGATACCCTGACAAAAAATGGGTCTATAATGATCACTTGAAAATCATTAGTAGAATTACAAGTAAAGACTGGGTGTCAGGATAATGTGACTGGGTGGGACATCATGCTACATGTCTATGGCATGATGCCCCAGTGCTAGACATCACTATAAACTGCCACACTGCAGACATCATAGCGATATGTCTGAAACATTGTTGTTGTTGTTGTTGTTGTAGGGTTTAACGCCATTTTTCAGCACACAATAGGCTATATATGGCGGCCAGTATTAATGGTGGAGGAAGAACCCAGGAAAACCCCGGAAAGAACCACCGACCCATGAGAAGCTACTGGCAAGCATTCTCACATACCCACATTAGCCGAATCCGAGACTCGAACCAACGCAGATAGAGGTGAGATGGCAGTGATCCGTAACGGAGAGTGCTTTAGACCACTCAGCCACTCGGGGCCCCCTGAAACATTGTTAAAGCTACATTAAAAATCCAAATCACAAATCACAAGTAAAGACTGACCTGCCAATACATCACATGCTACCAGATCTGAGTCCATACTGCTCACTTAACTGAACAGCATATACCCTGATCAGCAAGCACATCATGCCCCACCAGATTGGAATCCATGCTGTTCACTTAAGATCATCAATGAACTAAACAGCATAGACCCTGATCGGCAAGCACATCATGCCCTACCAGATCGGAATCCATGCTGTTCACTTAAGATCATCAGTGACCTAAATGGCATAGACCCTGATCTGCAAGCACATCATGCCCCACCAGATTGGAATCCATACTGTTCATATGAAATCATCAGCAGAATTAACAAGATACCCTACTTTGCCAAAACATCACACCCTACCAGATCTGAGTCCATACTGCTCATTTAACTGAACAGAATAGACACTGATCTACAAGCGGATCATGTCCAACCAGATCTGAATCAATTCTGCTCACTTGAAATCATCAGCAAAACTACCCTACTCTGCCAAAATATCACTCTCTACCAGATCCATGTCCTTAATGTCCACTTGAAAATCATCGGCAGAATTAATAGGATACAGGTATTTCATTCTTCATGCTAGGTGCTAATATTAATAATTTTCCATATCTGACTAAAGGATAAAAGAACATTAACACCATATTATATGCAAAGAGTAATAACCATGCATTTAAGAACCATACATTTTACACACATCCTTAGTGATTCCTACCATGAACTTACAAAACATATATTAGATATAACCTACTTACTACAAATTTTACACTATTAGATTCATATAAATGTGAATCTCCCGACCATGTACCTAAAGGATGGGTCAAAATGCTTTTTTAAAAAAAGAAAATTTTTAGTAAATTATGTTTCTTCGAGAATATTTACCCGATCACATTAATGTTAGGGATATAAGCCTGCTACCTCTCGAATCCAGCCCTACTAAAAGACAAAAATTTGTCTTTTCTGTCTATCTCATATAGACCAAAGGGCAATAACTCTTGCCCCTTACCTCCCCTTGCCACCACCAGGTCTCACTAGTTTTTTAAGCTGAGCGATATATATTATATGAGGATACTCGCATAGCGGGGTGGTTGGGAGGGTTTTTAAGTAATGTGATCGGGTGAGTATTCTCGGAGAAACATAATTTACTAAAAATTTGCTTTCTCCTTCAAATACGTTCCCCGATCACATTAATGTTAGGAGAATAAGTAATAGGAGGAGGGAATGCTGAGAATCCTACCTCCACCCCGGGTACCTTCTAGGGAATGATGGCTGGATTCCCCATTTGAACGATAACCCGTTCTCCTAATTTCATCAGCAACACAGCCTAGGGTCCCGTGATATGTGACCATTATATACAGTTAAGAAGATAGTTATTGAAATCTTCTTACCTTCGAAATATCACTGGCGAATCCAGTGAAGCTGACAGGCTGTGCTGACTGTTTTAAATGGGTCTGGTGGTCATCTGGGCTGCCGACACCGGACCTACCAGATTCAAGGTTTGCCTCTGCGAAGCCAAATCTCCGAGATAAAAACTGGAGAAGGTTGACTCTGCATGCCAGCCAACAGCTTCTATTATATCTCGGATCGAAACATTGCGTTCGATCGCCAGGCTCGCTGAGATTGCTCTAATCTCATGAGCCGTAATCTTCATGAGGCGACTCTTATCTTGTGAGACCTCAGAGTACGCTGAGCGTATAACCCACTTCATCCATGAAGCAAGGGCTTGAGGGGTGATATCCCGTTTACCAGCTTTGACCGGAAGAAAGAGGCGCTTACGTGTGTCCCGACACGCCTCTGTGCATTTTAAATAGTGCTTGAGTGCACGAACAGCATCTTGCATGGCTGCTGCTCTTGACTTATCTATGGAAGAGAGTAAGCGAATGACAATTCTTTGATTGCCAATGGATGGTAACCTATTTTTGGCTACAAAGCCTGGTTGCATCAGGAGGACCACCGAACCATCTGATCTGAACTGAAGAAAGTTCGGGTCACTGGAAAGGGCATGTAACTCGCTCGCCCTGCATGCTGAAGCTAAGGCTCTCAAGAAACATGTTTTGTATGATAGTAGCTCTAACGAAGTATGGGCTAAAGGTTCAAATTTGTCTGAATTGAGCCATGTTAAAACCCAGGACAGATTCCATTTTGGAAACAGGGCGAGGGATTTTGGTCGATTGAAATCAAAATTGGCTAAAAGATCTGATACATCTTTGTTATGCCCAATATCACATCTACCATGATGGCGGAATGTGTCTGATATCATGGAGCGGTAGCGTTTGATAGTAATTGGGGCCAACTGTTTCTCCTCGAAAAGCCAGAGAAAAAAGTCGGTCACTTGAGGGATTGAGACACTCAAAGGGATGATGTTATTGATATGGCACCAGTCCCTGAAAACAAGCCACTTTCCCTTGTAAGCCTTCAGAGTGGAGGGCCTTCTTGCTCTTGAGATTCTCTCCACAATTGAAGGTTTAAACTGTTTGTCTCGCAAGGCTGCCCGGACAAGAGCCAAGCGTGAAGAAGAAGACAGTCCGGGCAGGGGTGGAACACCTGTGACCGCGGTTGTTTGAGAAGATTTGGGATGCTTGGAATCTTCCTGGGTAGATCTATCGCTAGATCGAGTAGATCGGTGACCCAGGACTTGTTCCATCTGAGAGGAGCAATCAGAATCATCCGACAGTTCTGGCCCCTCAACCTCTGGATTATTTTCGGTACCAAAACCGTGGGTGGGTAGGCGAATGCCAACAACCCCTCCCAGGTGATTGACAGAGCGTCCACGGCCCAAGCCTCTGGGTCTGGAACCGGAGAGACAAAGGTGGGCAACTTGCGATTTCTTTGTCGCAAAAAGATCGATCACCGGACGCCCCCAAAGTGTGCAAATCCGAAGCAAGACTGATTGATGGAGTGACCATTCCGTGTGAATGACTTGACCTTTCCTAGACAGAGTGTCGGCCAAGACATTGAGTCTGCCGGGAATGTGTCTGATTTGTATGTTGATGTGGAGGTTGTCGCACCAACGTATAAACTGCCAGATCAGAATGCACAGGTCTGGTGATTTGGTGCCCCCTTGTTTGAGGAGGTAAGTCACCACCACAGAGTTGTCTGACATAATGAGGACAGTTTTTCCTGAGAGTTGATCCTTCCAGAAATGAAAGGCATTGATGACAGCCCTCATTTCTAAAAGGTTGATGTGGAGAGGCCTCTCCCCTGGCTCCCACGTGCCGCTGACTGTAGCAAAGTCCGGCAACAGGTGGGCATCCCAACCATAGGTACTGGCGTCGGTACATACCGTTATCTCCACTTGGGGCATCTCCAGAGGAATCCCCATGGACAGCCAACCGGGGTTGTGCCACTGACGCAGGAACGATCATATCTCGGGTGTGATCATTATTGTTTGATTGAGGGGACTTGAAAAGGGGTGCATAAAAAGACGGCCAAGCGGGATCAAGTCCGCCGCCACATTGAATAATCCGAGGAGTTGAAAGAATTCTCTTGCTGAAATCCACGTCCTGTTGGAAATGGACTCGACGACCCGGATTACACGAGCATGAGGAAGCTGTACCAGATTCAGATCGGTGAGAAACTCCATACCCAGATGGACAAAACGCTGGGATGGACGGAGATCAGACTTTTTCCAGTTCACGAGAAAGCCTAGATGATCTAAAAGTGCTAAAAGATTGTTTCTGCCTTTGAGCAGAATAGAACTTACCATATGTTTCTGGAGGATGTCGTCCAAGTACACTGCCATCCCTGTAGATGAAGTCGAGCGGAACAGGGTGACGACGCAATCCATAACCTTGGTAAAAGCCCAAGGGCTGATGTTGAGGCCAAAGGGTAGGACCTGGAACTGATAAACTGCATCGCGGTAAGCGAATCGGAGAAATTTCCATGACACGGGGTGGATAGGGACGTGAAAATATGTGTCAGTCATATCTAGACTGACGGCATACTCGTCCCGCCGGATGGAAAGATGGATTGATCTCGCCATTTCCATCTTGAATTTCAGTGGTAAAATGTATTGGTTGAGGCGACTCAGGTCGATGATCGGCCTCAACTTGCCTTTTGCCTTCTGGATAAGAAACAGCCTAGAATAAAACCTCGGCGATTGCCTTTTTTTTTCACAATCTCCACTGCCCGTTTTTCTATGAGCGACCGTATCTCCTGTTGTAGAAGGGTATCCTTCTCCCGATCGGACGGTACGTCCGTGAAGAGGGGAGAGGAGGACAGGGGAGGGGGTTGGATCAATGAAATCCGAAGTCCCTCCGAAATGACCTGGATCACCCAATCATTCTGAGGAAAAAAGGTGGTCCAGTGGTCCTGAAATTGCAGGAGGCAGTGGTCCTTAAATTGCAGGAGGCGGCAGCCCACAGGTAGGCTGTCCGCGGGTGGTGGAGAGGGTATGTCAATTTTTAGAGTTAGGAGGCTTTAAGACGGAGAAGCTTTGTTTCTTACCGCCTCTGTATGGTAGCCTCCTAGCTTGATTAGACTGTTGTCTCCTGGCATTGGGTTGGGATCTATACTGCACATTTGATTGTAAGGACCCCTTGTCCCTGGTCTGCCAATCATCCCTCCGCTGTGGCCGGGGCTGACTTTTTCTAAACGCCTGTGAGGGTTGGGCGGCGAGTTGGAGGGGCAGTTCCTGACCTGCCTGCTTCCGAACTTCTTCAATTTTTCCTCCAAAGAGTAAAGGCGACCCACATGGAGTCATCCGTAAAGCCAGAGTATGATGGGGCTTGAGCGGCGTGGACCGCAGACATGCGTCACGTCGTATCAGGTCTAAGTTGGCAGAAGCAGTCAACGCATTAGCCATGGAATGGTGAGCTGCCCTGTTAATAACTCTAGCAATCCGGGCCGTCACTTCACAAGCATGGTCATTGTCGGATTTTTCTGGGAGTCGGAAAATGGCTAATGAAGCCAAGTCTAACATTGAAGACGTAGCGACTACGTTCCGGACTAGCTTTGACGTGGCATGGAACACATTTTTGTCCACTTTGTAAAACAGTGGAGCGGACATGTGAACTGCTGCCATATTTTTGTACAGGGCCGGAAGATCCGTACTGAAGGCGTCTGAATGAGTTTTGTACCAGCGACACGAGAACGTCGCTGGTACTTGGCTTTCTGAAAAGAATGCCTTAGCATTCCCCGGATCACCTATTCGTCCTGATAGACGATCATTGATCTCCTTAATTTTTGCCTACTGGGGAAGGAGCCGGAAGGACGGCATCTCTTCCTCCCTGTCAAGATCTACAGATGCCTTAACTTTGTAGTCTTGAGTGGCGGTAGGAGGTGAAGGGCATTCTGAAGTTGCCAACACCCTATAAATTTCTTCCACTGCCGCCTTGAAGCCAAACTCAGTCCGTTCCACGGTTGGATCTGTGTATGGCTGATTTGCAGGAGTTTCGTCACCCTCACTGTGTGCAGAGTCGTGTTCTGGAAAAGCTTGCATTTCTGGATAGAGCATACTAGGTGGCATAGATGACGCGATTCCGTCATCCTTAACACTGTCACTAACTCTCCCTTGTGGATAAGCCGTGAACATATGGACGGCTGGTTTGTCTGGCTTGTGGTCAGCCTGAATGTTGGTGACGTCCTGCTATCACCAGTACCGGCTGCTCCAATGGCCTGGCTGGACGGACAGACTTCTCACTAAAATCTCCGCCACAGTATTGGTATGTTGCCAGCGGTACAGCCTGATGGACGGATTTATCACTAAAATCCCCGTAAATCATATCTGGTCGGACCGTTTTAGCAATAGGGTCCCCATGCTGGGACAGCTGGATGGCCAGTGACGTAGAGGTTGTATAATGAAATGGATCCGATGGATCCGGTAAAAACCCCATGCGTCCTGACTTACAGGCCCGAAGGCCATGTTCGGACATGCGGGGGGACTTAACGCCCACTGGGCAGCCTAAAATTGGGGGAACATTTCCCCAAAGAGTCAGAAAAAGCTGTGGAAGCGAGCGAGGGAAATAAGGGTAATATCTGGCCTGATGTCAATAGCTGCGTCATCGTTTCCTGGACCAACCAACGCATCTGTTCCAAGGTGGACTGTTGTACCCTGTAAACATTATTTTCCTCCATTGCCGCCGATGTTACTGTGGCTGATGGTTGCAAACGATGAACTTTAGGAGGGGGGACCCCAACATCCCCCACAAGGCTCGCAATGGAGGCTGTCTTCGGATGTATACTGAGGGCATCAATGCTATCTTTCTTCGACTTATTCCGTCTATCCCTCCCTTTTGCTGCCTTCTGGACTACATCAGCCCACGTTCGCTCTGTCCAAGTATTACACACGCTGCATGGTATAGATGATGTACACTTGGTACATAAATACAAGAATCATGGTTGTCTTCTTTTGCTTTGAACTTTTTGCATTTCATGCATTTGGTTGACATTTCTACTGAAACGACACAAGAAAAGAAAAACAAAGCGCAAATTGGCAATTCAGCATGTTATTAATTCGCTAATACCACAACCGTTACTAATGGAGTAAGCGAAATTAGTCAGTGTCGTGTTAACTCTTAATTGACAACACGAGTTCAGCGATAACGTGTGTAACATGGTCTTCAGTAGACAAAATCCATAAGGGTGACAAAGTCACTCAATTTTGAAAAAAAATTGTTAAAATAATGTATACAACCTGTAGAAGAATGATTGTCCAACGCAATAAATCCAAATTTAACTTCGGATGGTCCAATTTAACGCTAAGATGGCTTGGATTGTTTGGAGGTATAATGTACGTGTTATCAGTACAAGCGAAGCTTAAAAACTAGTGACACCTGGCGGTGGCAAGGGGAGGTAAGGGGCAAGAGTTATTGCCCTTTGGTCTATATGCGATAGACAGAAAAGACGAATTTTCGTCTTTTAGTAGGGCTGGATTCGAGAGGTAGCAGGCTTATATCCCTAACATTAATGTGATCGGGGAACGTATTTGAAGGAGAAACACCAATTGTCCACATCCACAGACTACTTCAAATCACATCCCAATGTTAAAGTCTCTACATTGAATGATGCACGATGAATACTACAAACACATGCATCATAACATGGGAAGTATAACATAATCTCTTCTACATCTTCAAAATGGGTATAGCTACCACTGATTCACGACAATGTACCTATCAGACTTTCTAATTATGAAGCATGACTCGAGCTGCGGACATCTAAGCTTTGTGTACAAACAATATGATATAGAATTCACTATGGTATTTTGGTCTAAAATAGTCTACAAACACTGACTGGCTGTTACATACAAAACAAACACTCAAACAATTTATTCCTTCCAAATTCTGAAAATGCTAGAACATCCATTTCTCCCTACTTCTGACACAGTTGAGATTTGTAATCCCTAGAAATTTCCAACATTGCAATATACTGTACAATACCTAGATCCACTTAAATAAAACAATGAACTTTTGTCCCCTTTATAAAATTTTGTTAATTCAAATTCAAATTTTAAGGTCCGCATCTCGATTTTATTTCTTACAATGGCTCCTCAAAGGGTCTGACACTCTACTGGGTGAAAAGAATTTCCAGTAATTTAAGGTAAGACCATGTCATCCATTTAACTCTTGAAAATTTCAACTATCTCTGATATTCTTCAGCAATAGCAAGAAATCAGCTACTGTGATGGACATAGTGGATGTGATTGGCAACATGAGTTTATTTTTTAAAGGCCAAGCAGGCATCGTTCTTTTGGTGAATGTCAACATGACCGTCCATTCAGGGAAGTAGCAACAGCAAAATTTTCAAGACAGCTACTGTGTCAGTTATATTGGATATAAGATTGGAACCAATTTCTTTTAGGGGCAACTACATATCATAACAAATCTACCTCCACGCTGACATGACCATCCAACTACATATAACAAATCTACCTCCATGGTGACATGATCATCCAACTACATATCATAACAATTCTACCTCCATGCTGACATGACCATCCAACTACATATCATAACAATTCTACCTCCATGCTGACATGACCATCCAACTACATATCATAACAAATCTACCTCCATGCTGACATGACCATCTAACTACATATCATAACAAATCTACTTCCATGGTGACATGACCATCAAACTACATATAACAAATCTACCTCCAAGCTGACAAGACCATCCAACTACATATAACAATTCTACCTCCATGCTGACATGACCATCCAACTACACATCATAACAATTCTACCTCCATGCTGACATGACCATCCAACTACATAACAATTATACCCCCATGGTGACATGACCATCCATTCATGAGCAGTACCATAAGGTTTTCAAGATGACACCTGTGGTGGCCATATTAGATGTCTGAGTAGCACCTACCTCACTTAAAACACAAAAGATACCTCATACATAAGAATCTTATCAGACAACCACAAGAACAACATCCTATTAATGATGCCATTTGTGGCAAGTATGTATTTCCACTTATAATTTATGTGTTGTTGAACTGTGACAAAAGTCACATGACTAGATATTCATCATGACCAAATCAACCATTCTGAATGAGCAGTCACATCCAACTTATTCCTTGATGGAACCCCATAATTCAAAATGGTACCAGAAGGTAGAGTTGTGTTATTCCTTGTGGATTTATAAGATGTCAAACAACATATCTGATTGGGAAATATGTAGTACAGACTGATGCAAGACCCCTCTTAGTGACCATAACGTAAAAGCCATAAGAAATAACTTCAAGTGCCAAACACCTATCTATATGTGCATGCAAGTTTCACAAACCGCCAACATACCAATGGACGTTTTGGGGATGATTTCTTGGATTAAATGCCAATGAATAATGCAAAACAGCACTGTACTTACAATGTCCCCCACCAAGTCCACCAAAATGGTTGGCTACAGCTATCAGGTCATACAATAGTGGACCACTGTTGTCACCTATCACATATTTCCTCATGTCCAGGCCTCTGTAAAAGAATGCCAATAATTAACAAACTGTGTATGCTTCCTTTACTGTAAATGGTAAATGTTTGTATGCAGCAAATTATGTACGATTCCTTTATGGCAAATGTTAATATACAGCAAACTATGTATGATTCCTTCATGGTAAATGGCAAATATTTATATACAACAGACAATATATGATATCTTTGCTGCAAATTATGTATGATTCCTTTATGGTAAATGTTAGTGTACAGCAAATTATGTGTGATTCCTTTATGGTATATGTCAGTGTACAGCAAATTATGTACGATTCCTTTATGGCAAATGTTAGTGTACAGCAAACTATGTATGATTCCTTCATGGTAAATGGCAAATATTTATATACAACAGACAATATATGATATCTTTGCAGCAAATTATGTATGATTCCTTTATGGTAAATGTTAGTGTACAGCAAATTATGTGTGATTCCTTTATGGTATATGTCAGTGTACAGCAAATTATGTACGATTCCTTTATGGCAAATGTTAGTGTACAGCAAACTATGTATGATTCCTTCATGGTAAATGGCAAATATTTATATACAACAGACAATATATGATATCTTTGCAGCAAATTATGTATGATTCCTTTATGATACATGTTAGTGTACAGCAAATTATGTATGATTCCTTTATGGTATATGTTAATGTACAGTAAATTATGTATGATTCCTTTATGATACATGTTTAAACACAGCAAACTAGATATGAATCCTTTATGGTAAATGTTTGTCTATGGCAAACTACGATTCATTTATGGTCAATATCTGTATAAAACTGTATGATTCCTTTACAGCAAACCATGTATGATTACTTTATGGCAAATGTATACAACAAACTGTATGATTCATATATAGCAAACTATGTATGAATCCTTTACGTCAAATGTTTGTATATAGTAAACTGTGTACAATTCCTTTAAGGTAAATAACTGTATACAGAAAATTGTCTGATTCCTTTATGACAAATGTATGTGTTCAGCAAACTATGTATGATTCTTTGTGGCAAATGTTTGCATACAGCAAACTACATATGATTCCTTTATAACACCCTTCTTACCTGGTGGGGAATTCCACAAGGGTGTCTATTTTGTCCCGCCAGTATCTGTCATAGGAGAACCTCTTCAGATGGATAATAAGAATATTAGGAAGTGACCAGATGTCAAACTTCTTTGTGGCCTGCTGATGTTTTTCACATTTAGGGCAGTACCTTTTAAGAAAGATCAGACTTAATGATTCTAAATATAGAATATTGTACATATCTACTTTGAAAGAGAATTTAACTCCATGTAGCAGTCATATAAGGATCAATATCTACCTTATTCTCAGTGCTCTGGCAACACTTACAATGCTTGTGCTATAAAAGCAGGACAAAATTTAAAGAAATAAATTATTCCTAGGAAAATGTTTTTTCAAGAATACTTACCCAATCATAATACCTTCAGAAAACTACTACTAAGTTATTATGATAGGGTAATGTATTTGAAGAAGAAACCAATTTTTCCTAGTAAGATGTGTTTCTTCAAGAATACTTTAATAGTAGTTCTCCTAAGGTACTATGACTGGGTAATGTATCTGAAGAAGAAAGATGCATTAGGAGGTCAAGGCTGGCTCTCTATATTATGGCATGATTGATAAAACCCTGAATCAAGATGCCACAGCAAAGTAAACAAATCAGGAGTCATAGCCCAATCAAATGTAAATTAATGCATGCAAGGAATGATTGTCCCTCGACAATGTCCTAAATGTAAAGCTTAACCTGGACAAGTGTAACGCCATATGCCCATTCCATGTATAGTTGGACAAGTATAACACAATATGGGGGGGCCCCGAGTGGCCGAGTGGTCTAAAGCGCTCTTCGTTACGGATCACTGCCATCTCACCTCTGTCTGCGGCGGTTCGAGTCTAGGATTCAGCCAATGTGGGTATGTGAGAAAGCTTGCCAGTAGCTTCTCAAGGGTCAGTGGTTCTTTCCGGGGTTTTCCCGGGTTCTTCCTCCACCATTAATACTGGCCGCCATGTATAGCCAATCGTGTGCTGAAAAATGGCGTTAAACCCCACAAAAACAAACAAACAAACAAAATAACACAATATGCCCCTTCCCTTTGGTGGTTCAGATAGATGCAAGAAATGCCTTGACACAGTTTCATGAACATACCTACAGCTGGAGATATGTCTGGAACACAAAACTTTAATAATTGGGGTAACCCATGAATAACAAAGACTGTGACCTTTCATGTACTGGAGTTCCTTTCAAACAAAAACCAAAAATCATTTGCATAAAAAACATGAGACCTTTTTGTCAAGCCCACCTTGTAATTAGTGTGAAGGTAAAACAGCATTAACATGGAGAATCTAAAAACTTTAACATGACCTTAATCTAGGGACAAATGGATATATCGTAAAACAGACATGCATAGGGATGCCAAAGTCATCACTATATCAAGCCTCTGCCAAGATGAAATTGACAAAAAATATCTCTCTGTTCTACTTTTCTTAAGACGTGTCATAAAGATGTGAGAAAAACATTAATCAGGTTCCACTAAGAAAGGCAGCAGTAGTGGCAGTATATGAAAACTTGTACACAATTAACCAGACTGTGAATGATGCCAAAAATGCCTATGATGCTGAAACCACTGGCAACAAAGGTATATGGCATAAGCTCTCCATGTATACTTTGTACAGGTGAGGTAAACAAGGTGAAAACTGAATTTTACAAAGGTCATCTTGATATTAATGCTATATCAAATTTGGTTTAGATTCAGGAAGGTGTTTTACAAACAGGACTCCACATAATACAGAGTGCTGTGTAGGAATAAAGTACACTAAAAATATTTTTAAAAACACTACCCTAAAAATCAACACCCTATCCTAGCATCTGCTGCATATGGAAACCAATCAACAACATTCTTCTACTGTGCAACAGCAAACTATGTACAACTTACCAAGGATCCTTCTCCCCTAGTTTCTCAGTTGTTGTGAAGAGTTCAAGGCAGTCATTTATTTGTATCACCTGTTTCTTCTGGGGTTTCATTTTCATCGTCTCATGTTGTATGAATCCCTTAAAAATAACGAAGTAGGCACTGAAGCTTTGAAAGCATTTAACGATGAATGGATATCTTTTCTATAACTAATGATTATTTGATAGCAATACTGACTTTTGATTGGTAATTTCTGAACAATATGACTGATAAATAACACATTTAATCCTGGCATAGTGAAACAAACAATGCAAGAATAACTTCATCTACAATATATACTCTCTCATCTAATCAAGTTCAAATTCAAAATGCACAGACCCATAATGCAGACCACTGTATAATACAGTGGCAGATCCATTCATATGCAATTTGTTAGGAATAATTAGTAAAACAAACACTTTCGACTCTGGTCTTCCAGTGCATCATGCAACAGCAGATCATGGTATATGTTGCAGTTGGATTCCACTTATAATAAAATTATTAATATGAGAAAGGTTTGTCCCTCTGGTTCTATTCTAGGTTATAAAACAGAGGGTTTCATGCAATGTCTTCAAACTTGGGCTACATCCCTTCACAATGTTTCATGGTTCCAGGCACAACAGTACATATACTGTGTCAAGAAAACCTATTTTGTCACGAACTAGTAATATATCAAATGTAGGTCCCAGTGACCTTTTTTCTGTAAAGGTGGCATTAGTAAGCATCTAGTTTGATGATTCTAGCATGAACGTTGATATATTTTAATGGAATCAGTAAGTTTTCTATCTAGTATAAACTTACTCATTCCAATGAAGACAATCAAAGGACTCTCACAACAATATATAAAACAATCCTGAACTACTCATATTAGTGCTATGCCTAGCAGCACAATGTATTGCATGTAGATTTAAGTGAATGACTGGAATTAGTGAATTTCAGTAAAATAATATCCAGCTGGGGTGAGAATCAGAACTAGGACATACACAAAGGGAGATATTTATTCTACATTTTCACACAACTGCAAGAATTGAAACAACATTTTACCTCTCTACCTACTGTAAAATTATAATCTATTTTTCTCTTTCCGTGTTTGGTTAGGGTTGTATCCTCACTTGAGAGAAACATCCCACAAATTTACTCTGGGCTACAAACCTGACCCAAGATTAAATCAGATGCACTAATTAAAATTATTACATCATTAATAGTCCTATATCACACTAAATATCTCATGGTGTCAAAGGTACATATTAGTCGCACATACACAGGCACACAAGAACATATCTTATTCCCTCAGATTAGCTTTCCCTATCCACCCCAAATACATGGGGATGATTTTACAGATGTTTTAACATAATGCAGTCATCCTATGTGAAAACTGGCAATTCAACATTACTTGAATTTCATCTTTAACATCTCAAATGTGGGATGCAAAGAGCATTTCTAATCTGATCAAAGCTGAAATTACTCTTAAATTACCTCTGCTGCACCTTCATTGTAAAATCTTTTTCGAGCTACTGGGTGCCAGTCCACTGCAACATAGGATCGACCTGAAAATAATTGATGCAGGTCTCACATATAACATAATATTAAAAATATCTATAAGATACGTTTCATCTGTTTGTGTGTGTGTGTGTGTGTGTGCGCGCGCATGTGTTTGTGGTGTGTACGTGTGTCTACCACAATAACGAGAGAAACAAATCAGAGTTTGATGATGTATCATCTCGAGATTATCCAGCATGATATACAGTATCCGACAGTTCTGTATCTCCATTTTACTTTTTGAAAATTATGCATATTTGATAACAGTAAGGTGTACTGATTAGTATTTTCATATACATTCGTGCATAAATCAAAAGATTTTATAAATATAACAAACAAACAAGCTAACAACCATTATGTTTTGTTTAATGGAAAAAAACGTGGTTAAAAGGTCATGTTTCATGTCATCAAAGTACTGAGAATACTGCTATTCATGGTTCTGCTCTATATAAAAATTATAATACTTCCTAAATTGTCTTTTCTTTACATGTCACAAAAAACGTCAACTTTTGAAACCTTATTTGAAAATATTTGTAATATCCTGTTAAAAGCACTTTTTATTATATTTTTTGTATAATACCATCAGAACAATAGCCAAGGGAGATAACTACTTACAAGTATAATTATTTACCTAAATCTGAGTTGCATCCATTACATATAAAATTAACACAAAAAGACAAGAGGTTCCATAATTTGATGCTAACTTTAGAAAGAACCTAATATTTCTGAGTCAAGGATATCAGTTCTCCAGTTACTATAAATATGGTTCAATGTTAATGTATTAACGAAACAAGTTTTCAATGGACTTAGTGTCTCACCTGCACCCATGTGCTGATGTGTCCCAATCATCGTATCTCACTTGTAAAAACTTTAATCAAACTTTAATGCACAAATTTAACACTACTGCTAACACTTATGCCAATGCCAAGTGGTAAGTGATACGTGTCACAATGTTAACACAAGTGAGGCAAAAACCAGACAGGGTCTCACGATTCTTGCAGATGAAAGAACAATGGTGCTCCAAATATACCCTTGATTTTTAAACACAAGAAAGCTAGTTTAACCCAATATTCTTCAAAAAATATCCTTCCCAATATAATTCAAAACATCCAAGTTTACAATTTGTATGTTAATTTGTTAGCGACTGAAAACATTTAGTATTGCTGCAATGTGTTTGGGCAGTTTATGTTGGATGGAGTGGCAGCATGAAAACAGGCTCTGAAGATTTACTTGTTGTTGTTGTTGTTGGGTTTAACGCCATTTTTCAGCACACGATAGGCTATACATGGCAGCCAGTATTAATGGTGGAGGAAGAACCTGGGAAAACCCCAGAAAGGACCACCAAACCATGAGAAGCTACAGGCAAGCTTTCTCACATACCCACAATGGCTGAATCCGAGACTCGAACTGCCATAGAGAGAGAGGTGAGATGGCAGTGATCCATAATGGAGAGCGCTTTAGACCAATCGGCCACATGGGACCCCCCTCTGAAGATTTATAATGCAAAAACTGCTTTAATATTGGAATAAAAGGTTGTATACCATGCACAGGTGAATTCAGAACTGAAGACAAAAATCTCACTTCAACTTCATCTTTGCATCAGCCCTGGCATGCCTGACCAGCTGAAAGATACTGTAATTTCTATTATTGCAAAACTTTAATTTATATCCAACAACATAAGAAAAGTCAGAACAAGCGCAATTCTTACTGTTTAATTTCAATGGCTTTCCGTCATCATTCAATTTGTAATCCATATCTGCATTTCCATAGGAATTAACGAGAGTAAATTTGAATAACCGTAGCGGTTTGGAATTGTCTGTCCTAACACAGTCCTCTGAATTCTCTGAAGTTTGATCAGATCCATTGATGGAATCAGAGCCTTTCTCTTCGTCGGTGACATTGTTACTAGAGTCTTCACCATTACTTACTTCCATACCAGTGTCAGATGTACTGGGTTCATCTGAAACTAGAACATGCATATCCACATCAACTGAAAACTAATTTTATATCCCTGTGCATAGCTAATAGTAAAAGAAATAAAGAAAAACACAATTTTTAAATGGAAGAAGCAATAACATTTAGCCATCTTCTGTCAGTGATGATGTTAACACAGGCAGCAATTCAATGATTGAAGAAAATGAACATTTTTTAAAATTTTCACTAAATGATGTTGCAGAACATTGAAAATCAACTTTATTCAAGATCTGATCAATATAAAGCCGCATGCCAGATCTGAATGAAATCCAGCACACCTAAATTAATCAGATACAAATTAAACAAAGATGATCGGGGAACATTAACTCCTGAATATGATACTGGAAATCAAAACTTGTTTAAGATATCATCAATACAAAGCCTTGTAATAAATTTTGCTGAAATCCAACAAGCTTTGGTAGAGTTATGGAGCAGAACTAAAGTCAAAGGAATGGATCATAGGAAGCTAAAACTGTTGTTAACAATGTGAATGAATGTTAAAAAATAAATCAATTTAATGTCTTATGAATACAAAGTTGAATGTCAGATTTGGCTGAAATCCTTGATTTAGTGTTGCAATCAAATTTTAAAGGACTGGCAATAATGGGGTCATAACTCCTGTAAATGATGTTGTGGAGCACTGGAAATTAAATTCATTCAAAGTTTAATCATATAAATGGATGAAATCCAACAAACCTTGGTAAAGTTATGCAGCATATATATTACCTTGGTTGCTTGTTTCCTCTTCTATCTTTGTCTCTGCAGAATTTGAGTTGTTACCCTCGCTGTCCTCACTCCCACTCCCATTAGCAATTGTGGCCTGAGTGCCTTCCTCTTCAACACGGTTTTTACTAGTGGTAGGAATCTTCTCATCTATCCACCATTTGTCTGTCTCTGGAGGCACGTGCACAAATCTCCTGTAGATGTATGTGGTACATATACTCCTCTTGCGAAAAGATGGTACAAAAGCAAGAACCCAACTTGTCCAAAAATGATCACAATAACATAGAACAAAAGCCTCACAAAATGTTGTCTCAAGCCATATGATTAAACAGAGCACAAAGAACTAACCCATTCTGATTTCACTTCTGATAAATGCTGCTGCCATGCATGTAACATAAATTCTTGTGCAAACACCGTGGCCAACAACAATAGTATAGGACTATAGAATAGTAGTTGGCCTATGATGCACCTGCAGACTAGTGTGTATCCTTGTTCACAACTAAGCATGCATAATAAACAAGAAAATCTAGTCCCTAGTTTACGCTTGCCTAGTCAAGTAAATCTAGTCCTTAGTCAATGCTTGCCCAGACATGTAAATTTAGTCCGAAGTCAATCCCTGCCCTGACCAGTAAATCTAGTCCCTAGTCAATGCTTGCCAAGACATGTAAATTTAGTCCATAATCTATCCATGCCTTTACCAGTAAATCTAGTCCCTAGTCTATGCTTGCCCAGACATGTAAATTTAGTCCATAATCTATCCATGCCTTTACCAGTAAATCTAGTCCCTAGTCTATGCTTGCCCAGACATGTAAACTTAGTCCATAGTCTATCCATGCCTTTACCAGTAAATCTAGTCCCTAGTCTATGCAAGTCCACACAAGTAATCTAGTCCCTAGTATATCCCTGCTCACACAAGTAAATCTTGTCTCTAGACTGTCCCTACCCACACAAGTAAATCTAGTCATCTGGACTATACCTGCCCACACAAGTAAATTAAGTCCCTTGTCTATCCCTGCCTAAACTGTAGATACAAAGACAAACTGGCACTTGTTAGGATGGAAATAAAATGATTCAGTTACACATTAAGGAACTTTTTCCATTAAATAGTTACAAGTATATTTTATCTACAGAAAAGTCAATACATCATTAAACTTAAGACAAAATGGTGTCTGTGATATCATCAAGAACATTATGATCAATTCTAAACTGAAATTTCATTCCTGAAATGGAAGGGGGGGGGGTATTCTGTTTACAATAAATTATGCATTGTCATCTGAGTCATCATATTCATATTTTAATGAATCTTTCTCAAGTCTTTTCAAGCACCTTAGGATTTTAGTCCTTTTATTTATTTAACTTCATTTTTTACCCCAAGCTTAGTGGGATTTATATTACACAGTGTAATGAACAACATGCAGCAGGCCAGGTATCTGATGATAAAAGTTACTGTATGATTGACAACTGATTTTTATTTGAAAGCTACAACTGTCAACAAACACTACACTTACTGCAATCTCTGGAGTACTAGGTTGTACAGCTGATTATAGGAACAGTTCTTTTTTGGCACAGTCAACAGCAAAGGTTGTCCAAACAGCTGGTATGATTGGTACTGCTGGTAGTTGCTCTTACTCCTGTCAATATTTAACACACATCACAGTTTTCCTGCATGTCTTTGGATGGCAAAAAATAATTACTTTTTCTCTACCAAAAAACATCTTAAAATATTACTGACAGTGACCAAAACCAAATGAACGAGTTATATGCATGATTTAAGTTGTCAAAATGTTGGAATAACCACATCTGACTCACTGAAACTGATAAAATGAATGAACAAAATTTGTTCACAACTATATTACTTAACAATACATACAAAATCTCTGGTAAAACAAGAAAAATATGGCACACTTCACTAAAGATGGAAACAAAGTGAAAATTGTCATCTAGATAAATTTAACACCTACACTGTGGATAAGACTAGAACCTGTGCTCGGTCACGTTCAGGCCAATGCACCCCGGCTGCAAAACTTTCATAAGACTAATAGGAAACCAAAATACAATAAAATATAAAAAAATAATAATATAAGAAACAAGAAAAGGATGGGTTTTTTTTTAACCACTAATTTAAAAAATATCTACTGAAATCAAATTCCTCTATATGCGACCAGTACATAACTGGGTGTAGGTTATGGTATTATCCACAATGGAGATATTAAAGAAACTCCTCAGTATAAAGGATTTCATTTTAATGCTTATTTCTTTTCACAAAAAAGTGAGTCTTCTTATGATAGATCTGTTTTATCAACAGGTGAATGATTTAGTTCTAAACACATCATCTGTTATATCAAAGTTGGCAGGATAATAATACTGAAATGTGCTTCTAAACTTTTTTGACAATCTGGATCATACATATAACTTGTCAAGGCTCTTTCTGATGACAAGCAAGAAATTCCCAAACTTTCTGAAAGTGGTTTTTGGGTATCTAATCTGCACTGTTGTCTGAAAACTTAAGCAATTGAATTAACTCTTTAAATGATACCCAAACATTACAATGCAAGAAAATAATATTGTGGCCAAAAAATATTGTGACCTTAAATAAACGGTTTCAGAAGTCATACAGAAAATACAGCGTCATAAACAACTGTAGTCACATATATAAGCGATGCCTTTGTAATTATAATTACAAAATCCCACTTCCAAAGAAGGGTTTATCATTTGTTTATCTGAGTCCCATCTGTAATTTTAGCCACCTGTTGGAACTGTGAACTCCTAAAACAAATCATTGGTTATGTTCACTTCTAATTAGACCATATTAATCCATGATCACATATCTCATTTTATTGATAGTACATGACAGCAATTCATTACAAATCCAAATATCAGGGACCTGACATATTTTGGTTCAAATAATGCTGTTCTAATACTGAATTAACAATTTACCTCTTTATACCTATCACATTTATAAAACAAAACTTTTTACCAAAAGTGTCTTGTTTAGAAAATTTTGGAAGTGTATGTTTAGATAGCAGTAAAGTAAGAGGATGGTAAAAGGCCTAGCCTAAGTCCTCACCTCTGTTCTCGTAGGTAGATTGGAAGGATCAAGTGGTCTGAATCATCAGCACTGGTAACAGGTACTTGATAACTGCAAAATGATGAAAATTATGAAATGACAAATATTCTTTCCTTGTATCACTGTTCTGATTTTGCTTTAAGTCTATTATAATTAATTATGACTAACAGGTTTTGAATAATGCAAAAACACATGAAAAGTTAAACCATGCAAAAAGCAATATACCTTGCCCAGAGACGATAGTTGTTGGAGTAAAAGATGTTTCTTCCATAAGAATTACCTTAGGAGTTTGAATGGTACCTTACAATTCCAGCAATAAAAAATGCTAAAGGTTGAAAGCCTTAGAGTTTAATTGATCACCAATACCACACAAAAGCTCATCACTGATTGCCTAATTCTAGCCAACTGGGGAAAGAGCCAGAAGGACAGTGTCTCTTCCTCCTTGTAGAGACCTACCAATTCTTTAGCTATATTGTCTTTAGTAGCAATAAGGGGTGGAGAGCATTCAAAGTAGCCAACAATCTATAAAAGTCCTTGATGGTGGCTTTAAAATGAAAATTCAACATAGAAGATGCTCCAGCTATAACCAGTACCGGCTGCTCCATGGGCCTGGCTGGCTGGACAGATTTTTCACTGAAATCTCTGTCATAGTAAGGGTATGTTGCCAAAGGTATGGTTAAATGTATTGAGCTGTCACTAAAATATCCATAAATCATACATGGCTAGACCGTTTGAATGAACAGGTTCCCATGCTGAGATGGCTTCGAAGGCCAGTGACAGCTGTCAACTGTGCAGTTTTTTTTTATATCCAGTACAAACCCCATGCATCCTGACTTAAATGCCCTAATACCATCCTTGGATGTGTGTGTGTGTGTGTGTGTGTGTGTGTATGGGACTTATGCCTACTCCCATGATGGTTGGATGGCCAGTAATAGTGTGGTGGTATAATGAGTTGGATCCAATGGATAAAGTGCAAATCCCATGCATCCTGACCTACAGGCCCAATGGCCATGTGTGGACACACAGGAGGATTTACACCCACTGGGCTGTCTAAAATTGGGGAACACTCTCTCAATGAATCAGAATTGCCAACAACAAATTTTAGGTTGTCTTCCTTGTCTTATTCCATCTCTCCTTCCCTGAACTTTGCATTTCATGCATTTAGCAGACATTTCTCATGAAATGACACAACATTCATGTTTTGGCCCTTTGTGATCTCTGGTATATGGCCTTGGCTGTTTGCAATGGAAATAACCATCCATGTGGGGAAGATATTATTAAGATCATCAGTTTGGGATGGGTTATGGGATGTTTGAGCCATGTGACCTGTGAATATGTCTGGTGAGTGAAAGAGAAGTTAGCTTTTTGTTTAGCTCTTTCCCTCACTGTTCTGCAACAGGAATTGAATCAAACCCCAAGGAGAAAAGTTAGAGGGAATTGCAAATAATGCTGAGTCCTGTGATGGTGACTTGGGTGATGGATCTGTTTTAGATTGTGTCAATGTCTGGTGTTTCAGGGCCCAAGGGTAAAAGTTGATTTATCTCCCTTGTCCACCAGAAATTCTCACTGTAAGAAAAGTATAAACCTGTGTGCCTGCACATTTGATGTTTAAATATGGCATGGATGCAGAGCTATACCAAATGATGGTTACCTGGAAAAAAGTGATAGACCATCTCAATTACAATACTACCTGTAAGGAAGGTCAAGGATGGCATGTACAGGTAGAATCATTGATGCATGGCATTCCAAGGCAAAGGATGCCATGGTAAACAAAACTCATCTGTATGTACGAAAAATGACGGAATAAGACCTACATAAAGAGTTTCTTAAGGACATAAAGACATGCACGGATATAAATATTGTAGCCCAAACCTATCTTGTGATGTCAAATAGGTGACTCATGCAAGTGACTCAATGCTTTTTAAATATAATGGAATGCTTGTGCAGAAAAGCATCATTCAAGTGTTTATATAGAAACATGCATGAGCAAGATGCAACAGAGTAAACTGTGTATACAAGGCCAACCTGTCTGTCTGACCAGAGCAGAAGCAATACAGAAATGTACACGTGTCTACATTACACACAAAAACCATCACATCAAAAGGGAATTGAGGCACCATTATAGATACTTACAAAGTACGTATTAGGCAATTAATTGTAGGGAACAAGGCCCACATACTGAATGTACAAGTAAAATCAATGAAGTGAGCACCCGGACTGCAATTGCCTTGGAATAGAAACTCACCAATATGTACACATTCGATATCGAATAACACATATATTAGGAGTTTTTATAAGCACAAAATAATTATAGCCCAAACTGAATGTGAAGTTGCTTAGGTTCCCAATGCAAGTACCTAATGTGAATGACAACAAAAGTAAGCAAATCGTAAAGGCAGAACTTTGTCAGCAAAGGAAAAGTCTGAAATACAGATGGAGTAGACTTTTCTTAGTAGTGAAAAAAAAAAAACACCTTCAATTTGTAATGGTCTCTCTTCTGAATATTCTAACTTTCATGACAAGACCATGTTTCTTGGAACAAGTGGAAGAAGTAACTGAAAGGTTCTCAGCATGCTGCCAATTCTTATCCTAAGGGGAGATCACTCTTCCCAACTGCCAGTTGGCAGACAACTTTTAGCTTCCTTTAACTAAAAGTAGTATATGGGAGGGCTGGATTTGCAATTTAGTAGTAGTTCTCCTATGGTATTATGATTGGGTAATGTATTTAAAAAACTTCGGATAGTGTAAGTGAAACTTGCCAAGAGTGATGAATAACCATACAAAAAGTCCATTCTGACTAATACAATAATAAGACAAGTGAACCATCTATAGTCCTAGCACAGTATTGCTTATAAAGAAATAGCTGAAGCATATATATATATATATATATATATATATATATATATATATATATATATATATATATATATATATATATATATATGTAAAACAGGGGAGAGGCAGGCTGTCAACTAGTTCATGACTAATCAAAGTTAACAATACATGCTTACCTGTGCTGAAATAACTAGAAATCTGATTATGGACACTTACATTATTGTAATAAACATTTTATCATGTGTTCAAAAATGAAACTTACATTACATTTGAATACACCTCTTCATCAACAACTTGTTCACAATGGGATTCAAAAAATATAGACCACACTATAAGCGAGGGACCCCCATAACAATATGAAATGATACCATTCTTGCTCTACATTAAGAAAACCGCATGGTGGTGGGGGAGGGGTCAATATATCCAACCACTGAGATATCGTTAACATTATTCCAGCTGGTTTCAACAACCATCGTATGTATGTGAAAAACCTGTGTATTACATCACTGTTCTATGTTGTTCTTGAACAGTCTGGTTCCCTAACCAGTCTGCTCCCTGCTCTTACTCTCTATTCTTGTGGAATGCAATGCAAGGAGCATACTAATCAGGGAACCAGTGAAAATCTCAATCAAAACAAGATTTATTTTATTTTAAAAAACAGAGCAGTTTATGAAACAGCCAGCATCATCGAAAGTCAATTTTTAAATAAAAATGTTCTGTAGTAAAATACTGATGCCGTGATTTCATTGCAAGTAATAGTGAAACTTCTCATCCATGAGGAAATCTCCAAGATACAATTCAGGAATTACAAATTAACTACAAATTTTGAAACTAACTGTTCATTAATAAAAATGCATCTGTGTCCGAAGTACCCATTTTGATCGTGTTATCTTCATATTCAAATTTCTTGTACTTTCTAGTAAAAGAAATGGGGTTCCACGCACGCTACAGGCGGGTTCACGAGTTATCATTGCACGGGTTATTGAGGAGTGTAGTATCTGGTTAACCTCAAATAGACTGCACCTTGGTGTTTTTTGTTCCAAACTTTAGTGGTGCAACATTTTCTATCAGTATTATAGATACCCAATTTTTCTGGATTGCGTTTTTTTTTCAAAATAAAAAAGCATCAATTACAAATTGCGTATTTGCATAAATTTTGTCTCTCCTGTCATAATTTCAACCTCAAAATAAAACAAATTTTTGTTGCTGTAGGTGTGACTTTAATTTCAAAAATATATTACATTGGCGATCATCAGAGACTTTACATTACATCTCTGACAACTAGCACAAACCTTATATGTTTTCATTGCCAGATATATTGTTTAAAATGGACATCAACTGTAATCTTACAGTTTTAATCACTGTTATTGACTTTAGATATTGCTATTGTCAAACAGACATGGATGGACATTAATTCAATTTTTTTTCCCAATGAAAAATCTGCTCAGTGGGGCATGCATGTCAAGATGTGTGGGACAGATCACACAAACTTGTGGGGAAACCTACATTCCCAAACTGAAGGTGTAACACTAAAAAATGGCAAATGATTTTAAATTACACTCACATAAATATATCATCTCTGTCCATGATGTGGCTCAAGGATTCATCCCTTGCAAAAAACTTGTGAAATCTGAAGCTGTAAACATCTGTGACCACCATCTGGAAAAACACACCATTCAAGCCCGACATTAAATCTTGAATCATAAACAGATGCCAACATGTCAGAATAAATGTTCCATTTAGGAATTCAAGACTAAAACCAAACAGAATTAAAACTGATTCCAGTTACTACTTGATTTATCATGTTCCATTGTTTTGTAGTAATGTCCTTAACATAAGTATAGAACTTAAATACTTGCAGAAGTAAAGATCACTACCTCCAAGAAGATATACTTTAATATTACTAAATTTATAAACATGAATAGATATCAATTGGATTCACACAATTATAAGGTAGATCTCAATATTATCATTTAAAGGGGCTACATTTACAAAAAGTCCAGGGACATACGCCTTTCTCTCACTGCTGTTGTACCCAAAGCACTCTAAAACTTTTCTTACAGACAGGAAAATTAGCCGAAAGTACGATTACTGTTCTCACACTGTCCTTCTGGATAATACAATGTTCCAGTTATGCGATGCTGCAAATACTAAATGGATTGTTCCATTATTTAGACTAGACGTGTGTTCATGGAACATGGAAGTCCCACCACAAAGCATGAAATGGAATGATGGATAGAAAAACATACAGGCAGATAAGGGAACATCTCGAAGCTGATAAAAATCCAAATCACACACACACACACATTGAGTATTCAGTAGGTATCATCTTCACCCAGTATTCATTAATTATCATCTTCAATGACTGAGTACCATCTTCACTGACTGAGTATTCAGTTTTATAAATTCCATTATCCTTCAAGCTCTTAATGCTGCATTTGTCTGCCTATTTTTTAATGTAGCTTTAAGAATTTTTCAGTCATATTGCTATGTCATCTGCAGTGTGGCAGTTTACCGTGATGTCTAGCACCGGGGCATCATGCCGCAGACATGTAGCATGATGTCCCAACCAGTCACATTATCCTGACACCAGGTCAACCAGTCCTAAAACTAACCTCTTAATGCTGAGCGCCAAGCGAGGCTACTGCAAGTACCATTTTTGTAAGTCTTTGGTATGACTCGTCTGGGGCTCAAACCCATGACCTCCTGCATCCAAGGCAGACGTTCTAACCTCAAGGCCACCGGAGCGGTTCTGAATACTCAGTGATGATACACCTATCAAATACTCTGTAAAGATACCTACTTAATATACCTGTTGAATACTCTGTGAAGATACCTTACCTACTGAATACTTAATCATGAAGATGGTATCTACTCAATACTCAGTGCAGCTGATACCCACTGAATACTCAGTGCAGATGATACCTATTGAATACTCAGTGAAGATGATACCTATTGAATACTCAGTAAAGAGGATACCTACTGAATACTCGGTGAAGATGATACCTATTGAATACTCAGTGAAGATGATACCTACTGAATACTGAGTGACGATGATACCTATTGAATACTCGGTGGAGATGATACCTATTGAATACTCAGTAAAGATGATAACTACTCAATTCTCAGTAAAGATGATACCTATTGAATACTCATTGAAGATGATACCTACTGAATACTCTGTGAAGATGATACCTATTGAATACTTGGTGAAGATGATACCTATTGAATACTCAGTGAAGATGATACCTACTGCATACTCAATGACTTAACTATGTCCATGTAGTGCAAGTTATAACTTTACAACTTACTTCTTTCGTTTACAACAGGGTGTTCTCATTACCAAGATTCTGCTTGACCCTACATCTAGCCATGGACTAGACTACAACTAAGCTGAGCACTAGACCCTACATCTAAGTCATTTAATAGACCCAACATCTAGGCAGTGTAATAAGCTGACCATCTGAGAAGTGTACTAGACCCTACATCCAAGCATATGTATTAGATCCCATGTGTAAGCAACGAAATAAACCCTACATATAAGTAATGTACTAGACCCTAACTTTATGTCATCTAAGCAGTTTAACAGAAACCAACCAGAATGCAAAAGCTATCCAAGAGATACAGACAAACAAAAAGAGTTATCACTCCAAATAAAGTCTTATAATTCAAGAAAGGCTTAAAGATGACACCACTTTAGTAACCCATAGTTAAAAAAACATGGAACACAAATACCGTTGTGTTAAGAAGCTGTTGGTCAGAAGCTTTAAATAACTGACCTCAGCATCCTGTTTTAGCAGTAATATTAATAAATTTGAAAGTATGGGAACCTACAGTATATAGCACCCTATTCCCATTCTTCAGTAAGCTGGAATCATTTTAAGTTAATACCATGTTATTTGACTTAAGCAAGGTGGAATCATTTTAAGCTGATACCATTTTATTTAAACACTTTCTATGTACACATAATTAACCTGAAATATGGAAACTGATTTTACTTATGATCATACGTACATATTCTGGTTTGATGTTAACATATTCTGCAAGTACAATGCACATATCTGCAATACATCCCATCTTTGGCACTGTTAATTTGAACTGGAGAAGAAAATTATTTCCATTATGCATAAGTGTGTATGTGTTTGTGTGTGTGTGCATGCACACACACTCAAGCACATGCTTGTTTATATGTATTAGGGTCCATGAATTTTATTACAACTCAGACTAGAATATAAACCTTCCTGAAAATCTAATTTTGCGTAATTGGATTAAAAATGAATGGAAGTTCACCCTATTCTTCAAGTTTCATGTATAAATTTAAGGAGGAAACTCGCAAATTGAAATTTTCTTGCTGAAAACAATAATTTTCAGTTGACATAACAGTTAATCTAAGCACAAAATGTCATGTTCCAACTGTTTTGTGATGCTCATTGAACGGGGAAAAAAGGCAAAAGAGTGTGCCAATTTAAAGTTAAATTTGGTTTGAAATGTAACCATTATATATAATACCATTATCTGTACAAAACTTCTTGCATCGTCATTTAACAATAATAGAAAATTACCAAAGAAAGAAAATGTCTGCATATCAAGACACTAATCTTAATTTAAAATCAGATAAGTTGCAAATGAATCTACCTTAGGCAAAGGATTATATTAGTCATGAATAAACAATACAAAATCAATAAATAAAAGCAACACATTCAATCTTAAAACATCATAGATATATAATTAGGTATACAGTACAATGAGAAGTTAAAAATGGTACCTTGTATTTTAGATAAGGAGACACATTTTCCAAGATATGTTGGAAACAATAAGAAATCTTGTGAATCTTGCAACTATCAATAGACAAAAAGAGACCATCACCATACCTGGACTGGCTTTTCTAAAGGATTCAAGGGGACCCAAAATACATCTATCTGTCTCTCCTTTTTCACTGGCAAAGGTAAAGATAGGTAACAGAATGGATCAAAAGTTACTGAGATTTTTGAACACTCTGGACAGTGCACTGTGGACTTGTACAATCCATGGAAAATATCCACTATGATAGAATCATTTCTCTGTTTGTAATTGCTCCATGCCTCATCTGCCACCACCTAAAAATTTAATTAAAAATGTACAAATTAAATAGAAATATGAAGGATAGTACACTGGTAAATGTACATACTTTTCATCTCTGAGTTTCCGAGTTCAATTCTTGGTTAGAGTATATGTGAATACTTATCCAAGGTATGAGGTTTCCTCCAGGTTCTCTGGTTTCTTATACAAGAACACCCCAAGACAGCTAATCCACAGGGAGTGTGACTTTTTAGTATTTGTGGAAAAAATGTGTCAAGTTCAGAAACATGGATTTGTTGGCAGTAAAATGTTCTATACTTTAAATAATGTGTCATCCACTTATTCAAAACTATATAAATACAGATGATGTTATCTAATTCATATGAATACCTGCTAGTTTTAAGTCCTGAAATACAAGTTGAATTGCCTACTTAAGCAGACACTTCAATATAAAGAATACCTGCTTAAACAAGACAATATTTATAAACCCCTTCTTTACTAAAACTCTATATTTCACCTCAATAAAAAGGACACCTGTCCACAAAAAACAAACTTTATGTGTTTCCATGAATGGCCTATATAGACATGTCCAAATGTACTCATTTCAGTGAATAGACCATCCACAGGAAAATAACAGGAAATCAAATAAATTCAGGAACTCAATCTCTTGATGAGTCTTACAGTGATAACACCAACAGTTTGGCTCTAGAATAATACAATGTTGCACCAAGAATCCTAACGGCAATGGATACCATGTCATCCTTTCCTCCAACACACAACTTCAAAAGGATAATGAAATATACTAGACACTGCTTAACGCATTAGTTGTACTTAAAAACATACCCAGACACAATCTTACTTGCTCTCTTAGTCTTAGTGTTGCCATCTGAATGTTGCTATCTTTACTGCACTATCATCTTTATCTTCTACACTTATATTATTGTTAATAATGTTGATCAAGCACTCATGAAACAAACACAAACATTTACCTCTTTCAGGATCGGGTTTGCATGAAAAAAGCCCCAAAGTGGAATTTTCCATTCCAAATCTTGCTCTTAGTTAACTTTAATTTTCCATTAATCATCTACCAACATTTATTGTAACAATTTACACTTTTTCTGCATTACTTTTCTTTTCAAACCAACAACACATCAATTAAATGCCCTATAGTTTATTTCTGCAAGCCCTCTCCCTCACCTAATTTCTTTGTGTCATTAATTCAACCTCGATAATAAATTACACTGACCACTCCGGTGGCCTAGTGGTTAGAGCGTCCACCTTCGATGTGGGAGGTCATGGGTTACAACCCGGCCCAGTCATACCAAAGCGATGTGACTGAAAAATTGTTAAAGCTACGCTAAAAATCTAAATCACACACACACACAAATTACACTAGCATCACCTAGTGATTCTACACTGCAACTCAGCAGGCTAATACAAACCTTTGATGTTCTTATTGCCAAAAATGTTGTTTTAAAATGGAAATTTAACTACCATATACTATATTTATTTGCCTCAAGTGTCTGTGGCCATTGCAAAAACTAACATGTATGTGCATACATGCCAACCACCTAAGAGGTATAAGTGTAATTAGTGCTACTGTAAGTGGGCATACAAAAATGTAATCAATATATTACATGCCGGAATTACAAAACATAATTCTACAATGACTATGATCATATGCTCAGCATAATGTATTACATTACTCTCATACTCTTCTAGAGTTTATAAAACAGTGTTGATTTGTCCTTTTTTCTGATCTGACATGTTTTGAAGTTTGAAAATATCTATCTTCTCTAACAGTTTCCATCATATAACATCCACAACTTGCACTATATTTAGCATTTCGCTTAACATTTGGCACCATTTTCTTTAAAAATGTAGACTGGTTCACTAACTAGTTTATCAATAAAATGAAGTTGTGAGCAAAGTTCAAATGTGAAGAAACCCATCTGTTTTTTTTTAAAATGGGTCACATACAGTTGCTATAATAGCAAATAAGGAAAGTACTCTTATGCTATTCTTACAAAGCAGTTATCTTTTTAAAAAGAGAATAAAACGTAAATTGGTGTAAAAAAGCTTAATGATTATTCCTAAAGCATAATGGTTGACATGTATGTATATGGACAGATGTACACTTAAGAAAAAAAGGTTGATTTTCTGTTTACAGGGCATAAAATTCTGAGAAACTGAAAATCTCACATTGAAGATGCAACACTGCATTCACAATTCTAACAACCACTAGAATGTGTAAATGTGAATGCCATATATACCAACATGTCCTTCATTATACTTGGATAAAATACATCAAGGAATAGTCTTATTAAATTTCATAGCCTTTTCCATTATTGATGTTTTTGGCATTGTGCAGTTCATATTATTAAGTTCATGCCATATCAGTAAACATTTGTAAAAAAATGCATCTATAAACAACAAATTTCAATACTAAAAAAGTTAGAATGATTTTAATATAAATAAATTTAACTATTTGTTATAATAATCTAATGAAAATCCATAAAATGTGATTATATTCAAATGAAAAACCATAAAATCAGCACTTTATGTAACTTCACAATGACAAAATGTCTTTTTAACTATGAGTAATTTCATGTCCTAGCTGCACTTATCTCCCCTGACAAAACTATTGGCAATCCACAATCTATAGTACTGATGAAAATAGTCAATTATTACTAATAAAATCATTGACCACATAAGTATTATATTTCATAAACTTTTAGTCAATACATTATGTTTTCAAGATACAAGCTTCCGCAAATCGTTTGCATCTGAAATGAATACAATAATTAATCAAATAACCATCAGTAAATGAAAGGAAGGTATTTATGCATGTTTACAGACATGAAAACTATCTGAAAATACCTGATCAGGTCTTCCATCTGCATCTTTCATCTCTACATAGGGCTTCTGTCGAATCCGGTTTAGGTCTTCATGGAGACCGTCTAAAAGGAAAGCCATCAATTCCTGACAGTCATGTTGCTGATAGCCAGAGAACTGTGGTGCAAAACGGCCTACCGCATACTACAAAACAAAGATAACCTTTCAATAAGGTGAAACATGTACATATTTTTCCAAATGATCTGCAGTGCAACCTCTCTCAAGCAGACTGCAGAATAAGTCTCAAGCAACCTGAAAGAAAGTCGTGAGTAATCTGTAAAACAAGTCTCAAGTAATCTGCAGAACAATTCTCAAGTAATCTGCAAAACAAGTCTCAAGTAATCTGCAGAACAAGTCTCAAGTAATCTGCAAAACAAGTCTCAAGTAATCTGCAGAACAAGTCTCAAGAAATCTGCAGAATAAGTCTCAAGTAATCTGCAAAGCAAGTCTCAAGTAATCTGCAGAACAAGTCTCATGCAGTTTGCTGTTAAATATTGGGACAGAACTCTACTGTCTGTAAAGAATTTCCAGATACACAAGATAAGACATTTCTCATTTTTACAACTAGATGTTGAAATTATTGCTGATATTCTTGAGCAATACGATATTCAAATCAGCTGGTGTGGCTGCAGTATCAGATGTAACATCACCAGTTTTCATTTTGGACAAACTAAATATCATTAAGTGGTAGTAAGGTTATATCTATCATATACTTCATTATAAGCAAGTTCAAAATAAGGTGGTACACTATACAGCTCCTTTATGCTTCTGATTTGGTATTTTATTGTGCAGCAAAAAGTAGGTTATACTGAAAATGCAATTAGAGTAAAGTGACTTGCCTAAGGACCCAACAAAGAAACTGAGCCTGGCTAATCAAATGGTAGGATTCAAATCCAGATCTTTTCAATCACAAGTTCAGCTCATTAACAACTAAGGCCCTTGCCTCTATTGGTCACCTCTGAGGACAAGCAGCAGAGTACAGCTGACCTATTCTACATTCTCAAACCAACAGTGTCTCCAAGGGACAGCATTTAATGAGGGAATACTGCTCATCCAATACATCAACATACTTAATACAGCCATACTCACCTTAAAGTTTCTGGGTGCTGTATAGCTATTTTTGCCTGACCACATCGTCTGGATGAGTTCTGCATATGATCTTGCTATTTCTCCATGCATTCCAAGAGGGTTCTTCTCATTAATCTCCTCCATCCAATTCTTGTTAAGGAAGTATTGAGTCAGCAGGGGGACATTACTCATGCACTGAGAAAAAAAGGTACACTGCAAAAATTTCCATTTTATAAATTTCTAAATACACTGAGAATGAGAGAGATTCAAGATTAAACTTGAGATTTCGCTTGTCTTCAGTAGCTCACAGGACATAATAACGCACCTAGAAAAGAACTAAGATTTCAAATAAATATACACATTGTTCCCTTTGTCAACCAAATTTTTCAATTTACCTGTGATTTTTCTCAAGAAGAATGTGGGGCCCCATGTGGCCAAGTGGTCTAAGACACTCACCTTGAAAGATCACTGATATCTTGTCTCAGTCCTTGTGGGTTCTAATTTCAAGCTTGTATAAGTGAGAAAGAGTGCCAGAACCTTCCCATGGGATGGTGGTTTTTCCTGGGTTCTTCATCCACCAAATATACTCGCTATCATGTATAATCTAAATTCCTGGGATCTCCATCCACCAAATATACTGGCTGCCATGTATAGTTTATCATGTGCTGAAAAGGGCATTAAGCCCATAAAAAGCAACAACTCAAGGAGGAAGTAGGGCTAAGTAGCTAAGTATTGCCAGCTAAGTTGTATTACAATATAAATGAATGCATCACAGTATGTATAAATACATATTGCTACCAAATGGATCATTCTGGAAACCCATGTGATACAAAGTGTCCGCATGACTAAATGAGCCAGCAATTATAAAAAGCAAATTTCTACCGTGTTTCTCAATTTCTTTTGGGAAATCAAAAAGGATTGCATATCCAGATAAAACAATGGTTTGGCAGCTAAAATATAAGTAATGACCAACTTTCACAGACGAACAATGTGAATGTATGTGTGCAGTGAGATTAATACCACACTTCAGAATATCTCCAGCAATTAAAGTATCTATGGCATACTACAAACGACCTGTCATTTTCATCAACTTCCTTGTGTTTAAAGCCAAAATGAATCCAAGCAATTCTCTTTGCCTGTTTATTGAGTATAAGCGCTGGTTTGTGTTCATTTGACAGTGATTGGCTGTCAGCCATATCTAAATCATGCTTCTGACGGCTTACCATGTTAAGTATTATTTTGCGTAAACAAAGCTGATCTGACTACCAGTCAAACAGGCAGTTAAGGGTGAAAATCAAAAATAATGATAGTGAAGAATTTGTACTGATTTGAATTACAATATATTACCAATATACTGATATATCATTAACCATTCGGAGAGAGTCACATCTTACTTTATAATCAGCCACAATATTACAATCAAGAATTTCATATACTGTTCAGAAGTGCATTTACCCCCAATACTGGAATTATTTTAATTAGCTCTGACTTTTAGATCAGTCTTTATTCTTTTCTTTTGCAGAAACCACTTTTCTTATTTCAGTCACAGTGATCCATACACTTGACAGGTCAGATCAGGACATACCAGGAGATTTACAAGAGAGTTTTGACCTCAAATGACAGACGATTTTTATCGACCAGATTTTTAGCATGCAAATATATAAATATTACAACATTGAGTAAATTTACATTTTCTAATACCAAGATATGTAGACCATCGTATCAAATCAGCCTTTTCACAGCAACTTGTTTCCATTCATCTCAGGTATATATGTACATCTCAGGTATATATGTACAACAATTATTTTTTAGCATTTCATAGGAGATCACTGCCTGGATTATATTGGTGGCAGTCCTCATCACTGTTGATCTCAACACTTAAAAATGACATACAGTTACTAGATCCTGGCTTCCTCAGGAGTCAGCCTGAATTTTCCTCAGAATGGAAAATGTTCATTCAGTGTATGTATGCACTGTAATGTGGCAGTGTTAGGACAACTCTATCTATTTTGAACCCATCAAGAAGTTTGAACTGTTTCCTGCCTTTGGTTTGATTCAGATTGCTGACTGCTCAAGACTGGTACTGTCCAGAATTCACAAAAAGATTACTTTGCTAGTAATATAAATAAATACAAAGATGTCATTTACCTCATGCACTATAGATTACAATGGTAGTTAGTGATATGTACTTTGGTTTGCATTCATGCTTGCAAGCATTAAATCAAGGTCAGTAGTGTTTTTATATCAGTTTGCAGTATTCATAGAAGTGTCAAACACATAAGTTGTAAAATAATTCATCAAGTTCTGCTGGTGACCACTCATGACAGTGAGTTTATATAATATTGTTATTATTAAACTTTAATTTAAATGGATCCAAAAAATTATCTGCCAGCAGAAACAGGAGATTATGTTTAGTTGTAAAATTTGGCTAATAGTGCCTCACCGTGTGTGAATATATCCACATTTGATGACGATTCCGCAGAAACGGATTTCAGTAATAGAACATTTTTTGTTGTCCTGGTTAATATTCCGTTATAAGATGGGGGTTCTGCATGATGTGTGATACCATTCTTGCCACCAGAACAGATTTAAATAGTAGCTTTATAGGATTCCAACCACTGACATTCCTGTTTCCATCCATCATTTTATGGGATATTTCAGTTACTCAGATTTTGGTAATGGGAGCTAATGCACATTTAACTTCATTAAGCCAGTCAAAATTACTTTTGGTTATACACAGTACCAACTTTAATCCATCTCACCAACTTTAAGCACTGAAGAGGACATAAACTCAAAAAAGAATCAAAGTAATATTAGTTGTTTTATGCTGACTGAACTCTTTATTAATCTAACCATAATCAATTAACATTTTAAATTCATTTGGAAAAACCTCTGCTAACACAGAGTTTAATCCACTTCAACAATCTTCAACCAATGAAGCAAACAGAATGGGGTTTTAATTGTTTCATGTTGCTTGAATTTAGCAACTAAATTGTCTTGCCCAGTTTAGTCAAATGATCACAGCCTATACTACTGAAAATATACTACACGGCAACCAAAATGTTAAAATATTAGAGCAACTTTGCATATGTGGGAGATTTCAGAGAGCAACAAAGTGGGATGGGAGACACTCAACTTGGGAAACTCAGGAGAAAAACCATCCTGTCTGGGAGGTTGACATAACCTCAGAATTAATAGGCCTCTTCCTTACCACATGTGCAAGATATGTATCTGATGACAGAAACAATTGTTATACTTCAGATACATTGACCATGTCCTCTGACCTTTCCACCTAAAACCAAACAAGTTCTTCCTTACCCAACTGCAAACCATCCACAAAGTTTTGTAAGATTCCAATTGCTCAACAAGTGAGTGATCTGGGCCCATTCAGGAAGGTGTATGTAAAGTTCTATGACAAAGATTCCTAATAGTTTAGGAGAAATATCTACAAAAATCCTGTTCTAATGGAATCCATATGCTTCACAAGCTCTTCTGGTCTATGACTAAGACAACTAAAAATAACCTAATATGAATTAATGTCTACAGCCAGAGCAACAACAATGTTGTCAGAAAACTGAAGTGGTACATATGTCTTGCTTGCTAAAGAAAGTCACCACAAAAAAAGGAAAGTAAACTAATCATATAAACACTAAACATGCAAAGTCGTACCATTACCTGTATAGCTGAGTTCATAAAGCAGGTGTTTCCAAGGTTGGACAAACCACAAAGTCCTTGCCTTGAGGACCTTCCTTCATAAGAGTATCCCCCACTGTACCCTGAATCTACGCTACTACTGCTGCTGTTGTAGCTGTTTCCAGATCTAGAACAAATTAAAAGCAACAGGGTTTTTCTGACAACTTTTATCAAGTCTTGTCAAGGGTCCCTATATTATGTATATTACTTCTCAAATAGATGGGAGTCCCAAGCAGATACAGATACATTTCTGCAAGTTAAGGACTCTCTGTAAACAAAGTGAAGCCCTAATTTACGCATTTGGATATTTCAGAATCAGCTTGATAAAACAATAGCATTAAACTCCATCTTTTACAAGTCTTGTTCAGCTCAACACAGAAACAATTCTGCAAGTTTCATAAATTTTATATGTACCTTATATATTCATTTAAAAGCAAAGTCCAACAGCAAACAACGCAGACACTGATTTGCCATTGCAAAATGTACAGGCAGATATGGATCTATGCTGTTTGTTCTACTGATTACTTCACGAAAACTGCAGAAACACATATCCACGAATGCATTATGTGACAGCTTATCTCGATCTTTACAATCTGCAATTGGACTTTACATATATAATAATAATAATAATAATGAGGACTTTGTATAGCGCCTAATCTTTAGAAGCTCTAAGCGCTTTACAAGATTAGACAACACCTATCAGATAAAAATCATACAGAATGATATGATTACAAAAACAAACACCATGAAATTACCACATTAAAAAACATGCTGAGAATATTTAAGGTAGGAAACATTATTAGGTCTTTAAGTTTGTTCCTGCAGTCGAAATAAGTGAGTTTTGAGAGCACTCTTGAATGTGATCACTGTGTCTTTGTGTCTAAGTTCAGTGGGCAATTCATTCCACGTTGCTGGGCCCTGGTATGCAAAAGTTGTTGTTGTTGTTGTAGGGTTTAATGCCATTTTTCAGCACACGATAGGCTATACATGGTGGCCAGTATTAATGGTGGAGGAAGAACCGGGGAAATCTCCGGAAAGAACCACCGACACTCGAGAAGCTACTGGCAATCTTTCTCACATGCCCACATTAGCTGAATCCAAGACTCGAACCCACGCTGACAGAGGTGAAATGGCAGTAATCCGAAATGGAGAGCACTTTACACAACTCGGCCACTCGGGGCCCCATGCATGCAAAAGAATGCTGTCCATATGACTTTGTTTTCATACTTTGAATAATGAGTATACGATTGTCATAAGAGGAGCGTTAAGTATCTTGCTGGTGTGTACAAATAGGTGAGGTCGAATAGGTATGTTGGTCTAGAGCCCGACAGTAAACGTAGCACAGAGAACACATTTTGTGTTTGATTCTGGATCGAATGGATAGCCAGTGTAGGGTACAGAGCAGCGGGAAGGCGTGCTCTGATCGTGGTACTCAAAGTATGATCCAAGCAACTGTGTTTTGAACGTTTTGAAGTTTCTGGAGCAGATATTGAGATGAACCAGACAGAATTGAGTTCCAATAGTCCAGTCTTGAAAGTACTAATGAACATACAAGTGTTTTAGTGGCATCAACTGAAAGATATTTGCGAATTGAGCTGATGCGTCTCAGCTTAAGATATGCAGCCTTGCATATGTTCATGACATGTTCCTGCAATGTGAGAGTACTGTCCAGAGTAACACCTAGGTTTCATACTGATTGTGTGAATTTAATGTTGGTGTTGCTGATATTTATTGTTTGAGGTAAAGGACGTGAATGAGAAAGTCTTTGTGTTGTGATCAGAATGGCCTCAGTTTTATCATCATTCATCTGCAGCTTGTTACATGTCATCCATGATTTCACATCAGAAATGCACCTCTCTACACCTGGATGGTAGCATCAACTTCAGTTGGGTGGCTAGATTTGTATATTTGAGTGTCATCAGCATACAACTTATGAGACACTGGATGATAATCTATGACACTTGAGGGTGACTGAGTGTATAGAATGAAGAGAACAGGTCCAAGAACATACCACTGTGGAACACCACAACATAGATCAACTGGGCTGGAGTGTATTCCATTTGGAGATACAATTTGTGTCCTGTTGACCAAGTAGGACCGGAACCACAGTAAGGCTGTATCATGAATGCCAAATACATGCTGGAGACGGTGAAGTAATATTTCATGGTCTATTGCGTCAAATGCTGCAGACAAATCAAGGAGGGTGAGGACTGTAATCTTTGAACTATCCACCGCAGAATGTCATTAACTACTTTTAGAAGACTAGTTTCAATACTGTGGCAAGGGCCATATGCAGATTGTACATTGCAAAAAAGACAGTTTGAATTTTGATGAGATACAAGCTGGGATAGAACAACCTTTTCTAAGATTTTTTATATGATCGGTAGATTAGAAACTGGGCGGTAGTTCTTTAAATCGTTAGGGTCTAGTGTTGGTTTCTTCAGCAGAGGCTTTACAATGGCAGTTTTGAAAAATGATAGGAATTCCCTGGATGAGAGAGAGGTATTAATAACATCAGTTAGTGAAGGCAATACTAGATCTAAGCACTCAAGCAGCAGTGATGTTGGAACTGGATCAAGTTCACATGACTTTGGTGCACTCTTCATCAGGATTGTATATACGAAATCCATAGAGACAGGTTCAAATGCTGCTAATGGTTGCCACTCAAATTCTGTATCCAAACTGTATGGTGATGACGAGTCAATTGAAATTGTGGTGTCAAGCTTATCTCTAATGGTTTGTACTTTGTCACGGAAGAAATTTGCAAACATGTCCGGAAGGTCGACTGGAGAGAAGGTGGTTGGAAGTGGTGTTGAGTTGTTCCTTGACATTAGCTTGTTTGTAATCTCGAAGAGCTCTTTGCAGGTGGAACTTTCATTGATCTTAGTAGTGTAGTGGGCTGATTTCACTGCAGGGACTATATTTGTGACATTCTTCTTAGTGGCTTCATAGATTTGTTTATGAATAATGAGTCTGGTGGAAAGCCTCTCAGCTTTACGGTGGTCTCTTTTAGCAGTGCGAAGCTGGTCCGTAACACTGCTATACAATGGAGAACACTTCTGAATTGATACTCTGCACTTGGTAGCTGGGGCATGTTTGTCAAGCAATGAATGGAGGCAGTTATTGAGTTGTTCTGCTGTAGGAGGTAAGCAAGTTGTTAGGTTAGCTTGGATGTCATGCATTAGTTTGGTTCTATTTATCATATGGAGGTTTCTCTTAGTAGCAGATAAAGGTGGAGGGTTAGGGACTGATACATCAAGATGGCATATAATGCAGCGATGATCTGATGCAATGACATGGAATACCAGGGAGGACCGTAGAATGTTATCATCAGGTCTATGAAGAATCCAGTATAAAACGTGACCATGTTTATGGGTGGGTTGGTTAACTGTTTGAGGTTGAAAACATTATTGGACTTTATGAGTTTTTATGTATTTGGGTTTCCGGGACAGTCAAAGTGAAAGTTGAAATCTCCAAGAATAATCAGGTTGCCACCTATCGAATTTCCATAGTCCAGGAGGTTCAAAAACTGCTCCACAAAGAGAGAGTCAGCCAGCTTGTTTTTTCTACTAGGAGGAGGGCGGTATAGGCAGAAAAAATGGACTGACCTTTGCTTTATTGTGAGTGTGGTTTGGACTAGTTCAAACGATGTGTGGTCGAAATTGAATGTTATGGTGTGGTTAAGACGTTTGATTATGGAGTTCTTTGTGATGACAACAATTCCACCTCCACAAGAATTACAGGGGAACGACTTGATGGAGTAACCAGTGTGTGTTATATCCGCACACTTGGGCTCATTGCCTATGTTTTTAGCCATGTTTCTGTCAGGAAAAAGACATCAATATTCTGGTCGTTGATAAAATTAACTATTTCTGTGCACTTTTCTGGTGGTCCTATTGACCGGGCATTGAATAATGCAATACGCAGAGGTATCTCTTGCACAGTTGACACAAAGGTTGACAAATTAATAGGGATTGAATTAGGTTATCTAAATTAACGGTCAATTTTTTAAAAAATTGTTGAGCCAAAATAAGGGAGACAACTGGAATTCTTCTTCCTGTTCTACGCCGGCCAGCTTTGAAACTTTATATCATTTTTTCGCTTCTGTTTACATTTAGGTAATGATGAATGTAGTCCCAGTTTGTTTAGTCTAGAGCACAATATAGTCTGGAGAGTCAAGGAGTGATCATTTAAAGCAATTAATGAGGGTCCATCATAGCATAAACAGGTTGACTGGTGAATATCATGTGATGGCGGTTTGTTCAAAAACAGTGGAGCAAGACAGCTAAGAAAAAGTCTTATTGTTTTCATTTGCAAAACAAGGAGATGAAGAAACACATACGAACTGAACAGCCAATACATAATGAACACAATAAAGTAGATGAATACATGCAACAAGCACAAATACCATGAAAACGGCACTAAAAAATGGAACAGCTGCTTCAAGCCGGTTAAGCGATAGCAGCCATCTTCAATTATTCTTCAACATAAAAACTTGCTTATCTCAATCTTTACAACCTGCAACTGGACTTTACCATAAATACTTGCTTATCTCAATCTTTACAACCTGCAACTGGACTTTACCATAAATACTTGCTTATCTCGATCTTTACAATCTGCAATTGGACTTTACCATATATATTTGCTTATCTCAATCTTTACAACCTGCAACTGGACTTTACCATATATACTTGCTAATCTCGATCTTTACAACCTGCAACTGGACTTTATCATAAATACTTGCTTATCTCGATCTTTACAATCTGCAATTGGACTTTACCACATATACTTGCTTATCTCGATCTTTACTACCTGCAATTAGACTTTACCATATAGACTTGCTTATAACTCAAATCCAAGTGCAGATTGCAAAGATCCAGATAAGCTATCACATAATGCACTTATATTTTTTTGTGTTTCTGCAGGCTTCTACTAACAACCTGATGTTGCAAGCCACATAAATCACATTCAAAGCACCACACAGAAAAAAGCACACTGTACATCTTGATTCAAAGCATGTTCACATGAGTGATCAACAGACCTGTATTATCTAACAAACTACCATCGCAGCCACAAACATCTAATGCTCAATACAATCTGCCATAGTATTGGCCACTGAATATTTCTGATATCCTCTATGTTAAAATCTGAAGGGTTGGCAAGCAATCAATAACTTATGATCCAAATAAAAAAGAACTTCTGTTCTATGTAAAAGCTATTCAAGATATTGTCAAGCTAAGAGTTTTGTGGGATTAATAAATTTGTAAATTTTACAAAAATGTCTTACCTCAGTGATCCTGAGTTGCTGTATGAGCTTGTACTGTTGGCACAAGAAATATACCTAAGTTACTAAACTGCATGGTCACTAGGTATATATATCACAAAGTATGAAAACAATTAATTTTGATAAAGTCTTAATGGAAATAAGTCTCACATGTACAAGTTAGACATCTATTAAGTCAATAACCCCACGAGCCACATTTATGTGTCAGGAAGCTGAACCCTACTTCAAAGCTCTGTAACATCAACATCATTTACGACACACCCACCTTGCAAAAAGTAGAATTAGTTGAGATTAGGTGTAAAAAGGGGTCACGAGACAAAAATCTTAGGTCTAACAAGCCAAAACAGGCTCCAACTGTCACCTACATGTGCAAGTTAGCCAATTATATAAAAAAATGTCTTTTATACACCGAGGCAACCAGCTGAGCAACAATCTCTCAGAAACAGATGTGGTTTTGGATGCATTCAGAAGTAACCCCCAAAATGTGCTTCCTAACTGCATTTCAAGTGAAAATAAAAAGAATCTCCAGAGGACAATGAGTTATGGAATTTTTAAAGTTAATGTTATACCTTTCCACGAACAGCACTGAGGACTGACCATCTATAAAAACTATGAAATTGTGTTATTGTTGGTTTTTTTTGTTTTTAGGGTTTAACGCCATTTTTCAGCACAAGAGAGGCTATACATGGTGGCTAGTATTAATGGTGGAGGAATAACCCGGGAAAACCCCGGAAAGAACCACCAACCCACGAGAAGCTACCGGCAAGCTTTCTCACATATCCACATTGTCCGAGCTGGAGACTTGAACTCACGCAGACAGAGGTGAGATAGTGATCCGTGACGGAGAGCACTTTAGACTACTCTGCCACTCCCGGCCCTTATGAAATTCTGCAAACTCAGGAGAAAGTCTTCAACTTACAAGATCTTTTAGTATAATGCTTCTAAGTCAACTCCATGAAAACATGTCCCCTCAAGGGGCTTCTGCTCCACTGGCAAAAATAAGACTTTCTCTGGCAATCCAATATATGACCGTTTCCTCTCTGAACTTTGCTGTTGTTGTTGTTGTAGGGTTTAACACAATTTGTCAGCACTTGATAGGCTATACATGGCGGCCAGTATTAATGGTGGAGGAAGAACCCGGGAAATGCCCGGAAAGAACCACCGACCCTTGAGAAGCTACTGGCAAGCTTTCTCACATACCCACATTGGCCAAATCTGAGACTCAAACCCATGCCGACAGAGGTGAGATGGCAGTGATCCGTAATGGAGAGCGCTTTAGACCACTCAGCCACCCTCTCTGAACTTTGAGTGTTTAAACTATTTTAAGACAATGGATGTAAAACTGGCACTACTATTTTCAATAGGCACAACTAAGCATCATAAGTGTTCTTTTGCTGAAAGCCCCATGTCAATATTACTATCCACTCAGAAGCAATGGCAATAACAAGATTTTTTCAAGCCGGCTTCCATTGTGCCATATTATACGTCAGATTGGCATCAATTTTGTTTAGGACCTACCTGACACCATAATTCTTTTGGTATAAATCCAATGTCCTAGCAAACATTTCCACCAAGACTAATCAATATTGATTCAGCCATTCTGAACAAAAAGCTGAAAAGATTTTTAACATAGGCCAACCATGGAAGCCATGTTTGCTAAGGGCCATTCCGAACAAAAATTTTATGAAGTGTATAATAAGAAACATTTATACCCATCCGGATCAAAAGTGGCTTGACCAGTGTAAAGAAGACCCAATGAAGTTTTCCAACCTGTTTATAAATCACTCCATTGCCAAGGAAACAAACAGAGATATAATTATGATAACATGTGAAAGAACATTTCTACCAATTTTTATCAAAATTTAACGAACCATTTCAAGACAAGTCAAATATTCTTTTTCCATTAATGCCACATCATGAGGAACATTCATACTATGCTTGGCCCTGCAGATTTTGAAAAGAAATCGAAAATAACAATGCTGCTGGACAACAAAAATCCTGACAGATGACATATGCTGGATGCAGGGATACAGTACAATCTCACTTGGCCATACAACCTAGTGACTCTATAAACCTGTCCATTACATCTTAAAACAACCCACTACAAAAATGAAATTTTAATTTTGCTTTGTGCAGACAAATCTGATATAAAAACAATATAATCATTTTTGTCACTGCTGAATTTTTATAAACTGACAGATTTTAGTTTTTCAGAAAAGAATGTTGAACAATAACAACAACAAAAAACGACAATTCATGGTATGTTTTATACCTGCCCTGTGTTTAATAGTCCTCTGTGTAGGCCCTACTAAGGCATGGTCAGCTCTGAAGACTATAAATCATTCTGTCTCAATGACCTCAACTTTTGGTCAAGTTATTCTGTATTTAACTAGTTCTATGACACAGGAGCCATTTACCATGATCATGATCTCTGACCTTTAGACCCCAGAAATCTAAAGTTCTATGTGATAGCCATCAAGAACACTTGGGCAAGAAACTTTCCATATTACAATATTTAATCTGAAACATCCAATTATTCTTTCAGTTACAAGTGACCTTTCACCTTTTGGCCACCGAAAAATCAATAACTTAAGTGCAAACTGACCTCAAAACTTGGTCAGGAAATATGTCACATGCAAAAACACCATTTTTCACGCAGCCATTATTGTCTTATCAGCACCATTTTCATTTGGAACCAACTAGATATCACGAAGAGTCTTCTGGCAGAAATTCGCTGCCAATATTACTTTTCCAGACCTGCCAACTAAATGAAAACTGAATCCGGGACAGGGTTAGATGGGGTCGTGGTTTTGAGGTGGAGAATTACATCATAAGTATCGTCTTTCAAACTAATTTAATGAAAGGAAATTCCTCACTGTATTCCCTTCAGTAGTGGATTTTACATTTAAACTTTTCTTAGGCAAATGTTCATTGTCCAAATTACGTTTTTTATTCAAAAATATATTGGTTATAATAAACTGACCACAAAGCAAACCAAACATATTTCAAATTGACTTCACAATGGCTGGCAGCTGTTGATATCAGAAATGAATAATATCTAACTACTGAATTTAACTGAAAAACAGTATTTAACCAAAATGACTCACCAAACATGGAATGTGAGAACTTTATTGTATCAAGCAAACATCTTTTTTTGACATGCTAATCCACAATGTTCCCAGATAAATCGGGACAGTTGGCAGGTCTGCTTTCCATTGTGAAGAAGTGATAACAAGATTCAAGATGGCTGCAATGGTGGACACATTTGATATCACATTGACTTTTATTTAACTAGTCATCATAAGATGAAAACCCGATGTTGTCACAATTTCCCAATCATAAGGAGTATCATTAACAAGATTTTCAAGGTGGCCACTGTACTGCACCATTTTCTTCAAGGACAAACTAGACAAAACAAGAATTGATTTCAAGAATTGATTTAGTCAAAACCCCATTGATATGACTTTCCACTCTGAAGGAATGGCAATTACAAGATTTTTAAGATGTCCACCATGGTGTCCATATTGGACATCAAAGCACCATTTTCAGTTAGGACCAACTAGACTGGACATCAAAGCACCATTTTCATTTAGGACCAACTAGACATCATAAGAAGTAATTTTGTCAAAACTTTATGTCAACATAACTTTTCTTTCATGAGAAGTAGCAATAACAAGAATTTCAAGATAACTGCCACAATTGCCATATTGGATGTCAAATTGGCACAATGTTTATTTAGAACTAACTACACATCTTAAAAATTCTTCTAGTGAAAACTCCATGCTGATATGACTTTCCTTTTAGTATAATTATAGATAACAAGTTTTCAAGATGGCAACTGTGGCAAACATTTTGAATGTCTAACACCATTTTCATCTGGCCATGAGTTCAATGTATCTATCAAGTTTTATTGCAATCCTCCTAGTAATTTAGGAGTAAGAATAACAAATCTTGTGGTAATGGCTGGCAAGTCCGACAGAGGAAAACAGACCATCCGATAAGTACTTATTATTAGTAACAGTAGAGCTAAAAAATTAAAGCAGAGGCATTTTTGATATCACAAAATATATGCCCATAACTTATTCATTTTTGTTGATTTTAAAGCACATTTAACACTTTATTCACTATATTATTCCCAAGCAATGGAAGACCTGCTGTGCCTTTCCAAAAGGCACACCAAGGCAGCCAACCCAGGCTGACATAGGTAGCAAACCCATTACTTCCAATCCTCTACCAACTCAATATATGGAAAACATTAAAACATAATTACAGGTATATAAAAGGTTCCAATAGTTACCTTTTAGCTTGTCTTGGCCAGGTGCCATCATCATTCTTAAGTTCTATCACAATCACCTGTAAAAATAAATGACCTGCTGAAACTTTTCAAAAAATCTTCTCTATATGCTCCTGATTTTCGAGTATACAGAGTGACCACACCCACAGAAAAAAGACATGTGTTGGCCTGAGTATATAATGAACTGGATCTAGTGACCAGTGTTTGATGTGATAGAAGAAGATCACTAATCCAGTGTAGCATACACTCACCATGCCAACATATGGCACCATGACATGCATATAGTATTCCATCTAGAAAGTTATAGAGGGGCCACCACATTCCAATGCGCCAAAGACTTGCCATTCTGCCCCTGCTGTGTGCCCTTCTGCCCCTACTGTGTGCCATTCTGCCTCAACTGCCACTCTGCTTTGGTATCTTTACCAAGACTCACTGTCCACATGCCCTATTAAACTTGACCATGCCTAACCTTTTGCCAATCAGATACTACTCTAATTACAATTCTTTACAAACTCAATGTTTCCCCTATTTATCAATACCTGCCATATTATATGACATCAACTCTGCTGTCAGCTTTGTTTTTAATGAATACATAACAAGTATCTGCATGTAGATTTGACAGGGTTCCTGCCACAAATTTAGAAAAACATTTCAGACCTTTTCCAGACCAAAAAAATCAAAAATGTCCAGACCTAACTGAAATTAAAATGAACACTCCCTAGCACAATATAAAACTTAAATGTTGCGTTCTACAGTAATGCCCAAAGAGCTCAAAAAAGAGCAGACACGTTTCCGGTTTCTGTAACAACAAACATTTAAGACTTTTTCTAGACTTTTTAGTCATTTTAAAATTTGTCCAAACCTTTTCAAGGCCTGGAAAAGCAATTTTCAAATGCGAACTGTTTTAAGAATTCCAGACACACACAGGATTCCTGATTTGAAACATGACATTCAATTTAACATAATATAAATTTTTTTAATTATGTTTTTATGGCTATGATATCTATTTTTTTGCATCATAGCTGTTATTGCAAGTAGTGGTTGTAAAGAATACTTCCTGGTTAATGCAAATGTTTGTTATTATATTCTAACAAATGTCACAGGCCTTGACAAGAATAAAGAACATGAAATAAATATATTGTCCAATGTCATTATTTTTCATCATGCATGATCTGATCTTTCCACCAAGCATGACATGTTTCCACGATGCATGACATGATGTTTCCATCATGCATGACAATGTTTTCACCACGCACGATGCAATATTTCCACCATGTATGACGTGACCTTTCCACTTACAAGCTCAGTGTGATACACCCAATATTATTTAGAGACTAAATAGATGACTATTAGCAATCTCTTTTTGGCTGTTATATGTACATGTATGTTCACACTTTCAATGAATAATTAAATTTGTTTACTACACATGTCCAATGTTATTGCCGTGCACAAAAAACATGACATGAGCATAAACAGTTTGAAAAATAAACAATGAATTTGGAAATATTTCTTGAATATATAAATACTGAGTCCTAGTGAAACATAAATAATCTTTACTGTACATAAATTATGTATAAGATCTCAACATTCTTTGGTTACGATTATAAGGAGTTCAACAAACATTTTTATACAGCCTTGGAATTCCAAGTTTTCCTCTAACGTGTTTGAACAAAAATATATAAAATGATTATAGGTTGCCATGTTATGACTGACACACAATCTGGGATAATAAGTATATCTGATAATAAAAAATAAAATTGTTGTACATATAAATGCATTGATGACAGCACTCATAGTTTTGGCAAAAACAAAATATCACTATATCTGTGATTACAGTTTGTAGTGAGCAGTTGCCAATAAATCTGGGTCATTAGGATGCTTTCTATTGCATATACTATGAAAGAAATTAATCAAAGTCTCTCTAAATTTTTGTTTCTCTTCATCCAATTTGTATTGCACACTAGCATCATTTGTCAAATATTAAAGTTCCCTATGCCAAGAAGCAATGTGTTAGAGTTTGGCTAATTCTGTTCAGCATGATTTTTTTGAAAAGTTAAGTAAATATTTTCTACTTTAAGTTGTGGATTTGCATCAGTTGTACAAATATGAAAGTGCTTATTGCCAGGCTGCTTTCTGATCGAAGTCTGTCAGGAATTTTTCTTGAATAACTCCTTTAAACATTCTTTCAGCAACAGTGGCCATATTTGAAGGTGGATTCGCACCTTTTAAATAAAATTCACAGACTCTAAACCAGGATGATCGTGTCAAGTCAGGTCATATTCTACCCAACAGTTAGAAGAAGTGATTTTAAAACAAAAACAAAATTCTGCTCAAGAGTTATAAGTGATTTTACAACCAACAAAAAAAATCATGATGGCAGAATGTCATCATTTGTATGAATGTGATAGGTTTTCATGGCAGGAGGTAGTATTTAAAATAGCTTTTATTTTGGTCCATTGATTTGTAGCAGCACTTTACCTGTTCAGCTCGAAAACATTTCTTTACATATTGTAGGTAGGTTTACCTGTCCTTGGTAGAGACCTGCATCTTGAAGTGTGTTTTCTGGTTTGGTCAGCTGTTCATATGTGTTGGTGGTGTACCGATTCCAAAGTCGCACCTCTTTATTTTCAGCAATGTTGAATGTCCTACGCATTTCCTTCTCCAGGTCATCTTAGAAAAAGAAAAAAAATAAATGGCACAATTTTTAAATAAACTTAAAATACATATTTAAAAATTGACTCTGAATAATATTTTCTAAAAGACTGCATTTTAGTGAGATTGTGAACAGCTGTTGTTTCACTTTTATAAGATTACTCATAAGAAAAGGTAGAACAAAATGATGTGCACTGTATTTAACGTCTTTATGCACAACTTTTGGAGATTCACTGTCCAACAACCACGAAAACATGTGTAATATCTCCACAACAACTTCATAGTTAGAAATATATATATCTAATATCAGACTATATCAAAGTTTCCATCATATTTGGCTTGTGTTTTATATACATGTAAATAAAGGAACTCTTTCCAAGATAGCTATCAAATGATGTCTGGTTACACATTTAATCCTACCTCCCTCTTCAGACTAATCATATATTTAACCCAAACTACCTCTGCAGACTTGTCACACATTTAATCCCACCTCCCTATTCAGACTAATCATATATTTAACCTAAATTACCTCTGCACACTTGTCACACATTTAATTCCAGCTTCCTCTGCAGACCAGCCTATAAAACAGGCAAATTATAAATTCCTGGGGGACCACAAGTGGCTGAGTGGTCTAAAGCACTCACCATTACAGATCACTGCCATCTGACCTCTATCAGCATGGGTTCGAGTCTCGGATTCGGCCAATGTGGGTACGTGAGAAAGCTTGCCAGTAGCTTCTCGTGGGTCGATGGTTCCTTCCGGGTTCCCCCCCCCCCCACCGAGTTCTTCCTGCACCATTAATACTGGCTGCCATGTATAACCTATCATGTGCTAAAAAAATGGTGGTAAACCCTACAACAACAATAAATTCCTGACAATATCCAATGTAATCAAGTTTTAGAGATACACAGAAATTACATGAGATCCCTTTTTTGGTAAGTCAACCTATTATTTAGCAACAAAAATGACTAAGCGTTTGTTTATAAAACATGCATTCCCCACCCACCCCCATCACCTACCAACATACTAAAATGTCCAAGTCCAAAAGTTAAAAAATATATCAAATTCATAGTGACATCAACAAGCTTGTCATGTGTCTATCTAAAGTGATATGTTATTAATTGGGTTAATAAAATTCTTGTAAAAAAAACCCCATCTACATGCAAGTCAAATTTGTGTAAAAAGTTACACAATCAATAACAGTTACAGTCCATTGATAATAAATACGATGCATTCATTAATCTAATTATAGTGCCATAAAATCGTGCAACATTTTGGTAACCATGAACATTAATTTTCCTCATGAATTATCTGTATCTTTTTTCTCTCTTCACCTTTACTGCCATTTCTCGATTTTCTTTTACTGTGTAGCTGTCTTCTTAGTTTTTTGTATATTCAAGAACTACATTTTATGTACCAGTCTAAGATACTGGTACTGAATTTACTTCTGCATCCACATGGAAAATGTTTGTTCTAAATTTTCTGCTATAAATTTTGGACTTTCTAAATTTTTGTCTACACAAACTGGAATGCAAAATTTCCACTAAAATAGTTATTTACACAAACAATCCTGAATTACTGGCATCTCTGTGATCCATATAATTTCACTAAACAAAATGATCTGCATCACTGAGCACAAAGTTTAGTAAAGTTTATACATGTACATGTGATGGGTAGGGAATAGCTTCATAATATTTGCCTAAATAAAAAATGCTTACTATAAAATTTCTTTTACCTCAGAATTTTAAGAATTAAAGACTAAATTGTATTTGTAATTATCAAAATGAGATATGTTAAAACATATTCAAAGAACAAGATACTAAGAAAGCCAGGCAAGTGTCCATTTGTCACAGCCAAGGTGATGCAACTAAAGGAAAAGTTATATGCAAAATGGGTTCCATAATGCCATAAAATCTTACCATAAAAAATGAAAATCAGTTTCCACTATGTAATTCTTAATGCAAAATCTGACACCAATTTGCTTTAAATCCACTGAAAATTTTATAACAAACTAAGAGCAAAGTTTTAGTCAAACTGGAGCCACAAGTCTATAATTTCCTGGAAAACTGTAAATATCAAACTTGACCTTGAATGTAAAACCTAATTATTTTTTTTTAAAATATATTAAGTGATTCAAAAGTTGATCTACAAAAACAAAATGGAAAGCAAAGTTCTAGGTCAAACTTGGGTGATAGCTCCATAAAATTCTGGCAAAAAACTATATAAGCTGAATATCTCCAAGTCTTTAACTTGAAGCCTCATATCAAATTCCTTTCAAAAACTGCTGACAGAAATTTAACATAAAGTAATGCCAGAAATTAAAAAGTCATTATGTCCTACAATCATAAGTAACATGAAAAGTTTCGACAATATGCACATAAACATAGTATGAAAGAAAGAAAAGAATATATAAAAATAGGCACAGTAAGCACAAAAGATAAACAGTGTAATGTTATTTTTATAAGGAAAATGATATAAAACATATGGAACATGTCAAAATGTATTCAGATTTTGCAAAAATAATTTCATCTTTCAAATGAAGGCCAAAAGTTGTCAGCAGATAGCTCCTGCCACAAGTACACCCCATCCCTATTGTATGATGGGGTGTACTTGTACAATTTTAAACCAACACTTACGAATTGTGTGCACTATTTACTTAAGCATATCTGTGAATGTGTTTGCAACATTCAAAGATAATCCTCAACTGCAAGTTCATTGTCTTTTGGATACATGCTAAATTTTCTTTTCCTATACATTGATGTTACTTTCCCAACTCACAAAGTAATCTTTCTGATGCATTATTGTTTATATAATATTATGAATGCTAAGTGCTGAATAAATTCCTTATGTGGAGATAAATGAAATCATAAAGTTTTAATGTTTTATAGAAATATCAAAGTTTCTTAACTATGACATTTTATTACAACAAATGCATGATTTAGAATTTTATTACAAATTATTATTTAAATTTTAGATGCAATTAAATCTGAGACTTACAGATGATCAACAAGACTTGCCCTGTTTTAATATCACACCTAAATTTTCAACCCAAGGTAGAATCAATTTCTAGAATTAAATGTTTTTAATACTTACCCAATCACAATACATTAGGAAAGCATCCACTGCTCTTCCAGGCTAACTAACTAAACCATCACTACAACTTTTTGCTCATTATGACTGTACACAATTGAGATGCCTAGATTAACTGCACAATATCCCTTCTGAATGGCGTACAGAAATGATCTCAACATCTCCATCCTGAACCCTGGGTACCTGAATGTGCTAGAAGTAGGTAAGACCTATGATCAGAATGGAGCTTAACATCTATAAAAAAAAATGACAATTAATGTTGTGTACAATCTATACTGCCCTTCCCATGAGGAGAGTTTATAGTACACAGTGGAACATCAGCTTTATAAGGGTTCTCTGGGATCTTGGACAGATGGGGAGGATATCTGAATGAGAGCTGGAGGCCCTTGGAGATGATCTACAATAACCACAAGTCTGTACATGAACCAGATGTTGAATTCTTATCCTCACCAGGACACCTTAAAGGGTAGCTTCATTTTCAATAGGTAGGCTGCAAAGGTGACAAACTGTGTTGCAAGTGGTCCTTATTACCCCATTTTGTGATCGCTGGCTCTCTGAAACTGGGCCTTAGCTGAGATTAGCTTGGAAAATGGTCTCCCCTCTTTGACATGCTTTTGAGGGGTCTTTCTTTCTTCTTTGGTCTCTCTTGGAAATAATGGCTCGACTCTTGGACACTAGGTCTGCCTCTCCGGAGGCCTGTTTCCTTACTTTGTCTATGTGGCCAATGAATGGGAGATGAAGACAGAGGCTGTGATCTGAAGATGGCCTCATTATACTCTGTTAGTGTGCAAGACATGGACATTATGCATCTCTTTCTGCAATCTGGAGATTAACAGATCCAACAATGGCACTCGTAAGTTGAGTAACTCTGCTGGTGTGCTGAGTACATAACTCAGTTGTATTGGCCAGTGCGGTTTTCAAAAGAGGAGACTATAGTACAAGTCACATGGGCCATGTATGTGCATTTACACATTTAAATTAAATATAAAATTGTTTTTTTTTAAAATTTAACACTAATTTTCATTAACCAAAATCTATTCAATCCTAATTATTGAATGCTCTGCACCTTAACTGTCAACAAGAAACTTCCAGATGAAAATTATCTATAGATATGGATTTTTACAATGGTGGCTATGTACTAAACTTGGGTCAAAAGAAGGACGCATTGAGTGGAATCGTCACAATCGAGGTTAGTACAAATTTGTTTATCAATATGTGTAGCTTTCACTGTGACATCACAGCGCACGATATTCGATCTGGATTGTAGTGGATCACACCTTTAGGTTCATTTCATCCAAAAAATGTCTTTGTAGTTTAACATCGATTCTGCATCTAAATAATGACCTTCCAAAAGAATATGGATGTATACAAATCCAAATGAAGTGAATACATGCCACTTAAAGGTATGTAGAATCAAATTCTAAAAAATTACACCCATTACTGAAATAATCGGTGTTGAATGCCTACATGACCCCTATGACTTGTATTTTCAGGCATGCTTTGATACCAAGTCGAATACAGAACCAATAGCTAGAATGTTGTAATGCAGGTGCTGCATATAGATAATGAACTTTGGTCCCTGTACAGAGGAAGATTTCAACATTCCCAGCCCCAAAATGTCTATCATAACAACCAGAACCACCACGTTTGTCCTGTAGAAAGCAGGACGAAACCTGCAAAAATAATGCCCTATTGCTGATGGTAGCAGCGTACTATGTCACAGGTGGTATCATTATAAAGAAGGGTGGGCTTTTCCTCTTTTCTTGTTTTTTTTAAACTAAAAGATCAACAGATTTAGGAATTCAGTAAGAGACCACTGACAGAGCATGAATAAGCAGGCAGAACTCCAGAAATTTCCTCAAACGATGCAAAGACAAAGTCTTTCCTGGACATTTTAGGATCGAGAAAAGATGGTGCTTCTAAGCATGTCTTCACACCTGGAAGAATTGGGTGACAAACTATACATTTTCAAATGAAGCGACAAACAAGCTGCTTAAGCAGAAAGACAGGAACAATAAGACTAGGAGTCAACCTATGTTAGGACACAGTGATCTGCAAGCACTCACTCTGAGTGTCATCAAAGGTCCAAATCAGATACCAAGTGTCAGAGAATGGGAAATCACCAAGGCCAGTACTGGGAGTGCAACAGAGCCAGGATTGGAAATTGTAGAAGACAGGTTACCAAGCTGGTGATAGTCTAACCTGCAATATACCAGCAAATCATCTTGGTAATAGCCATATAGCCTGTGAATGCTCATAAGCTTTCACTGTCATTGTTGAGTTATAGCATGACTGTAACGGTTGGGGCACTTTCCTTCTTTTCACATGATACACAAAAAAATGCATACGTTTTACTCATTATATTTAAAAATCTGACTGGTCAGTCATTTGTCCTAATCCACCATGAGATCAACTGGCACCAGACCAGCAGGCTAGCATCAATTTTTCATACATGTTAGTACTATGAGATGACAGATATAAGTTAAGGTTGGCCTGGATCTTTCCCATCTTAGATACTGGTACTATGATGACAGACCAAGATTTAGGAACAAAATAAGTAGAGTATACACCCCTTTAGAAAACTCCAAAATCTCACTCAAAATAATGAAGAAAGATGTTACCCTTTTCTAAATATCATGCTGACCAGGCACAAGTGTAAATATTAATGCCCATCATTCATGTGGCATAGTGGTTAGTGTCTGCCTCGGTGCAGGTTCAAACTCCAGCCAAATCATACCAAAGACTTGTAAAAATGGTACTAGCAGCCACCTTGCTTGGTGGTCAGCATTAAGAGGTTAGTGTTAGGACTGGTTGGCCTTGTGTCAGGATAATATGACTGGGTGGGACATCATGCTACATGTCTGCAGCATTATGCCCTGGTGCCAGACATCACTATAAACTGCCATGCTGCAGACATCGAAGCAATATGACTTAATTTTTTTAAAAAGCTATGTTAAAAATCCAAATCACACACAAACAACACTAATGATATATAGGATTTGGCACCAATTCCTCTACCCAAGGTGAACTCATTGTTAGCTTGGGAGGCCTGGATATGCAAGATAGAGAATGTTCCAATGTATATTTTTGGGATAATATATATGAAGATAAATCCATTATGTATATACACATACACATAGCAAAAATCTGCCGTATGTATTTAATGTACCATAGCATTTCATTTATTCAGACTCCATAGAAGAATAAAAAGCATCTGGGAAAATGGGAGTTCTGAAGAACATTTTTGAGTTATACCAAAGATATTTCATTGTGATAAAAGTCATCTAATAAATAACATTTGGATAATAGAAGCTGTACTTTAATGACAAGCTAGGTTCGAGTCTCGGATTTGGCTAATGTGGGTATGTGAGAAAGCTTGCCAGTAGCTTCTTGTGGGTCGGTGGTTCTTTCCGGGGTTCCCCCCCCACCCCCGAGTTCTTCCTCCACCATTAATACTGGCTGCCATGTATAGCCTATCGTGTGCTGAAAAATGGTGTTAAACCCTACAACAACAACAACAACTGACAAGATATCAGTGATAGGTGCATCATAGAGGACCCTGCTAACTATAATTTATTCCTAAGGGTCTTAAACAAAGGAATTTGATTTGGGAAACCAATGTTAGGCAAAGATGGGCATTCAAGGGCTGTAAGTAAACATAATGATGATGCAGAATGATTGAAACTAGAGGTCACATCAACACAAGCAACTTGAAACGGATCAACATGGGCCATACCTCAGTTGCAAATGGAGTAAATGAGACACATAAATCTACAATAGAATGTTCACATCAAACTGAATGGCAATGGTCATGACTCTGCCCAAAATGGAGAAGAAGAGAAGATACTACAAAATGCACTTTTATGTCAATGAGACATTATTCATACCAAAATCCATGAAAATATTCTGAATGGTTCTCAAGATAGGACAACTCCAAAACAACAGTTGGAGTACCCATGTAAAGACATGAATGTTTCACAAGGAGTATAACATTCCAAAATGGAGCAGACACAAATAAAAACAAAGAAAGTACTTGTAAATCTATGAAACAACATTCATACCAAACTGCATCAAAATATACTGAATGGTTCCTGCACTATACCAGCTAAAAGCAACACTCCAAGCAAAGCTATCAAGCAAACTGTCACAGATTATACCCCTGTAAACAACAGTACCATTAAAAGCACATTATACCCTCAATTAAGTGTAAAAGTCCTTTATATGGACACTTGTGGGGCATGATTGACTGTACATCACACCACATTATACAACCAATTCATGTGTAGTTGTTGTAGGGTTTAACACCATTTTTCAGCATACGATAGGCTATACATGGCGGCCAGTATTAATGGTGTAGGAAGAACCCGGGAAAACCCCAGAAAGAACCACCGACCCACGAGAAGCTACTAGCAAGCTTTTTCACTTACCCACATTAGCCGAATCCGAGACTGGAACCCACGAAGACAGAGGCGAGATGGCAGTGATCCATAACAGACAGCGCTTTAGACCACTTGGGGCCCCCAATTCATGTGTAAAAGTCCTCTATATGGGATCTAATGGGACATGATTGAATGGTGAATACAGCACAATATATCCCCAATTCATGTGTAAAAGTCTTCTATACGGATACTAGTGAGGCATTATTGACTGGAGATTACAACACATTATGCCCCCAAATCATGTGTAAAAGTCCTCTATATGGATATATGATTAACTGGAGATTACAGCACATTATGCCCCCCAAACATGTGTAAAAGTCCTCTATATGGACACTAGTGGGGCATGATTGACTGGAAATTATACAGTACATTATACCCCCAATTAATATACCCCAATGACAAAACTCCATAAAAGCACATATAGATCTATTTATCAATGCTCATGCTGAATAGCAACAGAAAAATGCTAAACAGTTCTTGAGCTAAGCTGGTTACAAGCTTCAATGTAAAAATATTGAATTAATTGTCAAGGACTGTAACACCACTCAAAATGGTGATAGATGAGACAAAAACCATAAAAAGCACATCAAGGTCTTTGAGATAATCTACATGCCAAACTGCATCAAAATAGGTTGATAAGTTCATGGGTTATGCTGGTTACAGCTATCTCCTGCTGTAGTAGATTTAAAACTGACCTACGAACCTCATCAAATTGAACCTAAAAAAAAAAACAACTGAAATGACAGATCTATTTTGTCACTGGCATTTCAAATGGCAAGCATAAAAAATCACAAAGCTAGAACAGACGGACAGGTGGAAAAGATAAATCATTATAGGAAACCCATATCTCAATGTACAAATCTTGTAAGTTTTATTGTATCATGCAAATTAGATACCTATTGTGTCTGCTCGACTGAACGGACGGCTGACAGGATGTTCAAGATCTTTATTTTGACACAGCTTTAGTTCCACTGGGTAAATTTCAATTTTTAGTTGTTTTTGATAATATCCCTCTGTTATTACCTTCCTACCCACAGGTTCCTGAAAAGAAGGACCAGACAAAGACCTAAACATGCAAGCATCCACAGGCAACTAAGCTAAAAGGGGATTACTATGAAATAAAATGATGCAGGCTTCTTGGACATAGTAAACTGACTAAGCAATATTTTTAAAAAAATGAAGTTTGGAAAGGGTAAATGTCTGGTGAAAGCTTCTACATGTGCAATGTAAAATTCAGGCAAGCAAAAAACACAAAAATGTGACAATTAATAAACTTTAAGGTTAAAAAAGGTTATAGTATTGTCCCTTTGCCATCAAATAAGGGCAGGGTGCCATTTCCCTGTAAGGGCACATGAAATATGCTATGACCACTTTCATTTGCAAAATATTCGGTGGTTGCACGGGCAATAATTGCAACACACTGTTATTAGTCTCCTTTGTTTGTTTTGCCATGGGTCATTTACAAATGCATAAATTCCATGGAGAGTTGGGTACATCTCCATGCCATTTCTCACAAGGGAGACAACACTGGGTGAATTTTATACATGATGATGACCAAGATGACTCTTCCTTTTGACCTCTACTCTTGCCATATTTTATGACTGCTGGAGGTTACAACCATAGTTTTAGGGGGGAAAAAAAGGGAAGAGAGTATAAATAAGTATAAATTAAGACTTGGATGATTTATATTGTCATGAAATTTTGCATATATTTATCATATTAACCCATGTGCAACATGTACAACTAAATGTGAAAAAAATCAGATCTGCAATTTAATCATGTACAAGCAGACCAGGAATTTTCTATCCTCTGTGAACGTTTGTGGTAAATTCAGTTAATCATAATGTAGCCTTTGGGAACTAATTTAATGAAAAATAAATTTCACTTAATATATTAATCACAATAGTGAATGTCATACTCAAGCATCAGCCATGAAACCTAATTTTTGGTGGTGGTAAATCTAATTTTGATCAAGCAATTAACTACTAGTACTGCACTATTATCCTTTTTCCACAACTCAAAGTTCCCCACCCAAGCTAATTATTCCTTCCTACAATTAGTATCGGCAGACCAGAATTGAAAACCAGATCTAAGACCGATTCCCAAGTCACAGCCAACATATGGAATACTATCCTCTTCTGACTTGGACCTAGACTACAGCACATCATAGTGCTTGGACCTAAACTACAGGACATCACAGTACTTGGACCTAGACTACAGGACATCAGAGTACTTGGACCCAGACTACAGGACATCAGAGTACTTGGACCTAGACTACAGGACATCATAGTACTTGGACCTAGACTACAGGACATCAGAGTACTTGGACCTAGACTACAGGACATCAGAGTACTTGGACCTAGACTACAGGACATCAGAGTACTTGGACCTAGACTACAGGACATCATAGTACTTGGACCTAGACTACAGGACATCAGAGTACTTGGACCTAGACTACAGGACATCAGAGTACTTGGACCCAGACTACAGGACATCAGAGTACTTGGACCTAGACTACAGGACATCAGAGTACTTGGACCTAGACTACAGGACATCATAGTACTTGGACCTAGACTACAGCACATCATAGTACTTGGACCTAAACTACAGGACAGTGAGAAGAGGGAACCAATACAATTTGCATAAGTATTACATAATTAAAATTAGTTTACTGCCCATAAAAAAGAACATTTTACATAACAGCAGCAATACCTAACCTGCAGCAGCTCTCATGATATTATCTAAACATACCAACTGAAGGTAATGGATTCCTAGTAAAAACAACATGGGCAGGCAAAGAAACAAATAAGTTACCACAGTAAACAACTCTTTTCTAGTGACAAGATATTAAGATTGCTCTCTCTCCATGGGGACGCTATCGCCAGTATGAAAGGAGTCTAAAAGAAAGTTTCACTCAAGGGTTCACAACAGAGGTCTAACAAAAACACACAAAGGATCAATCTAGGCATTACCAAGCATAACAATGGTTGCTGAAGCTCAAAATACCTGACATGATCAAAATTACAAGCGCCTAACATTATGGCAGAACCACAAGAGTGTTTGTGTGTGTGTGTGCTTTGGACTTTTAACGTAGCTTTAACAATTTTTCAGTCATATTGCTACGATGTCTGCAGTATGGTAGTTTAGAGTGATGTCTAGCACTGGGGCATCATGCCGCAGACATGTAACATGATGTCCCACCCAGTCACATTATCCTCACACCAGGCCGACCAGTACTAACACTAACCTCTTAATTCTGAGCTCCAAGCAAGACATCTGTTAGTACCATTTTTATAAGTCTGTGGTTTGACTTGACAGGGGTTCAAACCCACAACCTTCTTTTTTTTTATTTGGGAATCATACTGGGCTTCTCCAACTATTGGTGACAAAATATACCGTCTTGGTTTTTTTGCCAAACAACACTGTTGGCTGTTTAAACTTGTATATACAATCTTGAGTTTTGAGTTGGGAAATTCAAAGGTACCATGAAAGGAAGCCACAAACTTGAATATAAAATACATTGGAATTTATCTCATGTTACATAAAAAAATCATTTGTTCCAAATGACAAACCATCGTAACAGTGCACTGTTATAATATCGTAATCCACTTATGCTGACATCTGGCCTGAATACTGCATGCTGTTATCACTCAAATAGTGATGCTACTGAAAGAGCTCCATATGACCAACCGCTGAAGGCAGAAATAGTGGCTACAAGCAACCAAATAACTGCTAATCTTCTTCAAATGTACCAAGAAAAAATTGCATTGCGGAAGTTTCAAAGAAAAATGATTACCTTTGAAGCACAAATCATTTTGTATAAATACAAAGCAAACATGAAAAAATGTCCAGTCTCAATGTTCCACAATTTTTGGATGTTGCCACAATAACAAACAGCCAATTGTTTTGTCCTCCAAAGTTGTTCTTTAGCAGTGATTTCAATAACACATGCACCATTCCTCAAAGAAAGCCAACTTCAATCTTGAACAAAAACAAAGCACCTGTCATCAAAGGAAGTCAGCACCAAACTTAAATAATAGGAACTGAATATGATGTATTGTTTCATCTTCCAAAGTGATTGAGAAATGTTTACTGTACCATGAAAGTTTCCCTTTGACAGGAAAAATGTTTATGCTTAAGATCAATAACTAGTGTAGCATAAAACACAAATTGAATTTTCACTCTTTTGAAACCATAGGTATCTGGCTGTCAATTTAACTGTAGCTGTTAAACTTTTTAATTTCTTGGTATGTTTTAATCCTATGAATAGTATCATCCCCTGAATAGCCTCGGCAAGAGGACAGCCATCTCCATTTGACCAAAATCTATGATAATTTAAGTACATGTAGTGTGTAAATAACGATAGCCATGTCCCAATGGCAACAAGGTCATAGTGAACTGTTTAGTGACATGGTTTTGTTGACAATGGGATATAGATCAAATAATGACTACCAATTTTGATTTATATATTTGTCATTTGTGTTTTCTAATGAGATGCAAATGATATGAATTTTATAACATGTAGTTTATCCTCAAATTCATGGATTCTTCATATACACGTACAATAAATACTTAATGCATTATGGATTGTACTATGCAGAAGTAAGTTGTCAATACACTATTGTATTTTAGTACTTTTATCTTCATTTAATCAAAAACATATTTTTGTTCCCCTTTTATTACCTCCCCTACCCCCAGCCATTTTTTGGGGTACATGGCATTATTTTCTTCAGCTAACTCACTTGGTTGCTAATAACACGGTTCTGTATACAACACAGTTGGGTTATATGGACCCCACACATTGTGTTATAGCAGGGTCACCTTGTAATGTATGTTTTGATTTTTAAAAATGATTGCATAACATTTGGATGAAGACTCTTGCTAAATAAGTAGCAAGTGTTTTGATTGAAATAATATAATAAATCTAAAATCCATTTAAATCACACTTAGGTAAACACATACTTCAGACAAAGAATTTACATCAGTTTGATCCAAATCAACATGTCAAATGACTTCCGAGTCTCATTTTCTAAGCATGACTTCCTTAGTACAACTGATACATTCTGTTAAATCACTGTGTTACACACAAAAGTAAATATGGTACATGCCCATAAATGAATAATTCATTATATTTTTGTGTATTTTGATGCCTAAAAAGTGGGTATCATTCATGGGGTATTTTAATGAAATGATCAAAGAAACTTGCATCATCTTGTTAGAAACAATTATTGCTCTAGACTTGTTTAGAGTTGTCTTGTTCCGACAATGACTGGCATATTCATTTAGTAATCTTGACAAGGATATATTTTCTTTTCTGTCAGATAAAAAAACAACAACTAGTGCCCACATAAGATCCCTTTTACAGATCTAAAGAAAGAACACTCCCTCATCAGATACCATTCTATCCTTCACCAAAGTAATGCAATATTACAATTTGATTCCCCTCCCCTAGAGGCCAAACTCTTCATAATAGAGGAGATATCTTTATAAGAATGAAGGGTGGGGGGACTGCAAGTCTCTTACCCAGCAGTGTCTTTTTTCCCCAGTGTCAAATTTTGCTTACATTTAATCTCCTAACAGCCAACTCAAAACACATTTATCTCCTAGTTGGTAAATAGATTCACAGTACTAACCAGAATTTAAAAAAAGGATCATAACTGGCGATTATGTGAAGTGAAATCAAATTTATTACAATTAGGAATACAAGATTATGCAATGTATATGCCATCATCATAGTTTTCTTTAACATTTTAATGCTAATTAGTATAAAACCCCATAACACAGACATACATATATATATAAAAAAATATACATAGGTGGACATCAAAGGAATGACAACTCTCTCTGTACTGTATATCAATATACCTATAGTATCTGTACGACTGAATTGCTTGAGAATTTGGTTGTCAGGATGCGAGTTTTCGCACAGCTTGAGATCCAAATAGTACACCTCTACCTTACAATGCCTGACAAACAAACCATGTTGGATCACTTTCCTTGCTATGGGTTCCTACAATAAAAATTGGCAAAAATAGATTACACTCAAGTTTTTGCTGGAGTTTTGTTAAGACCAGGGTAGTCAAATCTACATGAAAATGATGATATAAAAATAAACAAATGTCATTCCTGCAATAACATCACCACAAAACACTAAAGGTATAATGATTAAATAAAACATCAATAATCATGACATTATTGCCACGATAAACAATATGTTTGTCTCATCAAACAACACTCCTAAAAATAGAGCAAACCTTTCAAAAGGACATTTTCCAATGTCTTGAATCCACAACTTTTACATCATCATGTTAATATTACTAGCAATATACATCAGCAGCTAACATGATTGCTTGCAATGAAATAAAATCCGATTTCGTGTCAGCATCCATAGTCAATTTTGACGCATGGCACACACCATTAACCCTTGCTCATATACTGGTGTATGTGGATGCCTCCACCTTGTTTCAACATAAGCACTATTGGATGCCCTAGAAAAAAAACACCACAATTTGCATTATAAATTCACACCTTTAGCTAATCTGAATATCCCCCAAGTAAAAGGGGATTTCTAGAAATTGTTATGACATTGCAGCACATGCTAATTGATGAATCCTAAATAACCAATCAGAAATTTCTATGCAATATCTTTATGAGTATCTCATAAAGTTGTCTTTTTCTCATTATACTTAGTTACACCACATTTACAAGTTTGCCCGCATTGCTGTGTTCTGTTGGTGAAATACTGCGCAGCTTATAGTCCATTAAAACTTGGTAAAGTGTGGATCTATTATCAACTGTATTAATATAAATAAAGAGTCATCAAATATTCATTATGTTCAAATTGTATAACAGACTCAATGCAACTAATTCTTTAAAAATTTGTTTCAGATAAACATCACACTGAATTCTGATTTTTTTAAGCTTAACTTTAAATTTTTGCACAGAAAAATATCATGACATCTATCATATAGTGCCACATCATTAGTACACTACCCGACACTAACCTATTATCTTCCAACCTACCCATCAAAGGCAATCATTTACTTTATCCACTAAATTAAGTTTTAGTCTAATGATAACCTATTTAAACAAAAGTTAAACAAAGAATTCATCACTGTTGCAAGAGTCAGGCTTTACCTTATTATGGGTAAAATTCATTGGAATCCAAATATGTTCTAAAATTATGAAAGAAATAAAACAACCCCCATCTCATGCATCCCACCATAATCCTATAATGAATATCTGTCCAGAGAAAGAGAATAGAAAAACTGCAAAACTCTTAAAAAAATAAGCGTGATGACTGGTCAAAATAAACTTCTCTTATGATTGGCAAAATATACACTAAACACTGAAAACTGAAAGAGTAGTGGCATCACAACAAAATTATGTCCCATATTTTAAGACAAAAAGAGCATGGCTTCAAAAAAAAGATTTATGAATATATACATCTTTAGATGCTGACCCTATATTATATGTAATGCTTCAATAAAAAAATGCAAGACAAAACATAAGGGAGGTAATCTGTTGATATGAAACTATTCATACGATGACCACAACACATAAAAGTTTCATGTAAATCCACTGAACAGTGTGGCCAACATCATTCACATGATAACTTCACTCACCACACAGCTGCAAGGGAAAAAAAAGGCAATAACTTTTTATTAAAAACTACAAAAGCCAATTGATTTGTTGGTTTGCACATCTTTTGGCTATGACTATAATATTTATAGTTTCATGACAATCCATAAACAAGAGACCCAAGTGGGGTTGAGATGGCTCACCGGGCTGGCATGTGCATAATAGAGCAAAATGCATGAGCACTGGCAAAAATCTACATCAGTATGATGGTTCTGTAGAAATTTCTTTGAAAGCATTGACTACAAATGTTTTGAAAAGATTTATCCAAGTTTTCTCCAGTTTTATACCCTGATCAATATTTGATGTCAAGCCAACATTATTTGATGCTATGAGTTGGTCACATTCTGTTAAATGTTTTTCTGTTACACCATATGGCTACCATGTTTGATAGTGCAATGCATCATTTCTATAAATGTAAAAGGCCTTCAGTGTAGGATGCCTTCTCTCAAATTGGATCAAGTTATGTTATGAGGCTATCATGAGGAAGTTATTGCAAGTTTCTCTACTTTTTGCACAGCATCAGTATTCAATGGCTGAGTGAAATTATGTGTACAAATCCAAATGCCCATTATATCATGCTGCTTTCTGTCAAATTAGTCAGTGTTTCTTGGAAAGTCACATAAAGGATTTTCTGTTTTTTTCAGTAATGGTTGCCATCTATTTAATGTCAAATAGGCATTATTTGCACTAAATTATAAGAATGATTTTTGTCAAATTCTGTTAAGCAGTCTCCAAGAAGTAATTTACAGTTTCTTTTCTTTTTCGTAATGGTGGCAATTTTCAATGGCACGTCGGCATCATTTACAGAGGATTTAAAGGCTCTTATGCCAAAATGCTTTCTGTCAAATTTGGTCAAATTCTGTATGGTGGTACATATATTTGGAAGGTCATTCAAAGAATTTTCTACTTTTAATACTAGTTACCATATTTAATGGCAAAATGACACCATTTGTATCGGAAACATGCTAAAATGTTTGGGGGTTTTTCTTCAGTTTCAAGGAAGAAATAATCAAGTGTCTTTTCTTTTTAGTAAAATCAGCCATAAATCAGCCATACTTGATGGCAACTGGCATTTATAAAAATCTGAAAGACCCCTATGCCAGGAGACTTTCTATCAATCCGATCAATTACCATATCAGGTATAGCTGGTTACTATCGCATTTCCTTAAACAATATACTATACTCTTATTGCTTGACAACAGTAACCAACGTCATAATGCAAAATATTTTAAAACTGGCGTGTGCCAATAAAAAATGTTGTACATCTAGGATGCACACCACTAAATGATGCAGTATCATGCTACTGTACTTTAAACTATTTAAGAATTTAAACTGGTAATAGAGATTGAAAAAAACTAAAAACTTGTTTCATGCATACACCCCACATATAAAAATCTTTTTTGGGTAGAGCCCTGACAAAGATCAGTGGAAATGGCAGTAACATTTGGACTCCTATTCTAAATTAAAGTCTCAAGTAATAATGATTAAGTTTAGAAGGTGACCACAGCATACACATGTATACAACAGTTTACTAACCTGGCCCTCAGTTAGGCCATACCAGCCCAAAAGTTTATTCCATGCTTCCTCTGGAACAAGTATATAGTCTATATCATCTATCATGTGCTCCTTCAACTTCGGAGTCTGGCCTTCCACAAGAGTATTCTCTGGAAATCAAGCACAGACAATATTTACAAGTCAAATCAATCAATATTTTTCAACTTATTCCATAAAAGATTTTCGATCAGAACACAAAGTATCAAGCTTTAAAGAAACTGTCTAGATTTCTGTATAAAATGCAATTTTATGCAAGTTCAATATAGGTCATATGGCAGGGGTCATGCTACCAGTCAAAGTGGATAACTAAGTCGCCTAAATAATGTAATCTTCACCTTTTTCTGTTAAGAAAGCAAAAACACTGCATGACTGAAATGTTTATTTGTTCCCTCGGCTTTGCCAGTTTATAGTTCTGGTGTTGTGCTGTAGCTCAAGTCAAAATGTAGGCATTAAGTTATGAAAATAAACTGCGCCAACAAGCATACCCTTGCATATAGCAGGCATATGTTTTGATAGCTGACTGACCACGAGCAAATTTCTGTGTAAGTTAGCGACTACCACAGCCCCATTTCCACAAACTATCATTTGATGATAAAAACGTACAAACTTGCATTTCAAAACCTAATAGTGTGCGCGAGTCTGTGTGATTTGGATTTTTAACATAGTTTTAACAATTTTTCAGTCACATCGCTATCATGTATGCAGTGTGGTAGTTTATAGTGACGTCTAACACTGGGACATCATGCTGCAGACATGTAGCATGATGTCCCTCCCAGTCACATTATCCTGACACCAGGCCAACCAGTCCTAACACTAACCTCTTAATACTGAGCACCAAGCGAGGCAGCTCTTAGTACCATTTTTATAAGTCTTTAGTATGACTCAGCAGAGAATCAAACCCATGACCTCCCGCATCCAAGGCGGATGCTCTAACCACTAAGCCACTGAAGCGGTCAAACAACAGTATGTAAGTAGCAATTTATGTTTTAAGAATAGAACAGTGATCTGAATATTCTGTCATGTATACATTATATTCTTCATAAAATTAGTTTAAAAACATTAAGTGAACCTGTCATGGGGAAATAAGGGTGGACATCACTGTGCCTGGGAGGTACCGCCTAAATAGATTATCTGCTTTTGAAAATATACAGTTTATAGAAAGTAAAGTCTAAATATTATATTATTGAAGATTTAGCTTTAAAATGCAATTATGTAGGTCAGAAAGTTACAGTGATGTAGCTAAGATATTTTGGCCCCAATGCAAAGTTTACAAATGGACCCCTGCATAATCTACAGCATGTTTTTGTGGGTCCCTGTGCCATGTATAATCTTGATATATGGTAGCTACACCCCCAGACAGAAAAAGCATGGAACAATGCTATTTCTGGAATTTGAGAAGTGCTGTAAGGTCAAAGCAGTTTTATCACATCACTCATTTTTGTTAATATAAGAGGAAAAAGGTGAAAAAGCAGTGAATCAAATACTGTTTAATCAATGCCTAACAGTACTACATGCATGTAAATAAATAATAAAACCTTAAATCTGCAATTCTATCAATGGACTGTTGTAACGAATCCATGAAGAGAGTGGTTACATTAAGAAAAACCCTTTCTAAAAACAGATGCACTCACATGTTGGCTGGGTTGAGTCATGGAGAGAAGAGTTTGGTACATTCATATATATCGACTTTAATGCTTCAGTCTGTTGACTATGAATAATTATGGTAATGTTTTATAGGCAACGATGAAATTAGGATGAACAGTATGATCTGAAGATAAGAGTGCATTTGCTACCATGTATATGGTACAGGGGTTGTTTCAAACAAGTTCAGATATATTTTCAAGTGCCATTTTATAAAGAACATTCTGAAAATTAAAAAAGAAATTTTGGTTAAGGGTTGCTGATTAAGCACTTTTACCAACTTGCAGTTATAATACTGTAATCTTGTTGCTCTGTTAAAATTCATTGCGAAATATAGTTTCTATTGTTCTCTTTTCGAGTCATATGGTCAAAATACACTGCACTGCAATAATTTGTGTACATGTACGAAAACGTGTTTATAGTATACATCATAAAATTATCAACTTAAAACTTAAAGTATTACTTAAAACTAATGTTAAATGTTATCTATACTGAGAAACAGAGGGCATAATTCAAATAATAGAACAAAAACACACACACAATGCATTTCTTGCAGTTCTCCCTGTGCAGCATCACTTCTCCCTGCTCTGTCCAAAAGAAGCCACTTCTCCCTAAAATTCAAGTCTAGCATGACCTCTGATACAGACCTAGTTTTCATGCAAGACCACACTAAGCACTGACACATTGGCAATAATCTCATTTAGATGTCAATTTTATTTCCAAACATTAATTTTTATCAATTACAGATAATTATGTAAAACTACTGGTCAAACTAATTCTAAATTATTTGGGAATGATCATCAACTGTTCAGCTTTACATGAGTTCAAAACTTATTGTCCAATTTTCCAGTAAATATTTACACATGGAAAAATCTAGGATGATCATTATACTTACAGTGCTAAAAATAACAGATAAGCCTTTAATGCCCAGGGAATGGGTATATCTTATAGATCAGCCCTTAATGCCCAGGGCTTGGGTATATCTTACAGAGCAACCCGTAATGCCCATGGCTTGGGTATATCTTACAGAGCAACCCTTAATGCCCATGGCTTGGGTATATCTTTCAGAGCAGCCCTTAATGCCCAGGGCTTGGGTATATCTTACAGAGCAACCCGTAATGCCCATGGCTTGGGTACATCTTACAGAGCAGCCCTTAATGCCCATGGCTTGGGTATATCTTACAGAGCAACCCGTAATGCCCATGGCTTGGGTATATCTTACAGAGCAGCACTTAATGCCCAGGGCTTATGCATATCTTATAGACCAGCCCTTAATGCCCAGGGAATGGGTATATCTTATAGATCGGCCCTTAATGCCCTGGGCTTGGGTATATCTTACAGAGCAGCCCTTAATGCCCAGGGCTTGGGTATATCTTACACCGCAGCACTTAATGCCCAGGGGCAGACTAAATTTTACATGGTATCAAATTTTCTGAAGAAACCTACATGTATTTATAGAGAATCTTTTGGTTTTGTCAGGTAGTACACAACAGAGGTCTGCAATATCACTCTTGTACTGCGATACTCTTATCTGCTGGTACATACCATGGTACTAACTTTGGTAGCTTCTGGCAGCATGTAATGTGCAGAAATTCCGGAGTAAACTTGTTGTGCATTTGATGGTAGTAACTTCATATTCATATTTTACATGACAAAATAATTTTAAAAAAGCATTTTTTTTTACAACAGTTGCATTTGTTGTTCAACATGTGACAAATGATGACGTGGTCAAATGAGTTCTTTTGCATTTTTTTTAGGCCAAATCCAAATTAACAGAAAAAGGTATAATTTAAAAAATATAACAAAATCAAACGTCATTTTTAGTTATTTTATTAGTGCATGTTAGTGTGTTAAGTACAAATTTCATTGTAAGATTGCAAATCACCTGTGATTTTCAGTAGAGCAGTTGTTTTCTGTCGAATATTACATCATTTCTGAAGTCCACAAAATATTTCTCATTTGTTTTATCAAGTGTATTTTACGTTTACTGATCTTCTCTGAGAAATATATTGTTCAGGTGTAGGAAGCCCACTCAAAATTTTCACTGCCTATTTTGTCAATAGTGTTGCTTGTAAATTTAGGCTATAGTGTAAACACTTTCTATTTTTATCAACAAGCTCTTTAATGTCAGAAACAATGTCTTTCACAGCAAGTCAAATATACTGTAAGCATAATCATAACACTTTAGTACCAGCTTTAGATTACAACCACAAGCTATTGGCCATTTAATTTTCAAACGGGTGGACACAATTTCTTTTGAGCTAGGATATTTTATTTTAAAAATTGTTTTTTTTTCCTTCAAATAATATAATGGATATAGAGTGGTTTTATTCTGGTATAAATAAGAGCAAAATAATTTTTTAAACATCAACTGACAGACAGAAACATTTTTGGTAAAGTGCCTCAGAAAAGTAAATTGTTGGTCCATAATATGACTGCAGTGATACATACCATGGTATATTCAGAAATTCCACAGTACAAACTTTTTGTGGTACCCAACTCAAGTACACAAGAACTCTTAAGGACAATTACATTTTTTATATACTCTCAACCTATGTGAGAAAATATTTTACAGTGCACTTACTTGTATTTACATCCTACCTTTGAACATATTCCTGTTGTCAATGGGACCAGGATTTGCACTTTCTTCTCCAGCTGAACCAGAATCCCAGCTATCATATCCTACATACTTTTTCCACTGTTTAAACCATTTAGTGTCTATCAGGTACCTGCAATACAGGATATGTATTATGCAGAATAAAACATATGGACTCCCTTATCAAAACTGTAATGAACAGGTCTACAGTAACTTAAAAAAACAAGGCCAGGGTAGTTGACATATGTCAGCATGTGAATGTAAATTCACACACTAATAAAACTGTTGACTAGAAAGAAAAGCTTGGAGAGCACTGCTCATACATTATCTATTGATACTGGTGTTAAGTAGTGTCTCTGGATCCTACCAGATGAAACTTGATATTACAGTGTGACCCTGCTATAGAAAGATCCATTATAACAAGAATTCTTATATAACACAATCGTGGTGTAGCTCCCGAAATACATGTATTTTTTTGTGCACAAAAAAATCTTTCTTAAACTTGATATTACTAACAGAATTATTATAAATATGAATAAACAATTTTATCACAGAAGTTGGAGAACTTATATGGCAATAAAGTTTTTTGTGTGTCTGTTAAAATCATACTGTTTTTTTTTTCTTCATTTGTATTTACATGTAGGAAAACAAATAGTCAACTTTCTTTAAGAGTTTGACCATCATCAACAGGGTTAGCTTTGTGCCTCTCCTTAATTTTGTATACCATGCTTCTTGTGACCTCACATGCTTGTTTTGAGAATCTGACCTCATCCACCGAGTCAATACCATTTGTTGACAGTGACAGTTCTGGTTAAGAAATGACATAACTGAAAAAATAAGATTTTAATACTAACTACAATTCAAATACTATGAAACTGTCCAGTTGAACTTATGCCATATTTGCCATAAGTTTGTGACTTTAGTGTGTTAGCTATTCAAGTCAGGGAAGCTGTTTTCTTTACTTTTATTTGTTGTAAACCACTGACAGACTTTTGTGATGGCAAAGGCCAGATATAAAATTGGTTTCTATAACATGTACATTTTATAGCATGTTAGGAAAATCATATATAATGTAAAACTATATAGTACATATTTTTCATTAATAAGAGGGGAAAATACATTATGAAATAGTGTAAAATAAATTATTTTAACAATTCACTAGATCTGTAAATATGAACGTTTTATAGAAAAGTTTGATGATAAAAGAATGCATCGGTTTTTTTTGTTGATATTTTGTTGTCACTGTTTATGTCTTTTATTGCAGTAAATACACATGTGAAAGAAATGTATTACAGCTGCAATGAATAGAGAAACATTATAAATGACTGATTTCTATGCCTTGGCCTAAATGTCACACCCCAATCATAATACATAATGTTGCATAATGATTTATTTCTGGTACAGGAACCATGGATGTACCACAGGAGTCTGACATTTTACCAATTAAGTATGACAAAATCTCTGATAACATGAACTCACCTTATCGATACTATAAATTAACACAAAGAGTGCAAGAGTGCCCCCAACCCTCCACTTAATTTGATTTTTCTCACATGTCTTTTATTGCTTCAGGATTGCAAGACTGGAAAAACTACACATATCCATTCAAAAGACAGTAATGAACCAACACACAACTCTCGAACGACCATCGCATGAATCCAATTAGGCTAATTAACCTTTATTTTCACCATTATGGTCACAAACCCTTTCTACAGGACTCCATCAGGCGGAAGTAGCCCATTCTACCATGGGCTGAATAACATTATGAAAGTAATTTCACAGGATAAAATGTTGAATTTGCCTTTTATTTCAGACTGTATCATAACATAATTTTATATAAATTTCCAGAACACAAATATTTGTTTAAAGTTTGGATAGTAGAAATAATGGTTGATGACATCATCACACTTCAAATATTAAAACCTAGACAGATGCTTTACCCGTTAGATTTAAAAATGTGTTTGATCACCATCTAGAGGTTGCCATCTGGTAATATTATGTGTTGTTTATACTAAGGTATTTCATATCAGAAAATAAGATAAGTGTATGAGAGATGTACTTTTTATTATGATGCTGAAGATAATGATAAAGGGAGAGAGAAAAAACAAGAGGAAAGGGGAAAAGATGATATTTTATACCACTGATTAACCATTGATGATGATGGTGACCGTGTGTGTGAGTGAGACAGAGACAGACAGATGAGGCAGGTAAAACAAAATATTAAAATTATCCAGATTAATGTGTATACAATGCGAGGACAGTCTGAACTGTATGTATGTATATATGTATGTTTGTATGTGCAGAGCAGACAGTATACTTTTTACAACTTTTGAAAACAGTAGTAATATAATACTATAAAAAAACATTTTCATGATGCATTCATTATTCTGAGCAAATTCAACTGATCAATAAATTGTGCATTATTAAATTTCACTAGTATTACAACATAACACAGATTCTGCACCATGTTCTGTACGATTATTAGACCCTAATGCATATTTACTGCAATGCAGAAACTGGTAGAATGGGCTACTTCTGCCTCTATGAGCCCTATGGAAAGGGTTTGTGACCGAAATGGTGAAAATAAAGGTTAATTCGCAGGATTGGATTCATGCAATGGTCATCCGAGAGTTACACATTGGTATGTTACTGTCTTTTGAACATGATATGTGTAGTTTTTCAGTCTTCTTGCGATTCTGAGGCAATAAAAGACATGCGAGTAAAGGCAAATTGTGCTGAGGGAAGGGGTCATGCTTGCACTCCTTGTGTTAATTTATATTACCAATAAGGTGATTTCATGTTGTCATAGATTTCGTCATACTTTATTGATAAAACATCATACTCCTGCTCCTGTTATAATAATAATAATAATAATGAGGACTTTGTATAGCGCCTAATCTTTAGAAGCTCTAAGCGCTTTACAACATTAGACAACACCTCTAAGATAAAAAAACATATAATGATATGATTACAAACACAAACACCATGAATTAGAAAACAGAGAAAAAACATGCTGAGAATATTTAATGTAGGAAACATTATTAGGTCTTTAACTTTGTTCTTGCAGTCGAAATAAGTGAGTTTTGAGAGCACTCTTGAATGTGATCACTGTCTTTGTGTCTAAGTACAGTGGGCAATTCATTCCACATTGCTGGGCCCTGGTATGCAAAAGAATGCCGTCCATATGACTTTGTTTTCATAGTGGGAATAATGAGCATATTATTGTCAGAAGAGGAGCATAAGTATCTTGCTGGTGTATACACATGGGTGAGGTCGGATAGGTATGTTGGACTAGAGTCCATCAGTGAAACGTAGCACAGAGAACAAATTTTGTGTTTGATGTACTTTCAGAACTCAAGAATTTTGACATGCTTGGAAAAAAGAAAACAGTAGCTTGCAAATAATTTGGAGTTCATAAACACATTTCAAAAATGAATAAATTAAGTAAATATAGCTGAACATTTTCTATGGCGATTTTAAAATAGTATTATTCTGGAAAACGGCGGTAAATGTACGCTAAGGGCATGAACCAATGCAGGTAGTTCTACAATGCAAGACATAGTACAAGTTGGTTTTGTTTTAATGCTGTCTTATTACCCAAATATCGGCCTTGTATAGCATGTTCCGATGTTGGTTGACATCGGAATGAGTAATCAAAGTTTCAAGAACATCTCACATCCTTGGCAGCCTATATCGACACTCTTCCACTAATTTAAGTGTAATTAATATACTTACTGTGCTGTCTTTATCCTGGAGGAATGAAAATATGATATTAGCAAATGGATGCATTTTCACTTTCCGCTGACTTACATTTGAATTTGTTGCAATGCGACGGTAGTCGAGGTATGCCAAAGTAAGTTCAAGCAGGTTCAAGTTGGGGATATATTTCTTGAATGAAACAAACTGCTGCTTACAGTTCCAGTAGGCATAATATATTTTTATTCGCTTCGTTAAAGAACAATATTTCAACTTAACCCGTTTCGGCATTCCCAGTTTTCCAGCCAAATGAAATGTAGGCCAACCAAACTTGAAAACAGGTCCATTTCTTTTGTGAGAATTTGAATTTATTAGAGAAAAGACATCAGAGTAAGCAAAGTCTGACTAAAACATTATGACTTTACTTTGTAGAAAAGCATCTTTATTTTAGTTGTCAGTTGTGTGAAATATTCCTGAAAATTTGACTGTCAACATCAAAACACGCTACACAGCGCCGTTAGTTAGGCTGCAAGACCGTGACGCCCACAACATAAATATCAGCGTCGAGGTCTTACAAGTAGGACTAGTTGCAGGACTACATGGCAGGTTGATAAAAAGTGTCAAACTGCTGTCTGTATACTTGTCCCAGAACTAAAATGTGCACTACGAAACCAAATTTTGCAAAATCTTTATTGATTGTTGAACGAGTTGGCTTTTTCTTTCCAAACATTACAGAGTTTTTGTTTATTAAAAGCACAGTTCGAGTCTTGTACTCGGAAAAGTTACTGCAAAACGAAACTAGGTATATTTTCACAGCGACAATATTTCAGACGTTTTAACGAGACACTTCACACTGTTATCATTTTACAATTTAGGGTTAAGGGCAAATTGATGGGCATTAAAAGTTACAATGTCAGGACCAAACATAAAAATATATCATCAAACGGCGTGACAAATTTGTAAGAGTGTACAATACCCAACGGCACGCTTTTGAGGTGGACGCTGAAATTAAACTACAATCCTTCAGAGATAAGATCCTTGAAAATTATTATCTTTACGTAGCGCAGTATTCGTTTACCATGTATCTCCCTTCTTCAGAGACGATTTTAGTAAATTGTCAATATCTTTCTTTTGAGTCTCAAGGTCTGGAACACCACCTTCCGCCATTTTCGTGGATCATCGAGAAAATGAAACCAAAAGCGGTATCTTAAACTAAGTATTATTGGTTAATGTCTTTGTGACGTCATAGCTAATTGTACACGCTTGGTTATTTTCCTTCATTCTTAATGAACATGAGTGACTAATGCTCTCCAGGCAATCCCTCACGACAGAAAACACTTAAATATCATCTCTTTAATAAAATTATTATTATAATCATCATCGTTATCTTGATATGTGAAGAAGAAAAAGTTAAAGGAAATGCCAACAGCAACAATAAAAACTGCCAATGACAGTCATGCTAAATTACATGTACTGAAGGAAGATACACAATCGAAAACTTAACAGCAGAGCTAACGACAAAACTGCATGTATCTGACATAGGTAGCTTTGTATCAACCCTCGGGCATACGTTCATTAATGGGCAATTTATCTAAATGTTTCAAAAACAGAGGTTGGTAGACTAGTACAAAGTCACGATGAAAGTATTTTATTACCTTACAAATGAAACATGACTTTCACCTTTTCTTGCGTCATAACTGAATCACTGATGAATTTAGTTTTCGTGGGCGGTTGTTTGTGTCCCTGCATCTGACCGAATCAAGGGTCACATTTTGGAACATGAAGGACGCTGCAGTTAATCAAATTTTGAATTCACTTGTTTTGGAGGAAAAGAGAAAAACGACATTCAGGGCTGGATACAGACAAAAACCAAACAAACAAACGGTAAAGACCAACAAACGTACGGTCTCTTGTCACTTGAAATTTGACCATCGTTTTATTTTTGCCCACGTTTTTATTGGGTAGTATGCACACTTTGAGTAAATAAACACACAGACGTTTGCTTTCGTGCCCCTTCGAGGAAAGTCAATGCCCTTTTGACATTTTGGATATCACACCCCCACCCCTAACACTTGACCTGATCCGGCCCTGACACTGATGCATTTATTCTACTTTAAATAAACAGAAAAGTGAATTTAAAAAATAGAAACTTACATAATTTGAAGGCGGTGGTTGAGAGAGAGGGAGAGAGAGCTCTAATGTAAGGTCTTTTTATAAACAATGTACACCTACAACACAGGGAAATGAAGTTTATCTACAGGGAAGTGCAGTTTTGCTTCAAGTAACACGCCAAGAGATGGCACGATTACATAAGTAGTATATGGGGTCACCCTAGCGTCAAGTGGACTTACCATGCAAAAACAGTCGATTCACTCTGGCGTCAAGGGGAATTTAACATGGGAAATTTTAACATGGATGGAACTGTAGAGCGTCAAGGGGAATTGAACATGGAAATTGAACAGGACCGGTACTTTAACGTCAATGGGACTTTAACGTTAAAATATGGGGTTTGCACTTTGTCGTAAATGGAAATTGAACATGGGAATGTCACCTGGATGTCAATGGGAATTGAACTTTGGGTGACGTCATGAGGTTTATAGGGTCAAAACATTTTATAGGGATTTTAATGTATTTGTAAGGACAAAGGGTAGATAGGGACAAACATACAAATACACATTTAAACACACAGAAAAGACGACAGAAATGTTCTAAAACAAACCTCACAGAGGGAATAATGGCTCAAAAAAGAAAAGTCTATTGTATGGGTTCAAAACATTTATTCAAGTATATACATGGGCTCTCTGGCCTGTGCTTTGGTCTAAGCACTATCCATTTAATACATAAACATTTCTACATCAAACAAACCTATTTACTAGTTATTTAGTTCTTGGCTCTAGTAAACCTGTTTACATTTAATGTTCATTTATAAGAAAAAGCTAACACGAAACAAGTAACATGCAATCAAATAGGACAAAGTTCATGTTTCTCTCTCTCTCTATTCGTTTCACACGTTGTTAAAAATCTGGTCAGCTAGCACTTGTGTCCCAGCGTAGATATTTCCCATCACTTAATCCGTTTCATTCATAAATCGGCTGTTATATCCATCGTGCTAGGTACACTTATCAGTAAGCAGATCAAGTGCAGTCATCGTCTTCTTCCCATGGAGGTACAATGTATACCATATGAATGGTTACTTTTCCTTCGTTGATGTCAAATTTTCCTCTCATCGACTGCACGTCTTCAATAGCCCTAAAAAGTTTGGACGAAGTTATTTCTGCAGGTGTGCTAAATCCGAGACAAACAGGTGAGTTCAAACTGTCGCGATACATAGATAGGCTCAAACGACCTCGATCTTTGACTTGGCAATGACATTTGAGTTCCTCTAACAGTGAGTCAAGTAGGTCCGTAATGAAACCTGCTACTTCCTCGGCTGAAATGTCAGACGTGAAGTCTCTAAATTTCACCGTGTAGGTGTAAGTTGTCATTCTAATTTTCTTGAGGTCGCTGTCTGAGTCATTCGGATGCTAAAATACTCCTGTAGGTCTACTGAATCCTTTCCCTTCTTGGACGCACTTTGCTGTGACGGTATGGTAGTGAAAGAGGTCAGTGATGTTTGTTCCTTCTCTTTTTTCATCTGCGTAGAGTGATTCATCTTTCTCGTTGCTTGTCCTCGCAATGAAGTGTCGTTCTTGGAAGTCGTCCCTTTTTATACTGGGTGATATCAGTCTGTCCACAAAGTAATGTTTTGTGGTCTGGAAGTTTCACTAGCTGCACGTAGTTTGTCATGGCGTTAGTACATAAATAACTAAGATGTGTTACTGCATTGGTGATGTGATAGTGAGGCAAAGAATCACACCCGAGTTTCTCGTTGGACTTGAGTCTTACGCTCTATACTTGCTGTTTGAAGGGATTCATTTTTTCTCAATTGGTCTTAGTAGTGACAATGAACTGTTGGTCTTGGACTTTGTCCTTTTTTATATGCTGACCAATATTGGTGTGACCGTACGGCAAAGTAAAGTGGCTGGGAAGTCGCACTCGCTTCTGGTACACGATTTGATAGACTTTTTCCAAGGGTCGACTGACGATGTGGTGAGTGGGTAAACGTACAATCTTGTTCGGCTGGTAGGTGGTCACTTTAAAGTTTGCATCCTCTCCAGACTGCAATGCTTCTTTCAATACGCCAAAGTTGACCACACGACTGGTACGATAATTCAGAGTCAATCCTTTCACTTTACACTCTGTGTGCACTTCTCCTTGTGGGTCCCGGTATTCGTAGCCGTAATTTTTAGGACCGCCACTCGCGAAACTTAGAATCTTGTCGTCAGGATGTTCGTCTGTCCAGGCTCCTAAACGGTCTCCTTCGATGTTAGGGTGTTGCTGACCCGGTCGATCGATGTAGATGCAACTGTCCGTGTCAAAGTACAGGACGCGATCCCCTAACAGTTCTAAAGCTTCGTACAATTTTAAGCGAGCATGAGCTGTCACGTAAGCCGCAATGATGACATTTCCAAAAGGGTCGTCTTGTACAAAGTCCAGATCTTCTTCGTAATTGACCAAGATTAAATTCTCTCGAACGACGTCCACGTGTTTCATGTATTTGGTTTTGTCGTGAATCATCTGGAAGTAGCGGGAAGGTTCTGTCAAATATTCCGTCTTGGGTAAACACGGTCGTTGTGCCATTTTACCCCACAAGCAATTTAACATCACTTTGGCAAACGATCGCCTGCCTTCGTTTTTCTCGATGTGGTCTAAAGTGATGCCTTCTTGTTCCCGGTATTTCTCTTTGAATTTTATTTGGTCTTCGGGAGTGTGACACCAGGAAGGATAGCCGCTGGCTTCTTGCTTCAGTTTCAAAAAGACATCCACGTAGTCTGCGAAAATGCCTTTCTGAGTAGGGTCACCCTTGTGGTATTGTTGTGTCTTGGGAAAGTGGCAAATTTCGTACACTTCTAACAGTTGGTATCCCATGTCCATAGCTTTGAACAATTCTACGCTGACCCAGGTTCCCGTCAAGGCCCGTTCTTCCTGGGTGTGCTGACAAGGCTGATCTTGGTTGCACGTTTCGGCACAAGTACGGCACAAGGGAAACATCAGTTTGCTTTGACAATGGTGAGGTAAGACGGGATGGTATAGGTTCGTGGGAGGCAAAACTTTGCACTTGATCAAGCCTTCGTATTGTCGAATGTTGACTAGGTCGATGTGTTCCGTCAGCAATCGCGGGTGCCCTGTAGGAAAGTGACAATATTTGCACACGTAGGGATACAGCGAACACACATCCAAGTATTTGATTTCTTCTCCTTTCTCTTCGTCGGCTTGGTACAGCAAACAGGTGGCATTGGTCCTTCCTCCGTACAAACTATCCCTCGGGTTCAGGGGGTCCATCAGCTTGTAACTTTCCACGACACGTTTAAACTCGGGATCGATTTTCAAACGGTGATCGTATTCGTGTTCCCACATTTCCACCACTTGGTATCCTTGCTGTTCTAACTTCAAGCGTCGCTGACAAGTGTCCTGGTACAGGTCTTCCATGGTCCGTTGCAAAAACTGATTTTTAGTGTCACGGTCAGGGTAGCAGACGGGACATCCGTGAAATAAGCAACCGTTAAACTCATACACGATCTTGGGGTTTTTTAAGTCCCAGCCATCGACCGAATACGTTCCGATGGTCCTTTCGCCTCCTCCGTTGCGGGCATGCTGAATCCATTTGCCTTCCTTGTCGCACAAGTAATGTAACCAGCGTAGGGCTTTGACCGAGTATTGACGCTTGACATAGTTGGTCGTTTGAGGACTGATGACAGCCACGGTCTTTTGAGGCATGAATCGTTGGCGGTACACTAAGGAACACGCTTTGGCAATGGTGCAAGCTTCTTTCAAAGGATCGACCCCTCCGTGTTCCATGAACAGTTCTCGAAATTTTCCACAGCAACGTCGTAAAATGTCCACGTCGGAACGACAATACTTTAACATTTCTTCCTGAAAGTCGAAGGGGTCAGAGGCATGAGCCTGGTACCAAGCGTAGAAATCTTCTCGTTGTTCGGTACGCATGTTGTCGGGGTCGTAATAGTGAGCCTCAGGTAAATGGGGTAGAACAGCATGTTGATTGGCTTCCGTATTGAAAAAGTGTGGAAAGTACCCTTTAGCCATTTCTGTCATTCCAAACGTTTTAGGCATTCGACTCAAAGGCATGGCCAAGTAACTCATCGAATCTTTAAACTGCACTTGTCCCACTTGCATGAAAATGATTTTGGCTCCGTTCAAAGTGACTTTAGGACGTTCGGTGCCATGTTCCGTATAGTACCTCAAAAGAAACTGTCCATCGTATCCGGAGAAATTGTGAGCCATCACTGTGGCATGGCGATGACAATCTCGGTAACGTCCGATGTCCTCTTTGCTCCATGTCTTGTCGATGGGGTCTAAGACCCATTTGGCAAAATCGTCTAGCGTCTTTGGTCCTCGAAAGATTTTTTCACGCCCTCCAGGAATTTTGCTGCAGTGAGGGCAATAACTGAAGATAGGTTCTTGAATACACTTCTCGCACGCTCGATGAGCCACGCAGAAATTAGGAATGTGAATGCCAGTCTCTTGCATGCATTCGAAATCGAAAAAGATGAAATTGCCTTTCTTCTTGTGACCGTCCTCTTTCTCCGGTGGGGGTTGGTATTTTTGCACGTAACATTGGTGTTCCAAGTCCACAATGTGGTGACAAATGTGACATTTTTTCTTTCCTGAACATACGTGTGCCTTGACACTATTGGTACGTATGCCTTGTCCACACGCGGGGCACAATCTCAGCAGTTGACAAGCGCATTTCTTCTGTGAACCTTGCGTCTTCAAATGTTGTTGGTAACAGGTAGGGCTGACAAACGTGCGCAGACAAGTTGAACAAGGCACTGGTTCTTCGCTCAGACAGGGTTGAGAGGCCAAACATCCTGAGCATTTCCATCCACAATGTTTGTGTTGCTCTCGATTATTATAACCATAGTCACATTTCTCACAATAATAAACATATCCCAGGAATCCAGTGATACTGGTAATGGTATCGAAATGTTCATCGTGATGATAAAGGTGAATGTATTTTCCGTCCTTAAAATGTTGGCCTCGAAACAACAGAGGCCCGCGCATTTCTTGAGGGTGCACTTTCAAGGTGTAGCGTGGAGCTAGGGCATCTTGCAATTTTTGCATCTCAGGAATGCCACAGGGCGTGTCTTTGGACAGTCCGGCTTGTTGTAACAGGAGTTCTGCTTCATTTCGTTGTTTGGCTCGGTCGGATTGTTGAATAGTTTTCCAGGTTCTTTTCCATTCTACCGTGTCGTTCTTGTTGGCATAGGTTCGTCCCACCACGATGGCACGGGCTAAACACATCTGGTCATGAGGGTTGTTAATTCGGACGAGACTTGTTTTGGTGTTGCGAAGGTCGTCCACCAATAAGACCTTTTTGCGTCCTGTCCCTTGAGGAAGAGAGACGTGAGCCATTTTCAGTGTGGCTTTACCATCGGTGATGTCAAACTTGTCATTGGATTGTTGCACCTGTTGTATCTTGTCCATGACTTTGGAAGGGCTCAGTTCTGCGGGTCTGCTAAACTCGATCCAAACAGGGGATTTCAAGCTGCCGTGTTGTATGGATAGTGTCAAGCGATCGTCTTCTTTGGGTTGACATTGTCGCTTGAGTGTGGTGAGCAAAGAATCCCACATCTCGGTGATGAACCCTTCTGCTTTCTCCAACGGTACGTCGGACTTGAAATCTTTAAACTTCACCGTGTAGGTGTAAGCCGTGGTTCTAAATTTTCTAGAGGAGCGCTTTTCCGTCTCTCGAATGTGATAGTACTTTTCAGGGTTGACTGGTGAACTTTGGTTTGGAGTAGACTCTCTCTGTCTGGTCGCAGACGTGGAAGGTGTTGGTTCAAGTTCGCTCATGTCTTCTATTTGAGCGAACACTTCTTTTCGTGTGTGAGGCGATACGTCACTTCGCTGCCTCTTACGTTCTTCTTCTCTCTCACTGAAATCGTGCGATCGTTTCATCTCGATTGCTGATTCAGAAATGATTTAACCAAGTTCATTCTTTCCATATATACCCTCTCTACCTCTCGTTGTGACAATGACTTGGTATATTTCACAAGGCAAGTGAAAGCCAAGCATATAGGAACCCAACGACAGCGTTGCGTCTTAAACACCTTATGCATCTTGACGACCCTTCGATTCAAACCCTACCACGAAAGAAAATAGTTGCAAGAAAAATAAAACAGACAGTTGGTGTCTTCAAGAGAGCTAGAGACGGCACTGTGTCGCTGGGACACGTACGTACGTACTCCAGAAAACTACGCTACTCGACAACGTGAGTGTGCTTGTCAAAATGTTTGAATAAGATTAAAAATGTTTGTCAGTTTCAAAACGCGAACCAGTACTGTGTCCGTTTAATATTTGATGTGGCAAGAAGAAATGGTACAATACGCAACAAAGGGTTTGTACGTTTACACTCCAATCTGTCTGTACTGCAATGGTAACAGCGATCTTGCGTTGGCATTATTTTGCCACACTACCTTTTAAATAAAACAATGCATCACTCATCATAAACGATTTCATTGGCTATACTTATTTTCTTACCGCTTTCGCTTCGAATTGACTTCAGTACCTTTTCGCACAGCGACAAGATCGGACGTGTTTTTTTATTCTGCGTCTGGTCGCTACACTACTTGCCTTGAATTTACAACCAAACAATGTGTTACACATTGTAATTGACTTCATTGGCTAACCGATATTTTACACTTCTGTCTCTGTTGATGTGAGTGTGCTTGTCAAAATGTTTGAGTAAGATTAAAAATGTTTGTTAGTTTGAAAACGCGAACCAGTACTGTGGCCGTTTAATATTTGATGTGGCAAAAAGAAATGGTACAATACGTAACAAAGGGTTTGTATGTTTACACTCCAATCTGTCTGTACTGCAATGGTAACAGCGCTCTTGCGTTGGCATTATTTTGCCACACTACCTTAAAAAAAACCCAATGCATCACTCATCATAAACGATTTCATTGGCTAAACTTATTTTCTTACCGCTTTCGCTTCGAATTGACTTCAGTACCTTTTTGCACAGCGACAAGATCGGACGTGTTTTTTTTTATTCTGCGGCTGGTCGCTACACTACTGTCAACAAGCCCTGAATTTACAACCAAACAATGTGTTACACATTGTAAGTGACTTCATTGGCTAACCGATATTTTACAATTCTGTCTCTATTGATGTGAGTGTGCTTGTCGAAATGTTTGAGTAAGATTAAAAATGTTTGTCAGTTTCAAAACGCGAACCAGTACTGTGGCCGTTTAATATTTGACGTGGCAAGAAGAAATGGTACAATACGCAACAAAGGGTTTGTACGTTTACACTCCAATCTGTCTGCACTGCAATGGTAATAGCACACTTGCGTTGGTATTATTTTGCCACACTACCTTTAATAAAACCCCAATGCATCACTCATCATAAACGATTTCATTGGCTATACTTATTTTCTTACCGCTTTCGCTTCGAATTAACTTCAGTACCTTTTCGCACAGCGACAAGATCGGACGTGTTTTTTTATTCTGCGGCTGGTCGCTACTCTACTTGCCCTGAATTTACAATCAAACAATGTGTTACACATTGTAAGTGACTTCATTGGTCAGTCGATATTTTCCACCGCCTTAGCTTCAAATTGGTTTCACTTGTTATTCGCACCGTGAGATGATCAGACACGTTTTTCTGTACCTGACCATTAGTCACTTCACAAACAATAAAACTAAAACACAAATGATCACGCCATGAGCGGCTCATGGAAATTATGTTAGTCATGTTACGAAATATAGCACGACTTGTTTGGATATACTTTTCTGTGGTCACTCTTTAATTACATGCGTCTTCAGTTCACTCTTGTGATATTTTTTGTAAAGGGTGTATTTTTTCTATGGATGTGATTGTGTTATGTTCTATATGTTCTTTTATGTTTTCAGTGATTTTACTTTATATCTATATTTTAATTTAGATGTATAGACTATGTAGTCTGAAATAAAGAATTCTTATCTTATCTTATGTAAATGGAATGAGTGTTTCTTTGAAACTTTCATAAGGAAAATGTGCCATAAAAACAAACGTACGTGTCGTCATATTTTTAAAGTAGGAATACATGATCTCTCTCTCTCTCTCTCTCATTGTAGTTTTGATTTATACCCTAATGGAATATGTTCCCGTTTGAAGATACCTCTCCAAAATTGTGATCAGTAGTCACCATAATTACGTGAACTGTTCGTCATGTCATTTTATTCAAAAGTTTACACTCTAAAAAATTGTAGAACGATTTTTTTTCTTCCATCAGTAAATCTTTGTATGAAATAAAAGCTTGAGTTTGCACAATTCTGGTATCTTAACTTTATCCGGTTTCGGAACTGCAATATGTCACGCAATTTTTTTCTTTTAACGTTAGATTTACAGTTTTTCAGAAAAAAGACAATCACACGGCTTTTTTAAGAATGAAACAAATGACATTGCACTGTATAACCCTGCCTATGGTTAACTCTGAATTCTAAAGTCAAAACATGGGTTCAGGAAAAAATGTAACAATGTTCGTCCTATCCTCAGTGTAAACTGAGAGAATATAGGACGAACATTAGAACATTAGACCCCATCGACAAGACATGGAGCAAAGAGGACATCGGACGTTACCGAGATTGTCATCGCCATGCCACAGTGATGGCTCACAATTTCTCCGGATACGATGGACAGTTTCTTTTGAGGTACTATACGGAACATGGCACCGAACGTCCTAAAGTCACTTTGAACGGAGCCAAAATCATTTTCATGCAAGTGGGACAAGTGCAGTTTAAAGATTCGATGAGTTACTTGGCCATGCCTTTGAGTCGAATGCCTAAAACGTTTGGAATGACAGAAATGGCTAAAGGGTACTTTCCACACTTTTTCAATACGGAAGCCAATCAACATGCTGTTCTACCCCATTTACCTGAGGCTCACTATTACGACCCCGACAACATGCGTACCGAACAACGAGAAGATTTCTACGCTTGGTACCAGGCTCATGCCTCTGACCCCTTCGACTTTCAGGAAGAAATGTTAAAGTATTGTCGTTCCGACGTGGACATTTTACGACGTTGCTGTGGAAAATTTCGAGAACTGTTCATGGAACACGGAGGGGTCGATCCTTTGAAAGAAGCTTGCACCATTGCCAAAGCGTGTTCCTTAGTGTACCGCCAACGATTCATGCCTCAAAAGACCGTGGCTGTCATCAGTCCTCAAACGACCAACTATGTCAAGCGTCAATACTCGGTCAAAGCCCTACGCTGGTTACATTACTTGTGCGACAAGGAAGGCAAATGGATTCAGCATGCCCGCAACGGAGGAGGCGAAAGGACCATCGGAACGTATTCGGTCGATGGCTGGGACTTAAAAAACCCCAAGATCGTGTATGAGTTTAACGGTTGCTTATTTCACGGATGTCCCGTCTGCTACCCTGACCGTGACACTAAAAATCAGTTTTTGCAACGGACCATGGAAGACCTGTACCAGGACACTTGTCAGCGACGCTTGAAGTTAGAACAGCAAGGATACCAAGTGGTGGAAATGTGGGAACACGAATACGATCACCGTTTGAAAATCGATCCCGAGTTTAAACGTGTCGTGGAAAGTTACAAGCTGATGGACCCCCTGAACCCGAGGGATAGTTTGTACGGAGGAAGGACCAATGCCACCTGTTTGCTGTACCAAGCCGACGAAGAGAAAGGAGAAGAAATCAAATACTTGGATGTGTGTTCGCTGTATCCCTACGTGTGCAAATATTGTCACTTTCCTACAGGGCACCCGCGATTGCTGACGGAACACATCGACCTGGTCAACATTCGACAATACGAAGGCTTGATCAAGTGCAAAGTTTTGCCTCCCACGAACCTATACCATCCCGTCTTACCTCACCATTGTCAAAGCAAACTGATGTTTCCCTTGTGCCGTACTTGTGCCGAAACGTGCAACCAAGATCAGCCTTGTCAGCACACCCAGGAAGAACGGGCCTTGACGGGAACCTGGGTCAGCGTAGAATTGTTCAAAGCTATGGACATGGGATACCAACTGTTAGAAGTGTACGAAATTTGCCACTTTCCCAAGACACAACAATACCACAAGGGTGACCCTACTCAGAAAGGCATTTTCGCAGACTACGTGGATGCCTTTTTGAAACTGAAGCAAGAAGCCAGCGGCTATCCTTCCTGGTGTCACACTCCCGAAGACCAAATAAAATTCAAAGAGAAATACCGGGAACAAGAAGGCATCACTTTAGACCACATCGAGAAAAACGAAGGCAGGCGATCGTTTGCCAAAGTGATGTTAAATTGCTTGTGGGGTAAAATGGCACAACGACCGTGTTTACCCAAGACGGAATATTTGACAGAACCTTCCCGCTACTTCCAGATGATTCACGACAAAACCAAATACATGAAACACGTGGACGTCGTTCGAGAGAATTTAATCTTGGTCAATTACGAAGAAGATCTGGACTTTGTACAAGACGACCCTTTTGGAAATGTCATCATTGCGGCTTACGTGACAGCTCATGCTCGCTTAAAATTGTACGAAGCTTTAGAACTGTTAGGGGATCGCGTCCTGTACTTTGACACGGACAGTTGCATCTACATCGATCGACCGGGTCAGCAACACCCTAACATCGAAGGAGACCGTTTAGGAGCCTGGACAGACGAACATCCTGACGACAAGATTCTAAGTTTCGCGAGTGGCGGTCCTAAAAATTACGGCTACGAATACCGGGACCCACAAGGAGAAGTGCACACAGAGTGTAAAGTGAAAGGATTGACTCTGAATTATCGTACCAGTCGTGTGGTCAACTTTGGCGTATTGAAAGAAGCATTGCAGTCTGGAGAGGATGCAAACTTTAAAGTGACCACCTACCAGCCGAACAAGATTGTACGTTTACCCACTCACCACATCGTCAGTCGACCCTTGGAAAAAGTCTATCAAATCGTGTACCAGAAGCGAGTGCGACTTCCCAGCCACTTTACTTTGCCGTACGGTCACACCAATATTGGTCAGCATATAAAAAAGGACAAAGTCCAAGACCAACAGTTCATTGTCACTACTAAGACCAATTGAGAAAAAATGAATCCCTTCAAACAGCAAGTATAGAGCGTAAGACTCAAGTCCAACGAGAAACTCGGGTGTGATTCTTTGCCTCACTATCACATCACCAATGCAGTAACACATCTTAGTTATTTATGTACTAACGCCATGACAAACTACGTGCAGCTAGTGAAACTTCCAGACCACAAAACATTACTTTGTGGACATACTGATATCACCCAGTATAAAAAGGGACGACTTCCAAGAACGACACTTCATTGCGAGGACAAGCAACGAGAAAGATGAATCACTCTACGCAGATGAAAAAAGAGAAGGAACAAACATCACTGACCTCTTTCACTACCATACCGTCACAGCAAAGTGCGCCCAAGAAGGGAAAGGATTCAGTAGACCTACAGGAGTATTTTAGCATCCGAATGACTCAGACAGCGACCTCAAGAAAATTAGAACGACAACTTACACCTACACGGTGAAATTTAGAGACTTCACGTCTGACATTTCAGCCGAGGAAGTAGCAGGTTTCATTACGGACCTACTTGACTCACTGTTAGAGGAACTCAAATGTCATTGCCAAGTCAAAGATCGAGGTCGTTTGAGCCTATCTATGTATCGCGACAGTTTGAACTCACCTGTTTGTCTCGGATTTAGCACACCTGCAGAAATAACTTCGTCCAAACTTTTTAGGGCTATTGAAGACGTGCAGTCGATGAGAGGAAAATTTGACATCAACGAAGGAAAAGTAACCATTCATATGGTATACATTGTACCTCCATGGGAAGAAGACGATGACTGCACTTGATCTGCTTACTGATAAGTGTACCTAGCACGATGGATATAACAGCCGATTTATGAATGAAACGGATTAAGTGATGGGAAATATCTACGCTGGGACACAAGTGCTAGCTGACCAGATTTTTAACAACGTGTGAAACGAATAGAGAGAGAGAGAAACATGAACTTTGTCCTATTTGATTGCATGTTACTTGTTTCGTGTTAGCTTTTTCTTATAAATGAACATTAAATGTAAACAGGTTTACTAGAGCCAAGAACTAAATAACTAGTAAATAGGTTTGTTTGATGTAGAAATGTTTATGTATTAAATGGATAGTGCTTAGACCAAAGCACAGGCCAGAGAGCCCATGTATATACTTGAATAAATGTTTTGAACCCATACAATAGACTTTTCTTTTTTGAGCCATTATTCCCTCTGTGAGGTTTGTTTTAGAACATTTCTGTCGTCTTTTCTGTGTGTTTAAATGTGTATTTGTATGTTTGTCCCTATCTACCCTTTGTCCTTACAAATACATTAAAATCCCTATAAAATGTTTTGACCCTATAAACCTCATGACGTCACCCAAAGTTCAATTCCCATTGACATCCAGGTGACATTCCCATGTTCAATTTCCATTTACGACAAAGTGCAAACCCCATATTTTAACGTTAAAGTCCCATTGACGTTAAAGTACCGGTCCTGTTCAATTTCCATGTTCAATTCCCCTTGACGCTCTACAGTTCCATCCATGTTAAAATTTCCCATGTTAAATTCCCCTTGACGCCAGAGTGAATCGACTGTTTTTGCATGGTAAGTCCACTTGACGCTAGGGTGACCCCATATACTACTTACATATTAATTTGTATTCAATGTAACAATGTATTTTCTTCTTTAACATCAGACGAAGAGTTGTCATGGTCATGTTTATACATGAATGTGCCTTTTTAATAATAATATTCGTAATCCTAATTAGTATACAACTAATAGTACATGTACTGTAGTGAGAATACGTCCTCACAGTGAAACTTTTTAACTAGAACAATCTTTATATTGCGTATGTTTAGCCCATGCGTCAATTTAATGAAATTAACATTCCAGTACTCTCAATAACCATAAAACTGACACATTCCAATGTTTCGGATTAGATGTAGATTTACAGATCACATTAAAAGATAATACTACTGAAATCAGAAGCGTCGAGTTGAGGAAAAAATAAATCAGTATTTAATATCGGTAGATACAGATTTGCATTCAGCCAAATTTGAAGCTTTTGTAAATTAAACATTCATTTATTATTTACATTAAGTTTCGTTCAATATTCCATACTGGTTTAACGCAAAAGCGACAAGTCAACATAAAGTTATACGACTTCCATGTTTTCCTCTTCCTGTTTGGATTTTAGGCTGTTGGATTGGCATTGAAATTTTAAATGACCTTATACCATTCAGTGATGAAGTTTGCATGCATCATCAATATTTGTTGACACGTTTGGAATCGTCGAGGTTTTATTGTTTTATTGTATCCCCAGCAACATACTAGTGATGTCAGTCTATTCTGAAAGAGTTCTTGTAGGTCAAGCAGCAGGAGAGCGAATCCTACAACTTTTAGAAGGCTCCAAATGCCGAAATAAACCCTTTATAAAACCGCGATGACGCTTTATGTAAACGCAATTGTCGCCGTCGTTGCTGCCCTTTGTTGTCGTTGCCCTCCCTGCTGCTTCCTGCGTCCCTTTTCAAAAACTAAGGTCTTTATCGATGTACGAAAAAAAAACATTTACATGTCTGTTGTCATAAATTAAAAATTTAAGTTAACAATAATGGCCAACATTGGAGAAGCACATTCCGCTAGATTAGCTCGAGAGCGACTAGAAGCAATAAAGAAATATCTTCCCGTGAGAGATTCTGTAAGACAAAAGTTACAAGCGCGGCAACAAACACAAGTTGAATATGCAACAGGCGTAGAACAATTATTTAAACCCGTTACAACAGCTACTGAAAAAGCTGCGGCGGTCACTGAAAGAGCTTTATTGGGAGATCCTAAGGACGAAACAAAGAAAGGTATTCTTCCAATAATAAAACAGACCGCTGAGCAGACTGAAAAAATAGCAGCGAGAAATAAAAAAACAAAAAAACGTTTACGAGACCTTCCAACTGATATAGCTGCAGCTCAGCCTCCGTCCGTCGGCGAAGAAATACTTGAAGGTATTGGACAAATTCGCACTGAACTTGCATCTAAACCAGTAAAGGAAAATATTGGACTGATTGCAAAATTTAGGGAGGATTTTATCGAAGATATTAGAAATACTAAAGTAGAAAAATTGCCTGAAAAAAAATATTAATTAGTATATTTAATAAATCTAGTATCTTAAAACCCGGTTCTAAAAAAGTAACTGATGATAATCTTATTAAATGGATATATCGTATATATAAAAACAAAAAACAAGCCAGAGATGATGATTTAGAATACAGAAGTCTTGATGAAGAAGTAAAGAGACTTTATAAAGAAACGTTGAAACAACTAGAACAACAACAACTCTCCCAGCAGGAACCTTCATATCAACCTCCTCCACCTCTGCAACAGATAGAACAACAACAGTCTTCTTCACCGCAGCAAAAGTTGATGTCGGAACTTAAAAGGTCTGAAAAGGCAAAAGGAGAAAGATCACCCTTAAGACTATTTAAGAAAACAACAGAAGAAGGAGCAACTGGCAGTGGTTTGGGAAGTGGTCTTACTTGTCCTAACAATATCATCAATGACGTATCACGGTCAGAAGTTCTCATAGGAGGAAAGCGAGCTGGGAATAACTCACCAGAAATAATTAATGAAGCAGCTGATATCTGTCGGCGATTATTTCAAGTTGGTATCATGGATGCTAGTATATACCGAGAACTTATTGATGAGCTCGCGGACGGTGTCAGTGGCTACTACAGCGATTAGTTAAATAAATAACTAATTAAATAAAATGATCGTACACAATTCACATCGTAGACCAGTCATGGACAGGGTTGTAAACTCACGAGTACCCGTATACAGGATGACTTATGGAAATGGATTCGGTGATTTTGTTCGGGGTTTATTCGCGAGGATGGCTCCTAAAGCAATACCAATCGCAAAACAATTATCGATGAAAGCTATTGACGTTATTAAAGATAAAGTTACTGGCGCTGTTGGTAGCGCTGCCGGTAAAGCATTCTTGGCAATTAAGGATAGACTAGCACGATTAATACGCAAACCTCAAAGAGGTTCGCCGGTAAAATTACCAGCCACCGCAGACATGCCTGCAAATGTTAGTAAAGTAATAAATGAAGCCGCAAATCAAAAACTAACAGCGCTTATAAATCAAGGGGCTTAACAAATAAACACAAGTCTAGTGGCGGGAAGTGGTCTTCGTTTTAGACGATAACTTTTATAATAAAATGTTTAAACGGGAATCCGACCCAGCATTCGACATAGACGAACCGGTTCTTAAAAATGAATCAGTGCGTGATTATCAGTATTATTCTTATGACGCACGAGAACCAAATAAACAAGGACGAATTGAATTACAGGTTCAGGATACAAGTAGATATTTTTTACCCGCTGAAGCATTTATTGAAGTAGAAGGTGAAATTATAAAAACAGATGATACAGTATACGGGGGTAATGTTAAAATCGGTTTTGTCAATAACGGAATTATGGCCTTGTTTAGTAGCGCCATATATATGACTGACGGAAAAAATATCGAAACGATTCAGAATGATGTCGATGTTGCTACAACAATAATTGGTCTAGCAAGATATTCTGATGATGATACAAGATCAGCTGGTCCATCAATGATGTTTGCCAAGGACACTTCTGATTATCCTAACAATGATCAGTACAATATTAGACGACCAAGAAACTTTGCCAACAACGCTGACGCTGATGTGACGCCGGTGGTTCATGGTGCTAATGCAGAATTTAATTTAGGTTTCGCTACACGTAGATTAATGTTGAGCGGGGATCGTAGAAATTTTTCTTGTGCCATTCCGCTGTCGCATATCTTTGGATTTTGCGGAGATGTCAGAAAGGTAATTTTCGGAGCAAAACATACGGTCGTGCTTGTTAGAAAAAATGACGATAATAATGCTTTATGGCGACCCCTAGGTGACGCTGGTAAAGTAGAAATAAAAAAAACTATCACTGTGGATGCCAGTAATGACTCCGGCAATTCCTGAAGAACAGCGACTGCTTTCTTTTATGGATCAAGGTGGTAAATTGTTGTTATCGTGGCTTACAACAACCACAGATAGTAGTCAGAGTAATAATAATGGTTTATTTACATGGCATATAGCATCACAGCAGGGAGTTTCTGCACCGCGACATATTTTCATTGCTCTTCAAGATGTTACACGAACAAACTCACAAACACGGAGTCACATGATATTTGATAAACTCGGTGTCTCAGAAATTTCTTTAAGAATAAACGGGCATCAAGAACCATCTGAGAACATACTGTTAGATTTTGATAATAATCATGTTGCACGTGCATATCAACGATTGACGAAATATCTAGCGCGTGATCTAAATATTGATACTGTTTTGCAAATATCACAATTGGATTTTATAAATTATTATCCAATCTATTACTTCTCACTAGAGCATCTTGATTTAACTAGACAGTCTGTCGTTGATGTGCACTTTCGGGCTAATGTGACAAGAGGAGCTACAGCTAATTACAGAGCAATCGCTGTTATACTTTCTGATAAAGCAATGTTACTTGAAGGTGCTGGCGGCCGAATGAGATTCGTTGACGCACCAGTAGAAAACATGTAGACAATTAGATCAATCTCGTATTAAATAAAATATCATACAGTCACGTTAATGTCACTCTGACTTCTGGTCAGGCGAAAAAATTACAATCGAAAAACGCGAGCACATGTGGGGCAACGATAACACTAAAAAATGATCAAATTACTGGCGGTCCAAACAAATGATCGCTGATTAAAACACAACCTAATCATTTCAATAAAGCAAAACAAGCAAAAACTGGGGTTCAACTTAGTTTTGCTCCAAAAGCCGTCAAAGACATGATTAAAACTGGTGGTATATTTCCTCTTCTCGCCGCGATACCAGCACTGATAGCTGCTGCTGCCCCAGCTGTCGCTAAAGCCGCCGCGTTAGGAGCTGTTAGAACCGCTGCTGGAATGGCATTAAAGAAAGCAACTGGAAAAGGATGCAAAAAAGGACGCGGCCTAAGACTTCCAGGAACTCCGCCTTCATGGTACCAAGACGGTTCTAGACATCACACAAGGTGTTTTGAAAACCAACGGTTTTACCCCGATGTCAAAGTTTGATTTACTCCATGCTGTTAAACAATTAAATATAAAAAATTTCAGAGGCGTCTTTATGAGAGATCAGTTACCACCACAACCGAATAATCCAGAAACTGGAATTATTAATCTCGATAACAGCGATGGTCCAGGAACTCACTGGGTTGCTTACGCGATACATCCACGTGGAATTATCTCTTTCGATTCGTATGGGTTAGCACCACCAGTTGAATTCCTCAAATATGTGCAAAACACTCCATCCACAGTCTGGTACTCAACGCTACCAACACAAACACTGACCGATCCTCCGATATGTGGTCGTGTTCTCACCGCGATATCAAAATCAATCAAACCAACTCACAAAGTCGTGCATGAGTATACCACCGGTCAATTTAAACAGTTTCCTATCAAATAATGGTTGATATTTACGGAAGATCTATTCTCAACAGAAAAGTGATTTATCAAAATATGCGACCAAAGATGAAATCGATAATCTTTTAAGTCTGACCGGGATAGACCCAGATGAGGTTGTTATTTTTCAGGGCCGACACGGAAAACTAAAAACCAGCGATATCAAATGGCATGAAATAATTCGTAGGGTTATTGGAGCTACTCCGGGTAACATCCCTGTGTTCACTGACAGCGGAAAAATCAAAGATTCGCTGATATCAATCGCGGTGTTAAGAGATGATACGCAAAAAGCTGCAGGGGAACGCGTAAAAAAGACCGGTGATACAATGACAGGTGAACTTAGCATGAACGGTAACAAAATAGTGGTTTTAAGAAATCCAACATCCCCGGAAGATGCCGCGACAAAAAATTATGTTGACACCGTTGACGGTAAATTATCCACGTTGTGGGCAGAGTATGACGTTCACGTAAACGCGTTTACAAATCTCCGTAGAAACTTTAGAAAAATTAATGAACCGCAGAGGAATTATTTGGTACTCCGCCCACCGCTCATATGAAGCTTTCTGATATCAAGACCAACATTGACACGATCAAACAAACACAGCAAGATATCGTAAGTGGGATTCCTGAGATCGTTAACAAAACCAGTTTGATTAAAATCCCATCTGGAGTTACTTCCGGGCATATTACCAATATAGTATACACAGTATCATCTGGATTTGCAACATGGTCTAAACAAAACAACACCATCAAATATACAGCAACAGTCACTGGTGTGTACAGGTTGTCTGTGTTCAGTGCCGCTAAATTCAAGATATTTACAACATATCCCTGGCGATATTCCACCGACAAGTTTTCCGGGGTTGTGACTATCATATTAAACAAGGGAACCGAAGAAACATTTATACTGGAATCCGCCGACAAGAAATTAACCGCAACATCTTACTGGTGGTGTTTGGAATTTGTAGCTGAAACACCTCAATTGGTTACTGCGTAAAATAATAAAATGGCGTCAGAGTCAAATAATAAAATGGCGTCAGAGTCAACGACTACACTGGATGCGCAGCAATATAGATACGATCAAGTATGCGAATGGCAATCAGAGTTTAAAAAAATACCATTAACGAATGCACAATAAAAGTAATAAAAAATACAAGCGGCGTGTAATAATCCGTAGGCACAATAGTGTATTCGGTATCCGCGATAGTTGCATCTACGGGAGAATTATTATCAGCGCTAACACCAGTGACAACTGCAATCGCAATCACAGTTACAGTTTCAACATCAACGACAATTGCAGGCGTTGCTAATATTATCGCGAAAGAAATATCCTCATGCGCGCTAAAAAAAATTGCACGAATATGAAAAGTTAAACAATGCGGCCACGAGCGCCTACTCGAAATTATCGTCGCAGATATCATCAAGCCTAAACGACGAAATAATGGCAAAGATATACGAAGATTACACCAGTCATTTTAAAAGACAAAAGATAAATAATGACGGAATTGATTCATCGAGCTCTGCTTGATATAGTCGCAAATACAAATCCGGTGAAGACTTCTTCGATAACAGTAATCTCGACTAAACCAGAATTCAGTATTAATTTTCCAACTGCGATTCCAGTAGACAAGATCGCGTTAGCACAATTACGAGTATATCACAGTTGGCCCAATATCAGATCAAAATCATTTGGTGGATTGCCAGCGAATAATTCGTTTGTGTTTGCACATAAAAATAAACCCGATGGTACACCAGACTGGAATGTCATTGGGTTACCAACCGGGTCTTATCCAATCGAAGAAATCGATGAGGAATTACAACGTCGAATAAAAAATATCACAGGAAAAGAATCTAAGATAACAATAACTGTTCATGATCCAACGCTGTCTTCTGCAATCGAAATAAACTCTCCAGACTACGCCGTGGATATATATAATAGTTCGATGAGAACAGTGTTAGGATGGCCTAAAATTGTTCAGCCGACGCCAGCGGAGAAACCAATACCACCAGAACCGAAAAAATCCGATTATGTCACTGACAAACAATCATACCATGAAATTACTCCAGATTACAAACAACATTTAATTAACATAAAAACTACCATAACGGTGGATAAAAAGTTCACATTTGTCGACAAAAACGATATGGGTTGGGCTTTGTATTATATATTCCCTTCCACCTCCCAGGAACCCTTCATCTTTGGTTTTAAACTAGATTATATTACCAGAAGTTTTGAAGAAGTTAATAAATTACTTCAAACACAACTACAGAGGTTACGGCAGCATTTTCAAGAACATCTCTTTGATTTACAAAGTTCACGCGAAGAAATTATCAAACACGTTGAAAAGTTAAATCAGCTTGTATCCGATATGGAATATCTCAATCAGCGAGCAGTTCAGGAAATAATTGACGACAAGAGTAACAATAAGCAAAAATTTCTAACCGCCTACTCGTTAACAGAAGCTACACTGCCGAATTTCAAGTTTCCCGGGTATAATGCAACCGAGCTAAGAAAATCCGTTACTGACCTCATCAATGAGTTCCTTGATGACATACTTGCACAACATAGGCGATCACTACCACCGCCAACTATCCTCCGATACAACAATAGTCAAATCGGAGACGGACGACAAGTATTCCCGGATATCGTAAATATAACCGAAGTGGTCGCGGTCAATCTTGTGTGTGATGTAATCGATGGCAGCTACAGCACAAACACGACAGTATCAAATCAAGTCCAGCAAGGATTTGTTCTTTATTCATTCACCCCGAAAGATATACCACCTGGATATCTAATCGTGCAAGAGCCGATCAATCCAGTCTATCTACGATGTCATAATCCGTGGCTGACCAGAATAAATTTCAAACTAACAGACCAGTCTGGTCACCTTCTTGATTTTCGAGGTGAAACACTACATATTAATTTACTTTTGAAATCCTAGAATCAAAGATTTTCGGGGTTTTCAGTCTGAGAGACTTTCAGTCTTAGAAGATGAATAATTTTATTTTTGCGCACGAATATTTTATTTATATATATTTTGTGCACACTGTCCGATTTGCTAATTTTGATAGGGTATTTACTAGTCAAAATCATGCACTGTCCGATTTGCTAATTTTGATAGGGTATTTGCTAGTCAAAATCATAAAAATTCAACGCTTTTCAGTAAAAAGTAAAAAAAATATAATATATTTATTGAAATCTGCAGGAAAATTTATTTTTTACTGACTGACAATTAATCAAGTGAGTATTATATAATGTACCACCGCGTAAAATGTTTCATACATAACAAAGAACTTCTTGATGAAGCTGTCAAATTTATAATTTGTCTGAAAACTTAGTTATATAATCGCGCTCACATTTTAGCGCATCATTGTTATTTTTTTTGTTATAATATCTTTTAAGTTCACGGTATCTCTTTCCCCCGCGACTTGCACATAACTGTGTCTTACCCCTGACCCCAACACCACATCGCAGGCAGGGTATTGGTCCTAAACTCCCCTTTCGTATGCTTTGGGAATGTTCGCCGCAGAATTCTTTCCTGCAGGATTTGTTACAAACAGTTACAGATGCAACTTTAAACCACTTGCATTGATTCATTATATATATATATATATATATATATATATATATATATATATATATATATATATATATATATATATATATATATATATATATATATATATATATATATATATATATATATATATATATATATATAGATAGATAGATAGATAGATAGATAGATAGATAGATATAATATTTCTTATTTAAATGTTTGTCTTAAATATAATATGGAGGAGTTTGAAAGATCATCTGCAATCAAACCCTGGAAAGCTTCTAGATTCGATCTTGACAGACTAACCCCTGACTCGCGGAGACGAGCTCTGACTGATCTGTTTTATTTATATTATCAGGAACGTCAAAAAGGAATTTCGTAATGATGGAGCATCTCACGTATTGTCTACATTCAAAATTATACGCCTTGACAGAGTCAAGGACGAAGTCAATGTCGACGAAGACATTGATGCTACAATGAATGATGCACGAGCGAAAACAAGTATCGATTATCTCCTCCTTGATGAATATCAAGGTGATCAGATATATTTTTTCAGAATAAAGTTTATTGTGCAAGAAGATTCCGATACGTGGATTATCCGTGATAAAAATGACCCTGTCCTTGCTAATGGAAAAACCGTTCTGTTAAGTAAAGATTCCAAACCAGGAATGTTGACTGGGATTGATAAAGCATAATACGCTCGAGCGTATCCTGTAACAGCGGTCATTTATGGAATCTATCCGATAAAAACATCAAAAATCAATAAACTTTCCCGGATGAGATTCTCAAAGCTGAATTGTGTAGCCGAGAGAGTCTAACTGATCTAAGACGTTTCAAGATAGCGGCGTGGGCTGAAAAAGTCAAGGATACAGGAGCGTCAATAAACGATGTTGCCGAGCTAGAAAAAGCACTAAGATTTCCCATAACCGTAACAACGATAACAGAGGAAGTATTATACAAATCGAAATATAACCGGAACGGAGCTCCAATAAATATCATTGATCATAACGCTCACGCTTGGACTAACGCAGTTACGATATTTCCGCGGGATCGTGTTGTGAAATATTATTCGTCTAAGGGAAATATGTTTGATTTTATTAAACAGATAAGCAAAAACGACACTGTGTCGGTGTGGTTGTTTAAAAGTTCCGAAGATGGCTTTGTATGATCAATTTGTAAGATCTAACGGTGAATTATACCGGACGGAATCTCTGCAACAGGAAATGAAAAAACTCGCACAGAGACATTCAGAAAACACTGAGCAGTTATTAACTAACGGTTTTACAGTTCCGAGTGTTGCCGCTCACGCCGCTAGAGAAAGAAATTCATGGAAGCCAACCCGAAGTGAGTTTCTCGAAGATATACAATTGAGTTGTGTCGAGTATGGACATGGCGGTTTGTGGAATACCAAGTATGGCCGCAGCGAGATGATATCAGTTGATATGATTACGTGTTATCCGGGAAGCTTTCTTGGGATGGGCGAGTGTAGTGGATATTTTAAAAGATTTGGACATCCCACGAACTCGCTGACGCGAGTTGCTATAAATGGTCCATTTCCCGATTTTGACTTGACAGGATTTGCTCGTGTAACGTCGTTTGCACTAGCTGAAAAACTTCATCCAATTTGTTATGTTTGGTTTGGCAGACATTTCTCAGAGAAACGTTGGGCACCAATAGTGTTGTTGCGATATATGCTTGACAGCCGAATACTGGTATCGTTGACGGTCAGTGAAGCAATCATATCATATCGACCGCAGACTTCGGTTTGATTACCAACACCGGAGCGTATCAGTGTAGACGAGGTCATTGAAGAATAAGCAAGAGAGTGTCCGAACCTACCCATGGATGTCATTAACAATAACGCTCCTAATATTCTTAAGATTAAACTCAGCAATAGTGAAAAAACAGCAAAAGATCTCGGTAGAAGAATAATCGGTAAATTTACTCAAGGTGGTGCATATGATCATAAACGACATCACTCACGATTGATTATGGATGATGCTGAATTAAATTTTATAATTGCTGATGCCGTTGCGAGAAATATATTTTGTAATCGGGAGGACACTTTCTTGTCCGACGGAACACGGTTGGGCACAATTGTTGTTATATTAATGGAGAATCACCTCAATACACACATTTAAGATCTTCGATGCTGGCTTATGTTTCTATAAATTTGCTATCAATGATAAATAGATTTCCTGACACTGCAGTTAGAGTTGCAACGATATCATTTTATATCGATAAAAGATATTCAGAATCACTGGCTCGTTTTACAAGCACTGATGAATCATGAAGTTCGTGGAGAATAAAAAAGGAAATGTTACATTGTTATTGTGAATCCGCTGATGTTGAAATTAAGGATAATTATTGCAAATCAGAATTATCGGAAGTGTCGTTGGCACTGTCTGTGTATGATCCAGTCACCAGACACAATACCGTTTATTTGAACGGGGCGGGAGTTCTGGTAAGACAACTCGAGCGATTGAATTATTTCGAAATTCAGATTTAATTGTGCTAACACCTACACACAGACTCGCCAGGGAGATGAAACAACGAGGAGTCAATTCTTGTACTTATCACAGCTTTTTCAAATACAGTGGTGGTGTGTGGACTCCAGATCGAATGGGGGAGAAATATATTCCGCGGATTATTATTTGGGATGAAATAGGCACAGTGTCGTTAGATATATTAAAAATATTTCTTGACTGGCTGCTAACAAAAACTACTGCAGTGATAATGTGCGGCGATCACGGTCAGCCACCACCTTTTGTTGGTCCATCTCCGCATTTGTGGTTAAAAGATTTTGTTGATTATTATGAAGAAGTGTCTGATGATTATCGATCTCTTGATGCAACGTTGAAGGAATTTAAAATATTAATCAGATTACAACCGAATAAAATTCAATGTGAAATTATGCGCAAGGTGATTTCAGAGACTTCAATGAGTGACTTTCTGCAAACGTGGAAACCAAACGATTTGATAGTGGCAAGTAGAAAGATAGTCAGAGACACACTTCAACAGCAGTTATTTCAATTACAACGGGAGAAGTTTCCAATGTTGCCAGTGCCGTTGTGTTATAGACCGAAAAACAGAATTTAGTATTAAATGATGTTGTCACAGTTGATGTCAATGTTGTTGAAGATGCACTGCGCGCTGATAAATCACCGTGGACGCTAGGATACGCAATTACGATTCATTCATCTCAAGGATTGACTATTTCTGATACAGTTGTTTTGATCGTTGATGATCGCATCGAATGGTCAAACTTAGTTTACTTAGCTGTGTCCAGAGTCAGAAGAATATCTCAGTTGCGAAGAATTGTCTTGGAAGAGTCAATGGCTGATGAAATTAATAATGAAAACAACAGTGATATAATAAGAAAAAAATTAGCCGGTTACAAACAGGGTGACAAAAAAAAAATAATCGCGATTTTGACCTCGATGTTGAATTTATCATGACACTGAAACAACAACAGAATAATCACAGTGCGAGCTGTAATTGTATAATGTTGTGGTGTTACACTAATAAAAATCCAAAACAATTTACCGTAGACAGAAAAAATAATAGTCGCGGTCATACACGACAAAATGTGATGCTGACATGTCTTGAATGTAATCGAAGTCGTGGTGCTGACACCCTTGGTGCTAGTTAAGTGATCTGGGCGGTAATTGTGTGTCCTCGGGAATTACTTGTAATTGTTCACGTGTGAATTCACGTTGAGGAGCAGTTGAATCCAGTCTGTAGATTGCTGGTCTACCAGTAGATCTAGTTATGTTAGATATCTTGTGTGTCGTGATGCTCCAGATAGGATCAGTCGTTCTTTTTTTACCACCTTCAAGTTCACCTCGTTCATATAAATATCTTACAGTGACATCATCCAGTATTGGTTGTACTGAAAAATCACGTCGTTGTGGTATATTTTTTTTGGTAATTGCATTATTAGGTTTCATGTTGGTTGTTCGAGTTATTTCATTATTTAATGCAGTTATCACGCTTGGTAATCTTGCAACCCATTCACGCGATCTCTTGTCCTGAATGAATTCCTTCGCGTACTGATATCCAAATAACCGCTCAGCAAGTGTTCGATTAAATTGTTCAACAATTGCCTGATCACGATGAATCTCAGTATGCCCTCGTCTAATGGTGACATTATGTTGCTTCATCAGCGATGATACTGCACCCTGAAATTCTCTGCCAGGATCAACTTGTAATAGATTTGGCCATCGCAGACCACCTCGTTGATAAATTCGTTCAAAAGCAGAAGCAACCTCAGATGCTGTTTTAGTCGTTAACGGTTCTGCATCTTTGTATTTACTTGCAACATCAACTACAGTTAACACGTATTTATATGTTCGACGACGAACAGTATCATGTGGCAGAAATAATATATCAGCCTGATGAACTTCATTAGGAACACTAACATTAAAATGTGCAAAATTAATTTTTCTAGGACGCGGTAGATAAATTTGCCATATTGCCTGTTTGGATAACCAATCTGCTGCAGTATCACGTGTGACTTTTGCTGCACTGGCAAGTTTACTAATTGCTGCGCTACCCCTCCAGTATCCTCTTGGGGAATAATAAATCGATTCCATTATAATTAATTACCAGCACCTAATACAAGCTTAGATTTCATCGCAGATTTTATTAACCAACTAGCTAACCTCTCCTTGAAAGATTTATCAGTAATGGAATTTAACGCGTGAATTAATTTCACATCCGCGAGATGTCGCTGCTGCAGATCCTTACTTCGGTAAGCTACATCATGAACATGGCATGCTTTATCGATAGTATTTATTGGTTCTTCTCCGGGGTTTGGTCGATCTTGGTCATCAAGTCTGATATCAAGTCGGGTTCCAGGACCACAATAATTATATCCTGGAAGATGTTTTTCCCCTGGATATTTAGCCACGGAGCCCCTGGTAATTTTGCTAACTTGGCTGCGATATCACCTCCTTTTTTTATTACTTGGCGCTGACTTTGGTTTTGGCGCTGACTTACCACCTGACGGAGTCAGGGAGATAAATTTGAACTTTTTTGTACCGCATCGCTCACACTTGCCTGTAACCGCAGATCTGTTATTTTTTGTTGTAACAGTTGTTAGATCACTTGTTGTGGTACGTGCTCTACATTTCACACAATATAAATCCATATTTATTTTATATTATATCTAATGGAAATCACTGACTTTTCTGCTACAAGGAAACGAGAACCTGTTAAGCATCACGCAGCGCTACCAAATTCTGTTCGTATAATTATAATTGGACCATCTGGGAGTGGTAAGACACAGTTGTTACTTAATTTAATAATGAAGTGGATGAAGTGGGACAAGTTGTATTTGATAGCTCCATCTGTAGACGATCAACGATGCTGCAAAGTGTTAAAAGATTTTAATGGAAGTGCAAAATCATTAAATGAAAACGTTGATGATGTTGTTGAATTTATAACTGACATTAATGAAGCGCCAATTATTGATGATATTGATGGATTTATTAATAATTTAGTCATGTATGATGATGTCATGTTGGATAAACAATCAAATCCTGCCAGGATATTTTCCAGAGGCAGACACAAAAACACTGATGTGATTTATGTAACCCAGCGATATACACGCATTCCTAAAGTGATCAGGGATAACTGTAATATTCTTGCAGTGTTTAACGGAGTTGATACACACACTTTATGAAATATTCATCAGACTTGGTGCAGTGGTGATATGGATATAAATAAGTTTAGAAATTTATTTAGTCATGCCCAATCAACCCCGCACGGATTTATAACAATAAATTTACATGATCCTCGAACACGGTATCGAGTCGGGGTTAGATACGATTTTTTGGATAATTTTTCGTACATCGATAAAGACTTTAGTTTTCGAAAAGGGACGCATAAAGCAGCAGGGAGGGCAACGACAACAAAGGGCAGCAACGACGGCGACAATTGCGTTTACATAAAGCGTCATCGCGGTTTTATAAAGGGTTTATTTCGGCATTTGGAACCTTCTAAAAGTTGTAGGATTCGCCCTCCCTGCTGCTGGTCATGAAATTTGTTAGATTCATGCTATAATTTTCTTCTTAAAAGGTTACCATAAGGCAAGCAACTACTGAATCATGTTATTTAAGTAGAATATTTATTTAGTGACTTTTTTGTATTTGAACCTCAATAATTCCCATTGTTTTATAGAGTCGGATATATTTATGCAAATGGTGGAAGTACGGGACTTTTTGGAAGGTTCACTGGGTCGGTATCAGGAGCTTTCCGCTTTCCATAATCTCTAGACTTCCAAACTTATTGAAAACCTGGATAGGGTCGTCATGTCCATTCGGAAGTCTAGTAGATTCTTTAATTCTCTCTTTATTCGAGTTGGGACATGCATTCCGACTGCTTTTTTATCATCATGTTGCGAGTAACCGGCTTGCTGCAAATGCAGTTGGGTTTCTTATATATCAACTGTTAATAGTGTGAAAACTCGGACCTTTGTTTTGCTGCCTTTTCACTTGCGGGATTTACCGGTTTTTCGCTTATAGCTTTATTTTTGTATCTGTCATACTTTGAGGAAGAACAATTGCCTTTTATTCTCCACCTTAGGTTTACGTGTTTGCTTGTATATATTGTCCAGGTCTCATGAAACGCATATATAGGTACTAGCAGAACTTGTTTCTTCTGCACCTTAGGTGCGCTGGTGTAGGACTTAATGCAGTGTTTAATGAAGCTTCAAAATTCGGAAAACTTTCTGGTGTTAGGGAAGTTTAGTGCTTTTACGTGCTTTACTGTTGTAGTTCCTTCTCCAGCTTTCATTTATGGAAGTCTCTAGAGTGAGAGATATGGTCCCATTTGCTATTCGCAAGAGAGATTTTCTCCATGCATAATGGTCATCCACATAAAACTCTCTTGCGCACAGCTTGGGCAAGCTGGTTTTTCTTGCAGGCATCTTTTAATGGCGACAGTTTTAGCAATTAGAACCGTATAGGTCTGTTGATAAATGTGTCTATTGGGATATGCAAATCCCGACTTTGATCAATGTTGGTAAAGTGGCGCATTCGAACGTCAGAATATTTGTGTTTATATGAATCAAATTTAGTGATCATTCGTTTCTAAGATATGAGATTTTCAAACATTTCAGTCACTGCAGCCACTGAAATCTCCAGTTCGCGCGAAACATCTTGAGGAGTTAAAGAGATTTGTATTGATGTGTGAGTATCTTCATAAATTGCTTTGAGAGAAGTAAATTAATTGCTTGAGCTTTGCAGCTACGCTCTATAAATACCTGTCCTGACCTTGACACTCTTTGGCTCTCCAGGAAAACCTCGAAGTGCTTTTTCTGTACAAAAGGTACTAGCTTTGCTAGCTTTTGATTGTCATATTTCGATTCAGTGATCATGAATATTGGTGAGTTTCCTTCACCAGGAAGAGTTTCGTCCTCAGGGTCACTGGTTGAATTATTCCTGGTCCTTCTGAGACTAGGCCTCACACTATAGATGGTTTTCATGGTTTTCCTACACAGAAATACTATATCTGTGTGTGTCACTCGTTCTTCCCACCCGCTTTGGAGTTCAGCATTGGGACAGAGATGAGAGATTTGTGCTGATTAGTTGCATTACCCATGTTAGGGCAAGATGCGTTGGTATAAAAAGAAGCCTTACTTCAATGGAAAATACGACATCGGCCGTTGCAACAGCAATTGTCTTCTTTTGCTTCAGACCTGCGCAGAGCTCGGACTGCTCGTCACCAACACTGTGTTCCGCCTCGGTACCCACAACAGGGCGACATGGATACATTTCATCAACTAAGTGATAGCCAGGAAGAGGGACAGTGACCAAGTCCATGTTTGGTGCTAAATATTGGACTGACCACCGCATTGGAGTCTCCAAGCTAAACATCCATATCAAGCCTAAGAGACGCTCCAAAGACAAGAAGATTACAAAAACGGCTGAACATCGCCAGGCTGAAGAACTAAAACTCCAAAACGACCTTTGTCAGCACCCTAGACAACCGTCTTCAGCCGATCCTTCTGGGCACCCAGAATGTGGAGGCAGCCTGACCGACCCTTAGAGGGCTGGTCTACAACACCGATACAGAGATCTTGAGGCCCTCCTCCAGAAAACACAAGGACTTATTTTATGATGAGAATTGCGACGCCATCAAGTATATGTTGCCTGAAAAACATCACCTCCTCAAAGCGCGCATAAATGCTCGAAAACCTACCTCAACGAAAAATGCCTTCAGTAACACCTGTAAGAATTTTGATAAGAAACTACGGCAAATGCAGGACTCTTGGGTGAGTAACAAAGCCGATGAGACCCAAAGCTATGCGGACAAGCATGATATGAATAAGTTGTATCACGCGCTGTATGAAGTTTATGGCCCCTAATCATTAGGATCAGTCCCTCTCCTCGGTGCGGACGCGAACACTCCGATTACTGACAAAGAGAAGATCATTGAAAAGTCAGCTGAGCGCTTCAACTGCGTCGTGAACCTCCCAACACCCATCAATGATGAAGCCATTCATCGTCTGGCCCAAGTGCCAGTCCTTGAATAACTGGATGACCCACAAAACATGCTAGAGACCCAGAAAACGATATATCTGCTCTCTAGAGGCAAGGCTCCTGGTTCAGACTCAATCCCAGCAGAGATATACAAGGAAGGCCATACAGTTCTGACTCAAAAGCTCCATCATCTGTTTCAGCTCATGTGGCAAAAAGAAACGATCCCACAAGAATTCAAAGACACTACTATCATACACCTGTATATTCACAAAGGATATCATTAGGCCTGTCACAACTGCCGAGGTATGTCTTAGCTCTCCATCGCAAGCGACATACTCGCCAGGATTCCTACCAGGAGCCCAGTGCGTCTTTCGTAAGGGGCGTGGAACAGCCGATATGGTGTTCACTGCTAGGCAGTTGCAAGAGAAGAACCAGAAGATGAATGCTGAACTTTTCTCCATCTGTGTCGACATGAGAGGGCTTGTGTAAGATCATTGACAAGTACGTATGCCCAAGGAAATGTATCAACATGGTGCAGCAATTCCGCGACGGCATGGAAGTTAGAGTCCAGGACAATGGTGATACGCCTGAACCATTTCCTGTCTCGAAATGAGTGGAGCAAGGCTGTGCACTGGCGCTAACACGTTTCAGTCTCATGTTCTCAGCCATGCTCACTGTTGACAAACTGTAAACCTCAAGAGGCTTTAAGCAATAACTAAGGTCACGACAGACATCGTCAGAGACTTAATATTTGCTGATGAATGAGCCATCAACGCTGGCTCTGAAGCTGACATGCAGCGCAGCGTCCATAAGTTCTATGATGCTTGCACAAATATCCGCCTTACGATAAACACAAAGAAGACTGAAGTAATGTATCAGCCCGCCCAGAATAACCGTTTGCTGAGCCTAACATTATAGTCAACGGCCACAAGCTGAAACGAATGAACAAGTTCACCCATGTCTGCAGCACTCTGTCCCAAAACGTCGTATTCGATGAGAAGTAAATGCCTGAATTGAAAAGCCAGCGTAGCCTTCGGCAGGCTACATGCCAATGCCTGGAACAGAAGAGACATTTGTCTACAGACAACGCTGAAGGTGTAGGAAGCGATAGTACACCCTACGCTATTATACGACTGTGAAACCTGGACACTGTACCAGCGCCATTCGAAGAAGTTGAACCACTTTCACACAACTTGTCTTAGAAGACTCCTCAACATCAAGCAACAAGACAGGATCCCGGATACTGAGGTAATGAAGTTTCATCTAAATGATTCAACATTACAGGGTAGAAATCAAGACATTCGAAAGGAACGTGTTTGACTGTCAGTTGACAATGGCAGCGTGTGCACTCTCCCTGAGGTTTACTCTTCAAGAACTATGCAAGAGTTAAATATGTGTCATATACGTAACTGACACAATACAACAACATCTCTGCGATTTGTTATGTATGAGAGATGCCACTCACCAGTGAGGGGTTTGTTGTACTGAAGGTTCTCTGCGGAGTTTCAGTTCCACATATTTGCAAAGAATCTAGCGAGTGAATATTTAAAGTCAGTATCTCAAATATTATGTGCAAACAAAATGAATGACCGAGGGCAGCTTTAGTTCTTCATTTGCCTTTTTATTGCCTTTAATGCCAGTGTGACTTGTGTTACGTGTTTAGGCTCGAATAAACAGTAACACAGAAAGAGTGAAAACAACAAGCTTTTTAAAAATTTAACAAATAATTTATTTTCCTGGAAAATTCTGTAAAAATGAAAAAAGAAGAAGAACTTACGGTTTCAAGAATCAAATCCATAAATAATCTAAGAATAATCCACGAATTAAATTGCAAAAGTCCTAGTAATAAATATTCTAATAATTTCAAATTCGAATCCTGATGTAAAATCCAAGATGGATGACGATGACGTATGCTGTTGTCAGTACTGTACTTATCAACAGTTCCTTGTAGAAATACAAATAATGGCACTCCTGCGCTGGAAATCCAAATTAAATTTGTAAGCAATGTCTTTCAAAACTTCTGTGTGAGCACTCTTCAAAATATTTCCAGAGAATATAGAATTAATCCTTTTGAAATCCAAATGATCTGAAGATAATTAACTCAAAATCTAGCTACAACAAATTAACTTGACATCAGTGTGAAAAACCGAAAACTGCGATTTCTCTCTCTAAAACAAAGATTATATTGTATCATAAGACGTAGTTTCGCAATTCCCCCAAGTTGCGAACTCAGAAGGGAGGGTCACATGATCATGTTTATATCACGTACACAGAATGTATCCTTGATTAGACCAATAATTTTCTCTAAGAAATAAAAAAAAGTTGTTTACATCTTAAATGTAATCCCATCATGGCCTTGGAAACAACCAAATCATTTTTTAAAAAATAGAACTTTGTTTACTAATTTTGAATCAAGGTCAGAATTTAGATCAACACCTGGTGTTTATAAACTAACAGTCAAGGTCAAACAATTTTCTGAAAAAGTATCATCTCTAGTGACAAAATTTACATTATAATAGAATGTAAGAAAAATAAAATTTAAAACTGACAAACAAACAATTAAATTAATATATATATATATATATATATATATATATATATATATATATATATATATATATATATATATATATATATATATATATATATATATATATATATATATATATATATATATATATATATATTACATCAGATATACGTAACACCTTCCCCCATAAAAAAGAAAAATTTATATGACAAAGCTTTCTTTTTACCATAGATTAATACACGAGTTTTAAGAAAAACATTAGTACTACTCTTATGAATTACAAACAGTGTATATTAAATAATACATTAATATGCACAGGAAAGTGCATCTGCTATTAAATTATCTTTTTCCTTGATGTGCCTGATGTCAAGATTATATTCCTGTAACAACAAACTTCACCTTAGTAGTCTTTGATTTTTATTTTTCATCTTGCCGATGAAAGTAAAGGGGTTGCGGTCACTAAATACAACAATCGAAGAAGGAGCTGAACTAAGGTAAACCTCAAAATGTTGTAATGCCAATATCAAAGCCAAACATTCCTTCTCGATTGTTGAATAATTCCTTTGGTGCTTATTTAATTTCTTGGAAAAATAGCACACTGGATGATCCATACCACTTTCATCTTCTTGAACCAAAACTGCTCCAACCCCAACATCACTTGCATCAACAGACAGTTTAAAAGATTGGCTGACATTTGGAGCTGTAAGAACTGGCGCGCTTTTAGGTATGGTTTTCAACTTGTCAAAGGCCTCCTGACATTCTTCAGTCCAAAGGAATTTGTTTTTCTTATCAATAAATTTGTCAGGATTCAGCAATGTTAGAAAAATTGGAACAAAAATTTCGCTAGTATCCGGCCATACCCATCAATTGCTTTTTATGAACAGGCACGGGAAATTCAGAGATTGCCTTGACCTTAGCATCTATAGATTTAACTTGTCCATGTCCCACAATATGTCCTAAAAAAGATACACTAGCACGACATAGCTCACTTTTAGAAAAATTGTCTAACATGCATCTGTGAGTCTGTCAAAGAATTTCCGAACTGTTGCTAATGTTCTTTCCATGTGTCGTTGTAGATGATGACATCATCGATGTAAGCATCACAATTGTCTAGGCCAGAGGTAATCATATTCATGAGGCGTTGAAATGTACTTGGCGACCATTTCACCCCAAACGGCATTACTTTATATTGGTAAAGTCCATCTGGAGTCACGAATGCCGAAATTTCCTTTGCTATTGCTGTTACTGGAACCTGCCAAAATCCCTTCAGAAGGTCAAATTTGGTGACATACTTGGCATTGGCAATCTTATCAATACAGTCATCGATTCTTGGTAATGGGAATGAATCTGTTTTTGTCACACTATTCACCTTCCTATAATCAGTACACATAAGTTTTATCTGGTTTTGGAACAAGTATGCATGGTGAACTCCAGTCACTTTTACTGGGCTCTATAAAAATCTTTCTCCAGCAAATGTTGAATTTCCTTTCTCAACTGTTCCTGTTTGAGAGGTTCATCCTGTACGACTGTTGTTTGACAGGTTTGAAATTTACAATTTCAACGTCACGGAAAATTTTGTTTGTTCTTGTAAGAACATCTGGAAATAAATGCTCATATTCAAATAATAACTGTTTAAGTTCATTTCTTTCTTGCTCTTGCAAATGTGAATGTTTCTGGTCCAAATCTTTCATAATTTCTGAATTCCGAAGATTTGTTATTCCAGCGTCACTTGAATCTGATGATATTCCTTCACTTAAATCTTCACTGAGTGGGACAGGTACAACTAAATTAATCGCATGTTTAACTTGGCTATCTCTTCCAATATACTGGTACTCCTATAATTTATTTAGATCCCAGGAGCTCTAACATTACAATTTAACTCATTCATTTTCTTCCTAACCTTGCAAGGGCCGTAATATCTAAACTGAAGAAAAATTTGAAAAATGAACAAGAGAGACAGAACTCCATCATTGCAAAACTCAAAAGTTCTCTCTATTTTAGTTCTGTCAAACCATAAATGCACTTCTGACTTGTTTGCTGAATGCCAGATTCGAGCAATATAAGCTGGAAAGTTCCAAACCTAAAATTTAACCATTGACCCAATTGGATAGAGTTAGAAAGGCCAAATTGAGTGAAAGACTTTATCAAAGCTTTTACTATTGTTTTAGATTTTATATTCCTCAAGGGTATTGCTTCTGGAAACCTTGTTGACGCACACATACGGTTTCAAGAATCAAACCCATAAATAATCTAACAATAATCCACGGATTAAATTGCAAAAGTCCTAGTAATAAATGTTCTAATAATTTCAAATTCGAATCCTGATGTAAAATCCAAGATGGATGACGATGACGTATGTTGTTGCCAGTGCTGTGCTTATCAACAGTTCCTTGTAGAAATACACATAATGGCACTCCGGTATTGGAAATCCAAATTAAACTTGTAAACAATGTCTTTCCAAAATCTGTTTGAGCACTCTTTAAATATTTCCAGAGAATAAAGAATTAATCCTTTTGAAATCTAAATGATCTGAAGTGTGAAAAACCGAAAACTGAGAGATCTCTCTCTAAAACAAAGGTTATATTGTATCATAAGAGGCAGTTTCGAAATTACCCCAAGTTGCGAAATCAAAAGGAGGTCACGTGATCATGTTTATATCATGGACACAGAATAAATCAGATATACGTAACACTTGGCAGAAAACATTACACAACACGTTTTCCAGATATCATGAGCAAATCATGTTTCTGTAAAATATGGAATATTGACGGGTTGACAAAGTTAAGGCTTTGCAAGGCTTTTTGCATATAAAGGGACCGAAAAAGTTCGAAATTTGCTTCTGAGACGATTAAATAAAACTTAACGATTTTAGTATTGCTTTGCTGTCATTTCTGCAGCAGAAATGGAAGCTTGCTCGGGTAAACGGTTCTAGATCATGCAGTGGAGCGTTGCATCGTCTCTCCATCTTTCGGAACCTCTGTACACAGGGACTTGTGGCCACGAAAGAAGATTCTAGTTTCATTGAAGATGGTTCTTTGAGAATACAGTAGTGTTGCAGTATTGCATGACTGTCATATTTTGCTTCTAGGCAATAACGAATTCGTGTGCAAAAATGTGGAATAAATTTTGGTTTGTGAGCATATAATGTTTAGTCTTTAGGCATAAAGACAACATCAAATTATGGAGTATACTTTGGTATCATACTGAAGAGCGAACTATTACTCCTCTAAGATAAAGTGATGGCTTGTATGCCTCAGTTTACATGTTTTCTTAAGGGAAATTTCTACCTGCTGCTAAACGAAGTCTAAATGCATAATTGTACATCACAGCAAGCCCAGGCTGCCTCCACATCCAGAGAGGTGGATTGAAAGCGGTTTTCTCGAGTGCTGGCAAAGGTCGTTTTGGAGTTGGAGTTCTTCAGCTTGGCAGGTAAGATTTACAAACAAATATGCATTTACTTTTGAGCAATAGTGAACATTACATCTTAAAAGTGTCTTGTGTAACAGGAGCAAGACCTTCCAGCCTGTTCCCTAAGCTATGTTTGACACGACCCGTTTTAAATTTAGTGCATTTTTACATTTATCCCTGGGGTGTCTAATATATGTAGGAAAAAAGTAGTTTAAAGTCAAAAGTAAGTCATAGAAGACTGGTCTCCACCACATGAGGGGACCGTCACGATAGAGGATTTGGTCATCATGAAATCTTTGTAATAGGCAGAAGTATATACGAACAAGTTTGATTTTGAACGAATTCTCTACTGCTCATTCTATCATTCTATATAAGCATATCCCCTCCTTAGCTAAAACCAATACTCTGCAGCAAAAAAAGTGCAGAGCGACCGTTAAGGTCGCTCTGTAGCGTAGCATGTACTGGTGACAATTCAATAAGATGGTTAATATCAGATGAATTAACTGGAATGCATGGGGAAAGGTACATTTGGCAGAATGTAGGAGTTTTGTATGTGGCGACAAATGGCTAAACTGTAACCAGTGTGCAGCATGTAGATAAATGCATCCTCGGTAGCCAAGGTTTCGATGTGTTAACCATATATACACCTTGGCGGACCGTACATATATTTCAGAGCTTTGTCCTAGTGACATCTATTGAATTTGATGAGTTGTCTCCCTTACTATGTAATGTCAACTAACCAATAGCGTGCAGCGGCGGTGTGTTTTGTGTCGGCTCAAAAATGGTGGAGGCAACTGACTTCAAAAAGAATACTTTGTAAGTTTAACATCGAAAGTATGACTATATACCAGAGAGAAGCCATTGCATATGTATTTGAGGGACAGGACGTATTTGTACAAACACAGACCGGCAGTGGAAAACTGCTTATTTATGAGTCAATTCCAGTCGTGTACTCCACTTGCCTTGATCTTGTAGAAACAGTGTTCAGCGTTGAACAGCTTGACTTTGACTGGATGCGGTGACTTGCCGCCGCATCGAATGAAATTTACAGACCCGATGCACCGAAATGTCTGAACGATCTGCCAAGGTGTAGATAGGGTTAACACATCGGAACCTTGGCTAGCGAAGATGAGATAAATGTGGATGTGAAAATATTTATGAAGACTGGCATATTTTTCCTCTAACATATTAGAAACCTCAGAGGAAAAAAGGGATGAAAAAATGGCTGTGAAATTAAAAATGAGTAACCACCAGGACTTAATAGGAGTCGTAGGAAACAGATTGGGAAGCAGACCGGGACTAACTCTGAATATTTTAGACTTTTGTATGATGTAAACTTGACTATGGTTTGGTTGCGTAAAGATTAATTTTCAAATATCATCTGCAGATAATTGATTCAATACAATGTCAGAGGCAAACACATTGTCTGTGGACATCTAGAACATATCCTTCAGCAAGACTATATATTCAAGAAAATTAACCATAATAAAGGAAATCGATTCGTTCGTATCCCACCAGGCATCTTATTCACATAATCCTGTATATGATTCATATAATCCTGAATATGATTTTATCTTTAAGCTGGTACAGCTGGCTCCGGAAAAAAAGCTGGCTCTGGAAGACATACCGGACGAAATGGATAACTACAACAGGAATAAATCTAGTTCTGCATATTTTATGTCAATTTTGAAAGAGTGATACTATAAGATATAACTCTTCACATTTTTTAAATTAAAAGTTACAACACCGGAAAAGAAAACGAAACTGCCAGATGGATCACTGGGTGGGGCCTTTCAAAGTACTTATGAGGATGTGTAAGTTTTGGTCGATAAATTAGCCCCTCACCCGTAATGATATTGATGTTTTGATTAGGGGCTGGTATCACCTATTCATTAAAAGCTGCAATTACTTGCAGCCAATTTTGACTGCACACATCTGTGTACATTTTATGCACTTGCCTGTATTTTTTGTGAATATTTTTTGTGGCTGTGAAGTTACCGTCGGCTGAAGGGTTCTTGTGGTGGCATGTACGTTATATTTCTGGAGCAAATCCGACGTTTGTAGACTTGTAAATTCACGTGGAATAACACAACCATCTGTCATGTAACCATTTTGAATTACGGTATCTGTCAAAGGGTACGCGTAATTTTTTCGGAATGATCTGCATGCATCAAAATTGCACATTTTAATGAACAGGTGACAATATATTCATACATCGCTCATCAGTATCGACACAGATTGTTTATAACAGTGTTGCATTCTGCGTTAGTCTGCATTCTAACTGGAATGCTATATTACGTCACAGGTTGTTTTACACTGTTATATTCCCCCTTTGATCAAATTTTAAAAAATAACACATTCCGAAACCCTTCACATGCATATGAAATTCAATCCTTGTGAACTCCAACAAGATCTATTTTGCATCGACTCCATAATATTTCTTTCCCAGGCGTAGAAGAGGACATGTTATCACAAAATCCGATAGTTAGGCATTAGAGGCTATTGAGCTATAATTCGTGTTCGTGGTATATAATTTAACTGCCCATCCTTTTATGTTAATAAAAGAAAATACCTACTGACATATCTTAGAATTGTGATGAATGGATGAATTAAAAATATGCTGTATTTGTGGTAAACTTGACCAAATCACAGTAAAGGAGAAGCAGAAAATCTCTTTTCTGGCGAAGTCTTATTATAATGTGGATGCAATTCAATCCTGTGCGATTTCCTATGCATGTGAATTTTTGGAAATGTGTAATTTCATTCAAATGGAATTTATGTCATAAAAAACGTCTGTCTTGATTTGCATGTTTTAATACGAATGAGATATATTCAATATGCGCAATATTATAAAATGGGGTTGGGTACAAGTTCTAACAACTTTATTTGCTATCTAATTAAATTATACAAATGTTTGACGATATTTAACCTGGAAACAGTTTATCAAAAAACAAAACAAACAACACCTGATATTGCAAAAACATGATCATTCAAGGAAGCAGAAGTTTTGAATTAAAACAAATCCTGTAACTTTAATTGTTGTTCTTTCACGTGCTAAATCAGCAAAATAGCAAATAGTGCTCTCTATGGCACTGCCTGGCATTCCTACCATTATCAGCAAGGAAGATAGACCGTGTCGTACTATAAATACTGCTCTCTGAGACAATACATATCAGAAAAAGCAACATTTAATTCAAATAACCATTTCGAAACCTGGGTGTCACCCTCAGCAATACACTCTCATTACACCAGCATGTCATGAACATATGCAAGGCTGCATATCTGGAGCTGAGACGCATCAGCTCCATTAGTAAATTTCGTTCTAGTGATGCCACCAAAGCAGTAATGTATTACCTAATAGTTCCCTGACTTGATTATTGTACTTCTCTTCTATTTGGCTCGTCTCAGCACCTACTAAAGAAACTACAAAAAATCGGGACCGCGATTGGCCGAGTGGTCTAAAGTGCTCACCGTTCCAGATCACTTCTCTTACCCCTGTGCATGGGTTCGAATCTCGGGCTTGGCTAAAGGTGGTACGTGAGAAAGCTTGCCAGGAGCTTCTCGTGGGTTGGTGGTTCTTCCTCGAGTTTTCCTTGGTTCTTCCTCCACCAGTTATACTGGCCGCCATCTATAGTCTATCTTGCGTTGCAAACCGCAAAACATCATCAATAACAACAAGTTCAAAACGCTGCTGCACAGATCGTGCTAGAGTACCAAAAAAACTGACCACTAGCCCCCCACCCCACCCCCACCATTGGCTACCCGTAAGCTCCAGAACCAAATACAAACGATCTTCTCTCGGCTACATTATTTTGACTGCCAATAATCCTAAATACCAACCAGACCTCGCACATAGAAAACTTACGCCCTTCTTCTGACAGCCCATCAATTATATTTTTCCTACCATCAACTTCTGATGGTTAGTAATCATCAAATGCAAAATACTTATTAACTACTAATTTTATTCAGGTACTTTATTAAGTCATCCATAGGAAAACACAGTCCAGCAATTTGTTTCACAGCGATCAGTTTCTAATGGCTTGAAATGAACAAATAAAGTTTGTTAATAGCTTCTGAAATCAGCATTTGGAATTATATCGATTTAGTTACCATAGAAACTGGAAGATAAAACGATTGACCCATTACTTTTTATATCTCGTAACCTTTAACTTATAAGGGCTAAAACTGAATTAATACGCGATATATATATATATATATATATATATATATATATATATATATATATATATATATATATATATATATATATATATATATATATATATATTGATTACTTTGATGATTGTCACGGCATATATGGATTCAAATGCTTAAGACTGTACGTGAAAGGAAATTAAGGTATTGCTTTAAAGTTGCCTTGACAATCTGAATCAGGCTGAAAGTCAGTCTTATATATTTTATATCATATGCTTAGATATTCTAAACATCCGAGTATAAAAATAAAATTTATGGTGTTCGGTTCATCTTAGTATTTTAAGCTGCTTCATCCTCTTAAATTAGTAAATTGCATTGTAGTAATGTGTCTCATAGATCGATCTTGTCATGGCTCATTGAATAGAAATATTTTCATGGCTCATTAAATAAAAGTCATGTCATGGCTTGTTGAATAGAAATAGTGTCATGGTTCACTGAATACATATCTCTTCATGGTTCATTTAATAAAAATCTTGTCATGGTTCATTGAATAGAAATTTTGTCATGGCCCATTGAATTTAAATTTTGTCATGGTTCACTGAATAGAAATTTTGTCAAGGCTCATTAAATATAAATCTTGTCATGGTTCATTGAATATAAATCTTGTCATGGTTCATTTAATAAATTTTTTGTCATGGCTGATTGAAAAGAAATTTTGTCATGGTTCATTGAATAGAAATTTTGTAATGGCTCATTGAAAATAAATATTGTGATGGCTTATTGAATAGGAAAAGACAGTGTTAATTACAGCCAGTTAGATGTCTTAAAACTTAATGCTTGACCAAAACAAAAACAAAAACAAACAAACACACAGTTAAATGAACGACAAAAACAAATGTGTTGGATGCTGGAAGAGTTATCATAATAGATTGTTTTACTGTATTTCCATAATTTTTATTAGGATAAAAACAAAATTGTTAACCAAACAAATAACATTTCCAGGACATAGTGACACGCTATCATAGTTTGGGACATATCCGCCGACTCTGTGAGCTACGTGCACAAGAATCGCTGTTGACACCATTTCTTATGTAGTAAGTTGTGTATTGTCTATAATTGCTAATGAAACAAAAAGAACTACTTTGCTCTCATTTGCTAAATGTACCAATGTACAACTTATTATTATTCTAATTACATTGTAAAAGTAGTAGTAGTAGTAATTACAGTGAGCACGAAACATGCATATTAACATTGAAGTTTGCGTTGTAAATCTTCCTCAGTCTTTGAAAAAAAACACAAAAGCAGAGATATTTCTAATGTAGAATGGTATACTAGCGTCTTCAGAGAAATTTCTAGTGTAGAATGGTATACTAGCGTCTTCAGAAAAATTTCTAGTGTAGAATGGTATACTAGTCTTAACAGCTTCCATCCGCAATCAGCTCTCAGTATGTTTCTCTAAATGCACATTTTGTGAAATAAGAATTAGTTATGTGTTTTTGTGGCATCTAGTGCTTATAATATAAGTTTGATGGGACATATAGTTAGCGTCAACATCAAAATTCTTATTTTTAAGAAGCGCTACTGCATATTATGAAAAACAAAATACAAATTTAACGAAAATATTAAGGAATTTTAGTCATCGTAAAAACACAATTTTCTGATCCATAAACTACTGTCAAACTTTGGGTTTACATAGATTATCGAAGTCAAACTTTCAAATTTGTATCGTTTTAATTTAATTAAAAATTGTGCGCAGAAATAAGATAAACATATTGGAACAGCTGCGGCGGTTACCGTAGAGTCATAAACAGAAGAATGACGAAGACCCACATAGCAGAAGAGAAAACGTTTTGTGGAAAAACCGTCTGTACATATTGTATTAGTTTCATGACGGTGAAATTGCAATGGACACTATTTTTTAACTGTATGTAAATATTGTGGAGACTACATAAATGTATGTAAGTAAGACTTTAATGAGAAATAAATGTATTCACTCTATAGATGAAGTAATTTAATGTTCTCATTTTGCCAGATAAAAGTTTGATATACTGCCGTAAACAGTTCTCGTCAACCACATTCACGGCATTGTAATAAAGGTGGCACTCTACAGTTTCGTACTTAAAGATTTTTAAAGAAAAAGAATTTCCCCGGTACTCCTCACTGGTTATGCTGGCTATTTAAAAAAAAAAAAACCTTGCATATTTTGAGCATTGTTAAACGAACTTTTAATTCCCTTTAATGTGATGAATGATTGATCGGTGTAATATGGACTATATAGTATACAGCTGGGCTTTAATTTTGATGTGTATCTATCTAAAAACTGCTAGCTCCACTTGATCATTTTCACTTCCTGGACTTCAGAGGTAAACTGTGCACACAAAAAAACCGGTACATTTTTTTAAATACATTTTATGTATTTGGTGATTTCTTCATTGTACTTTCAGAAGCTGGCATTGTCTGGTCTGGCAAAATTAATTTTCCTTATTTTAATAACTGTTACGGTAGTTTACTTTATAATAATTCAGGCTGAGTTTTTAGCATAAGGAAGCAGTCATATTGGTTCGCTGTCTGCTTAGATCATATACATTTTCCAAAATCACATTATCCAAATACATTTCAGCCACAGTACACGAAAGTAAGATATATGTATGCCAACAGTCTCCCCACTGTTGCATGTTGCAGATGTAAACAACTTCACCGTTGACCTGTCACTTTCTCAAAGTTCATAATATCTAAAGAGTGCCCCCAAATTAATTTTAACAATTGGTTTGATTTCAGTGAATGCATTTGTTTCTTTGTCTACTCGGTTGCCTAAAAGATCATGATGGTGTCAAGAGTCACTGCTGATCTATAAATAACCTCCTAACTCACATCACTGGCTGTCCAAATTTGTATGTAAACTGCAAGACGTTGGACATTGGCGATTGGGGCCCCGAGTGGCCGAGTGGTCTAAAGCGCTCTCCGTTACAGATCACTGCCATCTCACCTCTGTCTGCGTGGGTTCGAGTCTCGGATTCGGCTAATGTGGGTATGTGAGAAAGCTTGCCAGTAGCTTCTCGTGGGTCGGTGGTTCTTTCCGGGGTTTTCCCGGGTTCTTCCTCCACCATTAATACTGGCCGCCATGTATAGCCTATCGTGTGCTGAAAAATGGCGTTAAACCCTACAACAACAACAACAACAACATTGGCGATTGATTAGTGTGTGCTGTAGTTTATTTTGAATAATGACATTCAGTAACTTTCATCAGTATGTAATGTAAATATTATGAAATTAAGTTCAGAAAAGCCATCCAGTATTAGTATTTGTTGACAAGACTTAGTGGGACAGTAGATTAGTTGACAACTTTTTTCTTATTTTTGATAACAGTAATAATCATTGGCGTATTGAAAGAGCCTCCTATTCAAGTGGTTAAGACACAAAGAAAAATTAAATATTGATACTCGCGTTGTTGTGGAATGGAAATCCTTTGGAAAAGAGCTGCTTTATTTTCGTTTGACTAAAATGGATAGATGTCTCAGTAATGTTCTTTGACATCATATTGTATGTATGTATGTATATATATATATATATATATATATATATATATATATATATATATATATATATATATATATATATATATATATATATATGTATGTGTGTGTGTGTGTGTGCGTGTGTGTGTGTGTGTGTGTGACGTCAATGTTGTTCTTTCCCTAATTAAGTCTCTGCGCATTCACGCTGACCGAATTCATGAGGTCCAGTTACACGCACGTACACACACACACACACACAATATATATATATATATATATATATATATATATATATATATATATATATATATATATATATATATATCTGCGACATTAATTTACTTAGGTTTTCTATGGCTACCTTTAACTCCGATAACGTCGTAACAATGTATATAAAATAGTGTTGTTTGTTATTATTTCCAAACAGAAACGTACATGTGTCTGTTTTAATATCCGTAAAGTGATAATATCTTAAATTTTAAATTTCATACTAGATACTTAAAGTCATGTTCTTACATTGAAAAGTCCACTTTTCTTCAAAAAGTTCACCTGCAAGTCGAAAAAAGTTCGGCCTTAGGTCAGAACGCAGTAACTCGATTCTATAAGAGAAAAGAGGGACTAACTGGCGGTTCTAAATCAGACCCCGTCTGTGACACCATGCTAATTGTCGATGCTCCCTTAGAGAGCTAGAATAAACGAGGATTCTACAATTCGTATTTCAAAAGGTAGTCTGTATAAATCTTTGTTAGGTTTATAAGTTAAAACTGTATGTCAAAGTTTGTTGGTCCGAGTTTCTTCTGATCTTTCCTCTCCCATTTTATTTGTTATGACATTTATATTGAGCGGAGAGATCAGAGCTCGTTGCCTATTAAAAGTTGGAATTCGCTGAAACCACCTGGTGTCGGAATAAGATAACCGCTTACTACAGGGCCTAGCAAACTCGAACGATCTTACATTCGTTGTACTTGCAGGAAATCGATTGGAATATTTGTTCCAGAAATTGCCACTAAAAGACTGGCGAAGCTGTCAAGCCGCCATTGTAGTACCATGTCCATCGAAATACCTATTATGATTTAATCATTCCATTTTTAAAGTCTTACCATCATGAGACATGTTTTGTTTAAGGGTCGTGCCTATTGTGAAAACCGCACAACGAATACACTGCTATAATGAGGGATCTTCTCATGCTGCATTCACTGTCACAAAATCGTCATTCTCTGGATTCAGTATATAAAGTGTCCAACGTGAATGAGGTATTTGTCATTATCTCTTATTAAGTTTTGGTTAGGTTTGGTTGGGTGTTCTACGTAGCGGCAACATAGGTAGGCTATATGGGGTTTCACGGTTGCAACGGAGTTACTGATCGTAGCACCTAAAATTACCTCCCTTAGCTCCAATGCGCATGCCCACAAAAAATTTCCAGTTCCGGATAGTTCACCGTTCTACACTTGGATGTTCACTGTTCTACACTTGGATAGCGAAATATAATCAACAAAGGAAGGTATCTTAGCTGTACTACAGATCATTATGTTTAAACCAATGAATCAATTATATATGTCAAACATCTTTTGTTCATACTAGCAGAATAATTATAGACATTAAATCAGATAATTAGATTCAGTGTCGCACTTAAATTATATCAGATAATTAAATAATATTTACTTTCCATACTTAAATGATATCAAATAATTTAATTAAATACACTGTCCATACCTAATAATATAGATTCATTATCCATAATTTCGGATACATTTGTAGGAACATTTCACTCTGCTCTCTGATTTTAAACATTTATTGCACATTTTTAGTTATATAACTGTAACGAAAACAAGCTCAACAATTTGCATTTTTCATATGTTGATATATCTTTCTTTCTCAGTTACTTTCGCAAGGCTAATAGTTCGTTTATAACACGAGTTAAGAAAGTTATAACATAAGTTCGATAAGAAAATTATAACACGAATTCGATGCGTCAGCTGATTTGTAATGATGAATTTTTTAAACCAGAATTTTTTATTTATATTTTTAAAAAATGGAACACAGTATTTTAATGTATTCAGAGGAACTTAACAAAGCAATAATTACATTAGCTATCATAACGACAAAGGAGTGTAATTAATGCAGATGACATATTTGTTCATATTTGGGTGTAAATATCGTACAATATTCAGATTAAATAACATGCCCAATGACGTTTTTATTTGTTGTTTCATTTTCTTTTTGACTTTTGAAACATCAAGTGTCGGACGGTACATGAAATAACTTTCAGCATGATTTTTCTTTGCTTATACTGACACGTAATAACTCTCAAATTTGCTGGGGTCTGAAGAAAATATTTCTGATTGCCACCAGCAAATTCATATAGAACAGCCTTCTTGAAATTAGTTTAATTCTGTTTAACTTTCCTTGCATCAAATATCTAAGTTTTAAAGAGCCAATTATTTCAAAAATTCCGTCAAATTACTTTGGTTCGCCTTTTAAATTAATATTGATCCACGTGACCGGATGTAAAATTGCAAACAGTATGATTTAAAAAAGAGACTGCTTGTAAGAACATACTCCATAAGTCAATAATAAATGAATACTCACATATATTCATATTTGTTGTCTTTATCTATCAGTCACTCTTTCTAACTTAGCATCATTTTATACTCGATTTTAACCAGAAGTATGTACATGTAATATACGTATGCGAACACATTCGTTAGAGGATATACATACCCAAAAAACCAGATGATAGGAGACAGACATACAGATAGACAGGCAGATAGGTGAGAGCCACAAATGTCCTATACATGCATAGTGTGTCTAACATCGATATTTTTCCAAACTGTATACTCTAAAATTTCCAACCGTTCAAGGAAATAAAATTAAAATAATCATCAAGGAGACTCGTACGTGCACCTGTCTGTTCAAGCGTGGTTGAAATTTGTGCATTTTGAAAAAACTCAAATTATTTCATGAAGAGTATAATGAACATTAATAGAAAACAACAGTCTAAATCAGAAATAAAAGAACCTTAAGAGGTCAGAATTTTTTTCTCGTTGTCGTTCAACCTCCATTAACTGCTATGATTGAAGCTGTACAAAATAAACATATTTTCATTATTCTTCAACCGAGATAAATTGCAAGAACTTTTTACGCAGCGATACACTTTTGCACAATCAAATAATACAAACTAGACCATAAGGTAGTAATGGAAAGATAATAAAGTTCTGAAATGGGCAGAAAATATTTATTTGAAAGCTGGGAGCAGCGCAAGTTAGTGACAAAAAATAAAATATGCAAAAATAATTGATCAAATATTGATAGAATTTCTTTCTAAGATAGTGAGATATCGATCCTGCTTGCATAATGTGAGCGGTCTGTTACATTTTCTTGATCTACATATGCCATCTTAATTGACTGAACTATCCGGAAGTGAGTTGCACCGATATGCCATCTGGTGTTTTCAAGGGGAGATACTAACCGTGAAACCCCCTATATAGTGCCGAGACAACTGGCGCAAGCATTGCAGGTTAGTTAGTGCCCAGACAACTGGCGCAAGGTGCCTCGCCCAAGGTCACACCACGGTAGCTGACCCAGGCTGGCCCAATGGTAGGATTAGAATCTGCACCCTTTCAGTCGTGAGTCCGGCACGTTTGGGATACAAGGGACAGTTTATATGCACACATTTAATGTTGTATAGACTTGCCTAATATAAAAAATCATTAAAAAAGTTTAAGAAAAACATGAGTGATGTCAACAAGGTTCATATTTTTGGATAGCTATAAGTAAACAAAACGTAAGAATATTATTTATTTGACTCGATAAGTCAATGGAAATTGATAGAATAAAATGTTGATGCAGTACTACTCCAAAGTTATAAATGCATTTATCTTGTCCAAGGCCATTTTTGAGGACACGTGATGCTCAAGGTGCAAACATAAGCCCGTTGAAATACATTGTGCACTTAATATCTTAATGTAATTCAAAACGGTTGTCGTCCAGGCAGTTTTTTTTAGGTATTCTACCTGCCTTGAACCGACGCGTCTACTGCTGTAAGTGGCTAGCTCTGCTTCCTAGCCGACTATTGGTATTTCACTGGCTACATACAATGCAGTGACTACATCAGGTGCACGTGCTTCACATCAATTTCAAGAACACACAAGCCGAAAAGACCAAGAAATATATCCATGTTTTTAATTATTACACAACAATAGCTCAAATAGCTACCCTATAGCCTTAAGTTAAGAAATTTGCCATGGTCCAATTTACGAAACTGTCCCCTGCCATCTTACCACTGAGCCACCGTGGCTTCCTCTAATTAAATTATATGGGGGTTTTGTGGGAGTCGGGTTTGGGGAGGGTTGGTCACAAGGCTCAAAATTGTTTACTGAGCTATGTACTTTTTCCAGTCAATTCCTGTACCTATGTTGTTTTCCTACTGAACGTTTAGTAAATATTTTTCATTTTCAAGTAACTTTGGCAGTTTTCTAAAACAAGATTCGTTCTTCTGAAATACAAATAACAGTAATATTTATGAATTAAAAGTGTAGTTAATCTAGATAAATGTCAGAAATTGTTTGGTGGGAAGGACTTTAAAAATTTCAGCAGAACTAGTACATTTCTAAATCCACTAGTCATTATGGATACAAGAAAGGTTTTGTTCAGTTTTAGACCTGAGGCGCAGACGATAACTCCTGCCAAAGATGGTGACCTACATCCAGTCTTCACTCCACCTATGTACGCGTTAAACTGATCTTTCTGACATTAATTTCTCCTAGATGTAATGCCACCTTTAACAGGCTCATACACAATGTATGCTTGCATGACTATTAAATATAGAGAAAGGAAGAGAAACTCTTCTAAACAAAGGCAAACACGTACGCCTGTAAAATAACAGATTGTTATTAATCTTATCGTTATAATAAAATTATGTTTCTCTTGTTGTTTGTTTCACTTTTTTTTCTTTCTTTCAATTAAAGTTAAAAATGCAAGTCTCTCTCTTGCTTTTATACTTCCGATACATCACACAAGGAATTGATACGCATTAGTTCTTGTTCATAACGTTCATATCCCAGACTGCCTCTGCGATGAGCTGGTGAATATACTCGATTCTCAGTGGCATGGACTGGTAACTGTACCCTACTGTTATTGAGAAGAAGTTGACTGTATTTCTGATGCACCGCGGAACCATGAACCGGACATGTATTTGACGGTGCATATGTACGGAGCCGTGAATGCACTGGGCACCAGGGAGTTCTCTGACGAATTGGGCTCCGTGGATGAGATGATCCTTCATTGTTATCGTCAGCTGTAATTGAATGATACGTATCAATATTTTCTACTTGTTTCACAAAGTTTATATCCGGAATATCTGGAACCTCTGTATCGTTTGCTATTAGTGATTTTTCTTCTTCATGTACATCAAATAATTTCTCTGGAGTATCTAGATGAGTTGAAGTTTTATCAATAGATAGTTTATTGCCAGAAAGTTTGAAATTCTCATCATTTTCCTTCGTATGCATATTATCTTTTGGACCGCTGGATTTATCGCTTGGTTTCAGCTCTGATTCGGGCTCATGCGCTTCATCATATTTGTAGATAATTTTTTCGTCTGACCCTTGGCCGAAAGTGGCCTCTTCCTCGCCCCCATTTAAAGGCCTAATGGTTTTTAATTCCATTAAGTTGTTAACCTGATCCATTCTTGCTCCTGAAGAGGTGCCTGAAATAGTATAAAACGAATAAAGGTATCACATGATCGAGTTCATAGATCGCCAACTATCCCCCACCCCACCCCAGAAATTGGTTACCAGTCATACGAGATCAACAAATGTAGTGAAGAAAATGAGACGAAAACAACACAGATGACAATATGCAGGACAAATTGAATTACTGTTTGGTGTATCCTCTATATTCATTATCTTTCATTTTAATCAGACTTTTCCTTTTACCCTTTCCTTTACTTTTTCCTTTATTATTATGTTATTCTTCGTTCAACTCGGTATATTCATCATTTCCATCCTCGTCACTGTCATTATCATTTAAATAGTTTCCTTCCTCGTCCTTCTTCTTTTTCATATCTTCCTGCGCTAACATTTTCTTCTTCTACTTACCTTTTTCATTTTCTTCTTCTTCTTAACCTTTCCGCACACTTCCTCTTGCTCCTAAAGTAAACTTTGCAGCTTCTCTAATACTGGTACACTCTCACAACATGCAAATCATGTATACGTACCCGACATACAACAGCAGATGGACTGTTTCTGCCTCGCTCGCAAAATGTAGCATGTCACGGAAATAACGATGATGAACAACCCTACTACAGACGCCAAGGTGATAAGAATCTTTGTTAGGACGTCATGATTCTCCAGCAAAACTAAAGAGAATAACATGTAACAGCTTGAGCCTAATTAATGTCTGTGTACTGTGAAGTTACTGTGCAAAAACACCCGGATAAGTAAGAAACAAATAAAATACATTTTATCAATTTCATACTAAATTATCAAAGACACTTCAAAATATCTCGTTTCTTTAAATGAGTTCCCAGAATTTTGTAACAACAATAAAAAAAAAAATACATTTATCTGGCGCTCGATCTACTGTGCCAGGTCATAAATATGATCTACTGTGCCAGGGTCCTAATTTGACCCATTTCTGAATTCTTTGTAAATCGTTTTCTTTTATGTCTTATTCTCTTTCAGCAACTTGGTATATGTTTTCTCCCCGCAGCAACAATTATTTATGTGAAATTCAAGAGTTCAGATACCGAAAGTGTATGTAACAAAGCAGGTAAAATATAAAATGTTTCATATACCTTGCATGCCCTAAACAAATGCAGTTCAATGGTAGATCGACATTAGTTTTGCTCACATCAAAGAATCGCAGCATCACTTAACGACCCCTTGTCAAACATGAACAAATATTCCAGGTGTGAAATAAAATGTCCCTAACATTCATTCGCAGATGGAAGTTTGTTACGCTGATATGTTTCCTGAAGGAACGTTTGTTATTGGAAGACAATAACTACTTTATACCCGGATTATAACTAGTTCACCTGCCGGATGAATAAATACGATGAAGTATATATCCAATTTTCCTCTTTGAAAGTTTTAAGCGGAAATAATTAACGCTCACTTGAATTATATGATTGATAATTTATTTTGTATTTAAAATCGTTATCTTCCCCTGTAACCACGCGCGCGCGGGTTTCTGTGCGATCTGTCGGATTGGTGGATAGCGCTATCATCCCGGGAGCTAGTCATATACGAAATATTTTGGTTGCGAGTCCGGACTTTTCTTTAACAGGTGACACAACTATCTGCTCCCACCCTGTAAATTTATTTATCTATTGAAAAAGCAGTTTATGAATTTGTTACTCGGTAATTCAGTCGCAAGAAACGTATGCTCAGCAAGAAATTGGCACAATATCTGGGAGGAAAAAAAACGCCCCCCGAACTGCATATATATATATATATATATATATATATATATATATATATATATATATATATATATATATATATATATATATATATATATATATATAGCGTGTGTGTGTGTGTGTGTTGGTAACCAATTTTTTAGGTGGGTGCAAGTGAAGAATGAAATTCTTTTTTTCATAGTGAAGATATATGGACGATAATAGCGGCGATGACTAAAAAACTTGATGTCTTTGGGTGTATTAGATAATATTGTTTTGACATTTGAAAACGTTTGAACCAATATTTTACACCTCGAATATTCTAACCGGCAGTTTCCTATATTGCTAATTCTACAGAGTTGTTAACCAATATTTTAATACCCAAGAAATATTTATAGAAGTCAGCATGCGTTGTTTCAATAGTAAGTATAAAAATATGTATAACCTCATAGTTCGAACCCGTAACAAGAATGTGCTTTACCATAGACTTAAAAAAAGTGTAAGAAAAATCCAGATTGCTTTCGATAGTTTTGAACGTAAATTAAATATTGTTTGGCTTGGGATCCCTTAAATATCAGCTCTATATCAACTGTTTTTATATTAATCTGTCAGTTTTAACTTCATCAGAAACCTTAGCAAAGTTAAAATATAGAAAACAGACACATCCCCAACTTTGTGACTTTTTGTGCTGTTGCTTGAAGTGAGAAAACATTATCTTCGGCTCAATCATTTGATCTGAAGCCGGCTTAGGTTTCATCTATTATCGTCTCAGCCCAAGTATACATTCTTTATCTCAGAATGTAAGAAAACATTGTACAAACCGTATTAATTAAAGGGATATATTTGTAATATTTACGAGAATTTCTCATTCCACTTGTATAAAATGAACAGATAATGTTTGCCCCCTCCCAAAATAAAGGGAGAATGTAAGCGGTAACTATACTATTACAAATCTTGTTTAAATTGGAGTGATTTGAGTGAATGTGCTTTTTGTGTGCGTGAATACGTCAGTTCCTGTATTTTTGGGGTAAATACGTCAGTTCCTGTATCGGGGGTGGGGGTGGGGGTGTAAATACGTCAGTTGCGGGACCTTTTCATGACTTAAGTTGCCTAATACCTGAGTTTATTTCAGACTCCGTAATTGGTTGTGTTAAAATATTTCCGTCATCACGTGTGATTCTTTCCTTTGTAACGGAGTCGACTGCGGAATATCTATGTTGTTCTTCGGTAAAAACAAGACCTATAAAATAGTTATATTATACATGATTTGTTATATCTTGTATAAAAAAAATTGCATGTACAATGGTCAAGGCCCAATATTTGGATGAATCTGCTCGCATTTTTGATATTCATTTTATGGCATATATATTTTTCAATTTATTTATTTTGGGTATTTGAAACTTGAACAATTCTTCCTTGAACTAGTTTAATCTCAGACTACACGCAGGTAGCATATGAGAAAAATCAATAATATATAAGTAGTGACAAATTGTGTTTTGAATAAATTGAATATAGAAGTATTTTTACAATACATATATGAAACCAGGATGTGTAACACCACGGACCAAACATTTAAGAGAAATTTGTCAATCGTCTTTCTCAGATAATATAATTTAATCTTAGACCTACAATAATGTTATTCATTTAATCAGGTAAAACAACATTTAAACGTCAATTTTATAGCAAGCTTCTATCGAACGATACATATTACTATTCTGAATCTGGATAATTACTCCCATACATAGTCAAACATATTTGAAGTAGCTGCGTATCATAAACGCATATCTAACTCGTTCATAACGTGATCAACTCAAAAAACTGGGCCGTATAGCAAACTCGAGAGTTTCTAAACAAATGCAACATCGCCATTACTGTTATTCCTGTTAAGGAAATGTCTTCATTGCAATTTTCACGAACCTTGATAGCCTGTGTGTCCGTTGTAGAAACAGTTCCACTTGAAAGTAGTTGTTTAATTTTCACAAGAATTGGTCTAATTTAAAATGAGGTCTACAAATTACAGATCGTTCAATTGAAAAAATGGAGCGATAGAAAAATGGTTTGTATTTATCAGCACTATTGTTCTTGCAAAAATGACACTTTATGGCATGATTTAGTATATTTTCTCATCGCTCTGCCTCTACTGGGAGTCTGTGATTACTCGCTCTAAATTTGATCAAAGTTAAATATGTATCTTGATGTAGAGATAATAAGTAATTTTCAAACTTCATGCCATGTTTATAAAGAAAATAAACCCTACTTCTGGATGAAGTTGCCACTTTTGCGATCCGTCCTGTAATATGCAAGTCGTTTATAGGTATGACAATTGGAACTTTGCAGTTTGAGAGTTATTTATAGAATCCTGATAAAAAGATCGAATCGTCCAACAAAAATTAAACTTGTAGATGCATTTAATCAGCTATTAATTATGCATTATGTTACATATTTATTTATAGGGGGACGAGTACGAGACATTGGTAGTATAACTTAATAGGGGGACGTGTACGAGACATTGGTAGCATAACTTAATAGGGGGACGAGTACGAGACATTGGTAGTATAACTTAATAGGGGGACGAGTAAAACTCGCAGAATGAGACACTGGTAATATAACTTAATTTAAAAGTGAAGAGTGCCATGGACTGCTCCGGTGGCCTAGTGGTTAGAGCGTCCGCCTCGGATGCGGGAGGTCGTGGGTTCGATCCCCGGCCGAGTCATACCAGAGACCTACAAAAATGGTACTAACATCTGCCTCGCTTGGCGTTCAGCATTAAGAGTGTTAGGACTGGTCGGCCTGGTGTCAGGATAATGTGACTGGGTGGGACATCATGCTAGATGTCTGCGGCATGATGCCCCAGTACTAGACATCACTATAAACTGGCACATTGCAGACATCGTAGCGATATGACTGAAAAATTGTTAAAGCTACGTTAAAAATCAAAATCACATCACACATCACATCACACATCACGAAGAGTGCCATGTAGACAGCATATCATCGTAACATAAACACATAATATAGGATAAAATACATATATATCCCATTTCACCTGCTGCATTTCTTTGTTTTTTTAGACGATTTTTTTTACTATAAAGGTTTGTCTTAAAATATATATTTTGCATTAAGAGATTAGAAAAGTGGTGGTTTACTATAGGAACTGTATTTTGTACTATTCCTTCTCAACTTTCCTTGTAATTTACACATTCGCATTAAAACGTTAACAATATCCGTAAACGGGTTTTAACAAGCGAAATCTTATTCTGGTTTTTTTTCCCTCTTCTTGTTTGTGGCTTTGAGGCACCTTAACTTGAAGTAACGAGAACATTTGCGTATTTATTTTGTAACAAATCTTGATGGACAATGGCTTATCTTTGGACAACAGATTTTTGATGTTGTTTACTTTTGTGTTCTTTTTGGTTATTTATTTATTTATTTTCCTTTCTTTTACATTATATTTTATGCTCTTACTTAGAGGAGGCGAGACGTAGATGTTTGTTTTATATGTATGAAATTGGTATATTTCAGGTACATATGAAAGAGATGGTTGTGTTTTAAAATAATTTTGAAATTCATGGCTTATTGATGGCTACAATGTATGGGCAATCACGTGCTAGTGTGTATAAAAATATATAAAAATCCCTGGAACAAATGTTTTCACAGCAGAAGTTTTGAAAACCTGGATTGATAGTGGGGAATTTGTAGTCAGAACAAATAAGGAAATAAATGACACTGGACCATTTTCAACATTTTTGCGACAATGAATTGCACACCTAAGAAAGACAAGAAAACACAGTATTTACAAAAATGGCATCCTATACCGTTATTAGATTATTATTCAATATTGTATTAAAAACTGCATAATATAATGCAATGGTATATTTTTAAAGATTATTTTGTTTTTCATTTTAACAATATTTTCATATTCTTATAACCATGTTATAACTTCATCACCATACATAAATCTTGTATGATCAATGGAGCACCTTTACATCATAATGTAGTTTCAAAGAATCTATGAAGCTGACGAGAATCTGACTTCAGGAATTTCTTTAAAATATTTAACACAATTATCTCCCTTTATCTATCAGGTGTTTTAAAGGATTCGCGGTACTGATTCAGGTCCTATAGTAAGCCCATTCAAGCACCATGATATTAAAAATTCAAAAACGTAAAATTTCTGAGTGCTCATGATCAAACCTATATTGATCAGTATAGAAGAAACATGGATGACATCTTCTCTGTAGAGAAAAGGATATGAGCAACGGCATTTGCTGGACCTACATGTGTTTGGAACATGTGCGTTCCATTCCGCATAAAGATTGAGGTGCTAATTACAATAATGAATGTTCCATACTCAGTACTGTCAAAGGACTGAAATTCCATCAATAAAATAATGTTCTATTATTGTTTTCCGTTACAACTTGGATAATCTCTCAATAGATTCTTTTTCGTACAAAATAATTTACATTATTAACCAATCCTGGCCAGCCAAACCCATATATACTCTAATTTATGTCCACCCATTTCCAGACTGCTCCACATTTTTCCATACAATTAGTATCGTGTGTCCTAAAGAATCCTCAATATTTTTTTTAATTGTCCCGTTTCTTTAATCTGCAGCTTTCCTATAGCTTCCAAGCGATACGTGCTCCATAAAGGAATCTGACAAACGACATTCTGTAATCTTATTAAAGATCATAATAAATACACACGGTTTGTGAATTTAGATCACAAAATATCTGCAACATTTTTCATAAAATCTTTAGAAATGTGGACATACTGCATTGGATACCAAACACATAAGTATCAGAGTTATTTGTTAATTCCTTGGAAAAATATTTTAGATGTCAGAACAATTTATTTATGATTTTTTTCTTTCTTTTTTTCTTTTTGTACGATGAACGTTTTCAATCCTTTACAAGTGATCCACCAGGAAAATATAAACTGTACTAAAAATTCTTGTTATCTCACGAAAAAGTGAAATAATCTTACGCAATATTTATTAACGGATTCTCCAGTGGTGAATTATCATGTCTGTCCATCTGTCCGTTCACCTGCATTGTCCGTCGTGGTTTTACTTCTAAGAGTTACTTATATGACTGACTGCATGTTACTGCTTAACGTTACATTTTTGCTCTTACTGAGTTACCTCAAAAAGCAATTTGAGAACTATTCTTCAGTACGTTTATACTGGGTGGTGGGGTGGGAGTGAATAGATGATGTGAGTTAACCCTAGAGTGAGCTGTCAGGCAAATATGAAAATACTTTTTAAGTATGAGATTTTCTAAATATCTACCGCGAGCATAAAGTATTCAGTGATTTCCTACAGTTAACCATATGATTTAATATGATTTATACACAGTTACATACGTGTTTTGTTCCTAGCAGGTGGAAAGTACGAGCTGGTCATGGTGCAGGGATACGTCGAGGCCGTCAAGACAAGATGTATTAATAAACTTTATCCAACGATATTTCCCCCTAGATTCGTAATATAACACGACTGCGTTTTTCCTCTATTTATTACATATCTTCCTTTTTACGCTTTCGAAATATCAGTAGCTTTACTGAATACGTGAAATTTAAAACAATACGGATTTAAATAAGATTCACTGGCGTCAGAAGATATCGATGCGTGGACGTCAAGGAAGACACTTAAGTAGTTTCAATATGGGTGCGTGATACGGAAATACGAATTGAACAGTTGTATCGTAAGCCAAGTCAAACATGCAAGGCTGAATGGATATGTAATCAGTTGTTTCACAGTATAGTTTCCCCATGAAATATGGTAGTGGTCTGAACAGACGAGTCAGATTATTACAAATAGTCAACGAATTAAGCTCTCATTCAGAAACTTTGCAAAAACTTATTTACACATGTATTGATCTCTAAATATGGTAACATCTTGTTAAGTCAAGTGAGATGATTGCATGCTTACTAACTGTGGTATACATTTCAAAAAGTTCTTGATAAGGAAGTAAGGAATTGTGTTTACTGATGTCTCTTTTAGGAAATATTTCGGAGATATATTGATGTTATACGGTTACCACTTTTACACAAAGTTAACTACCTAAATAACACAGTTACCTTTGTCAAAAATCAGTAATCGTTTAAGTTAATAACCTTTTGCAACGGAAATATTTTAGTGCTTAAGATTTTTTTTTTTTATTTCTGACAGAGTTACTCATTTTCGCCAGCCAAGGTTCCGATAGAATATGGTAACTTATCGGAACCTTGGCTAGCGAATATGAGTATTATCTTAAATAAGTATCTTAACATTTGCGGATTTCAAAAAAAACTTATCACAAAGTTTGTTATTCTAAATAATAAATTTATCAGAAAGTTTGTAAATCCTGATAATAATGTTATCACAAAGTTTGAAATTGCTGATAATGAGTGTACTGATTGGGTTTGTCCCTTACGACATATTGCGGACGTCTACAGAATTTCATAAACTTATTTGTTTTACATTTTCTTTTTGTTTCTTCCAGTGACTATACTTACAATAGGCATGTTACCTTTCCATCATAGAAAATAAGATGAGATAATGTCCAACCCCAACTTGCAGGACACGACAACTATATCAGTGAACCCCAACTTACAGGACACGACAGCTATGTTAGTAAACCCCATCTTACAGGACACGACAACCATATCAGTAAACCCCAACTTACAGGGCATGACAACTATATCAGTAAACCCCAACTTACAGGACACGACAACTATGTCAGTAAACCCCATCTTACAGGACACGACAACTATGTCAGTAAACCCCATCTTACAGGACACGACAACCATATCAACAAACCCCATCTTACAGGATACGACAACTATATCAGTAAACCCCAACTTACAAGACATGACAACTATATCAGTAGACCCCAACTTAAAGGACACGGCAACTATATCAAAACACTCCAACTTACAGGACACACGACAACTATATCAATAAACCCCAATTTACAGGGCACACGACAACTATATCAATAAACCCCAACTTGCAGGGCACGACAACTATATCAATAAACCCCAACTTACAAGACGTGACAACTACATAAATAAAACCCAATTTACAAGGCATGAAAACTACATCAATAAACCCAAACTAACAGGGCACATCTATATCAATAAATCCCCACTTACAAGACATGACAGCTATATCAATAAACCCCAACTTACAGGACACGACAACTATGTAAGTAAATCCCAACTTACAGGATACGACATATATATCAATAAACTCCAACCTACATGATATGACATCTATATCAATAAACCCTAACTTACAGAATATGACATCTGTATCAATAAACCCCAAATTACAGGGCACGAAAACTATATAAATAAATCCCAACTTATAGGATATGACATCTATATAATTAAACCCCAACTTACAGGATATGACATCAATATCAATAAACCCACCTTAAGGAAATGACAGCTATATCAATAAACCCCAAATTACAAGACATGACAACTATATCAGTAAACCCCAACTTACAGGACACACGACAACTATATCAAACAACCCCAACTCACATGGCACACAACAACTATATCAATAAACCCCAACTTACAGGGCACGACAACTACATCAATAAACCCAAACTTACAGGACACGACATCTATATCAATATCACCCCACTTACAGGACATGACAACTATATCATTGAAATCCCACTTACATGACGTGATAGCTATATCAATAAACCCCAACTTACAGGACATGGCAGTCACATCAATAAACCCCAACTAAAAGGATATAACAGCTATATCAATAAGCTCCCACTTACTGGACATGACAGCTATATCAATAAACTCCCACTTACAAGACATGACAGCTATATCAATAAACTCCCACTTACTGGACATGACAGCTATATCAATAAACTCCCACTTACAGGACATGACAGCTATATCATTGAACTCCCACTTACATGACGTGAATGCTATATCAATAAACCCCAACTTACAAGATATGACAGCTATATCAATAAACCCCAACTTACAAGATATGACAGCTATATCAATAAAGTCCAACTTACAGGACATGACCGCCATATCGATAAACAACAAACTTACAGGACATGACATCTATATCAATAAACACCAACTTACAGGACATGACAGCTATATCAATAAACCCCAACTTACAGGAGATGACAGCTATATCAATAAACCCCAACTTACAGGACATGATAGCTATATCAATAAACCCCAACTTACAGGACATGATAGCTATATCAATAAACCACAACTTACAGGACATGATATCTATATCAATAAACTCCCACTTACAGGACAAGACAACTATATCAATAAACCCCAACGTACAGGACATGGCAGCTAAAACAATAAACCCCAACTTACAGGACATGACAGCTATATCAATCAAATCAACCACATGCATTAGAACAATTTAAAAAAAATAATTCTTCTTTCACTACATTTGATGACGAATTTTTTGGTTGTGAGTACAACTTTCCATGGGGTTATAGAAATATAAAATATCAGAGTATATTTTGAGAGTTATGATGTTTTTATTTGATTTGTGTTCCTTTATTTATAAATCATATGGATTGTAAATGGTTGCTCATTCTAGTCACATAAAGAAATTAACGTGCATATCTGACAAAATTTGATTATACCCATGGAAAATACATGCATTGTTATAAATATATATACATATACATATATATATATATATATATATATATATATATATATATATATATATATATATATATATATTCACACAAACACTATCAAATGATGTGCTCTTTCACTCACATCCTTAAAGGTTAGGACAGTGACCAAATACAGACTATTTTTTCACAAATGAATCATTCTCTTCCTGACTCTATCTTTCAATCTTTAAAATAATTAGATTTACTGTCCATGTACATGTAGTCCACAAAATGCTCCTTCCCGTTAATAAGTATTCTTGTACCGATTACGATATATTTAATCACTTGTATGGATCACGGTATATTTGATCAGTATACTGGTCTCAATTACGGTAAATTTATTCAGTATACTGGTGTGCATTATGGTACATTTAATCAGTATACTGCACTCGATTACGATATATTTAATCAGTATACTTGCATCGCTCACGGTATATTTAATCCGTATACTGGTATCGATTACGGTAAATTTATTCAGTATACGGGTGTGTATTATGGTACATTTAATCAGTATACTGCCCTCGATTACGATATATTTAATCAGCATACTTGTATCGCTCACGGTATATTTAATCAGTATACTGGTATCGATTACGGCACATTAAATCTGTATAATGGTATCGGTTACGGTACATTTCATTAATATAATTGTATCGATTACGGTACATTTATCAATATACTGTCTCGATTACGGTAGATTTATTCAGTATGCTGGTATATACCATGGTACATTTAATCAGTATACTGGTCTCGATTACGGTACAATTAATCGATATACTGGTATATAGTAAGGTACATTTAATCAGTGTACTATAGTATTCTCACACCATCCTGTTTGTTTGTACCCGCTACCGATTTTAAAAAAACAGAAGGCACCAAGGATTAAAAAAAATGCTCAAAACTTTGTCACTTCATATATTAAAAATTTCTAACATGACTGTCGCCAGGGATCCAAAACACTGTCAGCTTGTTGGCGTTTTGAATCAAGCAACAGATGTGACCTTGACCTTTGAAAATCTCAATAATTCCGTAAATTTTGGCTTTACATTTCTTTGAACACATATATACAAGAGTTCATCCTATTTATTTGTTCAATTTGTTTTAGAAATATTAAAACTATACATTGATAGTATTAGACGCAGACGACACAGTTTATACTGAAATAGACTATTCTAGAAACCAGAAATGGACATAAAACAGTCTGTTTGCTGTTTACATTGGAAATTTCCGTTTGCGTTGAAACGCCAATAGTTCGATAGTGTTGGAAACACCTTGGCAACAATCAGGTTAGAAATTATAAATCAATGAATGAAATGACAAAGTTTTGTGCATTTTTATATCCTTGATGCTTTTCACATTTTAAAATCAATAGAGGGGTACACACAAACGGGAGGGTATGTGAATACTTTTTTTCTTTGAGTATTGATTATGGTCCATTGTTCAGCATCGAGGTCATTGCTAAATTAAGAGTGTATGTCCTTTTCCACTGCATAATAGCACGTCCTAGTTCATGAGTTCCCTTTGGGGCACAAATCAGCGAAACAAACTTCTACCTGCCTTTCACGCAGCCACTATATTCGGTGTTCGATTGTCGAACACTGCATTTCGTTACAACGCTTACTTTCAATCAAACGCTTGATAACGCAAACTCAAGTTAAATCAGACCATTGATATATGGAATATATGTGCACTGAGTTTAACGGTTCGTTAGGACTATCCTGATCAAATAATTCCCATTGATGTAATGCTGTTTGAGGCGCCTTTCCCATAGTTCCTAACAATGAATTCTGGCATGTGCAACGTACAGCCCGCGACCTGGTTTTCTCCGGTTACAGTTACATCATACAGGTACAATTAAAAATCGCGCCCAGGCCCGCGCCTAGGAGGAACTTGCATCGTCTGAATCAATGTATAATACCCCAATGAGCTGTAAATGAGATGGAAAGAAAATAAAAAACATTGTCGTTGTATTTGTAGCAGGATTACTTTTTTTTTCCGGGATCATCAACAGACTAAAATTCAACTTACCACCATGACCATCGACTGGTATCGTGATATTCCATGATATCGCTGTACAAATGGTCTCAGGGCATAGAGGGCTATACACGGAAATCTGCAGTGGTCAAAAACAAAAGTATTGACACTAGCATAAAGTATGCTTTAGGCAACAATACGACGTGTCTAAAGTGGTGCTATTATGTGTGACTATGTCAAGTTTGCCTTTGTTTTTAACATATGTAAGCATTACCATGGCCAACTCATCATTATTGTAAATGCAAAAAAAAATGTAACGTTTTTACAATCTTAAATGTCAAAGATATTTAAACATAAAGCAGAAAACGGATTCCTTTTTCAGTGGTGGTCAAAACTGGTTGTCTCGCAAATGTGTTTCTGACAATTAAATGGAGACAGACGAACATACAAACTGGTGTATCGGCAGACAGTATCTTAGCCACTTAACAGAGCATATAGAAGAAACTGATCATCAGAGGACAATAATTCTATTTTTCTTACATATTTTAAATGAATAATTTTTTTATTCAAGCAAATTAAACTCGTGTTTGTTCGAATACGTGTCAGCAACTTGATGTAAAGTACTTGCTAAATATAATCTGATGGTACATGTACTAATCTTTCCTAAGATAATCAGTAAAAATACCCATCTTTATTTTACTTACTTGAACATAATATCTTCCAGGATTCACATGTAGAAAAGTATGTGATGTTTTGAGATCTGGATGACGTAGCTGGAAGTAGAGAACGGTTATGAACATTAACAAAGAGAAATATAGAGGTCAAAGGATGATAGTGATATTTAAGGACATATGTTACAGTGAAATATATACAATCATGTCGACGATTGTATTTTATTAAAACCATTACACTAACAATATATTTTGGCAGTTTAGTGTGAAGGTGTGATTTTCTGAACATAACGCGTTTTTACGTGTTTAATCAAGGTGAGATAAATCCATAAATTAAATACCCACAGACGTGATTGCACGATGATCATTTTATGTTAGTACTGAGAACACGATACAGTTGTATGTCTATTTCATTCGTTGATACGTATATAATAGCGCAATTACTTTACAGCTTGGAAGCCATAAACTGTACATGAATACAGGGGCGTACCTAAAGTATTTGGCACCTGGGGCAGATCCTTCATTTGGCACCCTTACAAATAATAATAATAATAATAATGAGGACTTTGTATAGCGCCTAATCTTTGGAAGCTCTAAGCGCTTTACAACATTAGACAACACCTATAACACAAAAAAAAACATATATAATGATATGATTATAAAAACAAACACCTTGAAATTAGAAAACATAAAAAACATGCTGAAAATATTTAAGGTAGGAAACATTATTAGGTCTTTAAGTTTGTTCTTGCAGTCGAAATAAGTGAGTTTTAAGAGCACTCTTGAATGAGATCACTGTGTCTTTGTGTCTAAGATCAGTGGGCAATTCATTCCACGTTGCTGGACCATGGTATGCAAAAGAACGCTGTCCATATGACTTTGTTTTCATAGTGGGAATAACGAGTATACGTTTGTCAGACGAGGAGCGTAAGTATCTTGCTGGTGTAACATATGGGTGAGGTCGGATAGGTATGTTGGACTGGAGTCCATCAGTAAAACGTAGCACAGAGAACAAATTTTGTGTTTGATTCTGGATCGAATGGATAGCCAGTGTAGGGTACAGAGCAGTGGGGAGGTGTGCTCTGATCGTGGTACTCTAAGTATGATCCGAGCAGCTGTGTTTTGAACTTTTTGAAGTTTCTGGAGTAGATATTGAGATGAACCAGACATAACTGAGTTACAATAGTCCAGTCTTGAAAGTACTAATGAACACACAAGTGTTTTAGTGGCATCAACTGAAAGATATTTGTGAATGGAGCTGATGCGTCTCAGCTCAAGATATGCAGCCTTCCATATGTTCATGACATGTTGGTGCAATGTGAGAGTACTGTCCAGAGTAACACCTAGGTTTCGTACTGATTTTGTGAATTTGATGTTGGTGTTGCTGATATTTATTGTTTGAGGTAAAGGATGTGAATGAGACATTCTTTGTGTTGTGATCAGAATAGCCTCATTATTATCATCATTTATCTGCAGCTTGTTACATGTCATCCATGATTTCACATCAAAAATGCACCTCTCTACACCTTGGATGGTAGCATCAACTTCAGTTGGTTGGCTAGATTTGTATATTTGGATGTCATCAGCGTACAATTGGCGAGACACTGGATGATGATCTATGACACTTGAGAGCGGCTGAGTGTATAGAATGAAGAGAACAGATCCAAGAACAGACCCCTGTCGAACACCACAACATAGATTAACTGGGCTGGAGTGTATTCCATTTGCAGACACAGTTTGTGTCCTGTTGACCAAGTAGGACTTGAACCACAGTAAGGCTGTATCATGAATGCCAAATACATGCTGGAGACGGTGAAGTAATATATCATGGTCTATTGTGTCAAATGATGCAGACAAATCAAGGAGGGTGAGGACTGTAATCTTTCCGCTCTGCAAAGCAGAGAGAATGTCATTAACTACTTTTAGAAGAGTAGTTTCAGTACTGTGGCAAAGGCGATTTGCTGATTGTACATTGCTAAAAAGACTGTTTGAATTCAAATAACTTTAAAATGAAAACACAAAGAAAAATATATTTGCAAGTAGACTTTTAAACAGTACAGTGCTGTTAGAAGCAAATGGAAATAACTTTTACTTCGGCGAATTTTCCATTTTGATTTGAAAACTTGTACTGGTATTTCAACTCTCCCGATGGCAGACCCCATCCCCTTTCTGGCTGTCATCCGGGGGTGGACCGCTCCTCCCCTAGCCACTGCATTTATCGGCAAAGCAACATATGGACGTTATTTTAATGCTGAGACAATCGGAATAAACTGCCTTGTCCTAGGGCACACAACGGTATCGTACCCTAGCTGATCTGATGGCAGGATTTGAACCCACACCTATTCAGACACTATTCCGACACGCTCAACACTAGGCCACTGCGACTCAGTGATCAAATATACAAACGTTTGCTATCCCTCATTCATCACAATGTGTAGTCATTTTTTCCGTAAAATTTGCGTTTCTTAGAAGAACAATTTGTAAATGGAAATGCCTTGGTGACTACCAAACAAAAGCTATTAGTGTACCACGTCTTCTTTTAAAACGACAAAAATAAGAACACAAAAAACAATGTTGGTATTAGACGGTACACCAACATATCAAGACCATACACTGAGAGGAAACTGAGGTCAAATGACTTGCGCAGAGACACCATATCATCGTTTAGGGAGCAGTTAATCATTATTCATTTTAGGAAAGGAAAAAATATTTTAAGTGTTTTTCTCAATATATATAAGGGTACAGCTAACTGAAAAGAATTGCCTTCTGTACATGGATACAATGACACCATAATTTCATTCAATATCACTCTAAAAATAAACCTATTTAAGCTGGAAGAAAAGACTTGGCAAGATGTTGTGCTGCTTTTATTCATTGTGTAATCTTGTTGATATAAATGTCTTAATGACGTGACTAATATCCGAAGAGCTTAGAGGCATCAAAGAACAAGAGGTGTGCCAATTCATCCTCATCACTATTTTAATTCGTGCTCTACGGAGATTTGAAGAACCCAGGTCTGCGGGTAAGCGGCACCCATCGCCTTGTCTGCACACACTAGACCATATTCCATCCCGAATATATATTATTAATGTGACAGAAGATCAGAAATATACCCACGCTGTATTCCTTCCTGAAGGTGAGATGTGCCGTTATGGTGATTACAAAACAAAAGTTAATGAAAAAAAAAATTGGTGAATTCCTGAAGGAATAAAGCATGGATATTTTTATTATCTTATGTTACATTAACTAATTTATCTATGTATTTTTGGCACATGATAGATTCAGATATATATATATATATATATATATATATATATATATATATATATATATATATATATATATAGTTCATAACGGGCTTGGATAAGCGATCGATAATCTTATTTGTGTCGGATTGGGGATCAAGTCTGGATCTGCCAAGGAACTGAACGAACAGGGATTTATATCGATTCGTAATTTTTCTTACCTGATGTGACTGGACCAGCGTCTTATCGTCAAAATTCATCAGGACAACGCTGTATTGGCTCGCATTCATTTCCGGAGGGGCATCCTCAAACACTACATATATATTGTAACCTGAAAGCGTGGTAGTTGCAATGGCGGGTTTCCAGACACCTGACCTACCTTGATCTGTATTGATAATGAATAAGTAAAACAATATATAACGAAATAAATTTGCATAAAACACACCTCAAAATTATCTCTAATGCAGCAAGATAGCAATGAGAAATATAAGGGAATATTTCTGAGAGGCAAAAGTCTTGACCGCTGGAATCTTTGCTGAAGCAAAGCATACAGGCTTCGCAAACATAATCGATTGGCAGATTTTCATTGTCTTTTTCTTAACGGATAATATAGTAAGTTCGTATCCTCATGACGTTGATGCATTAGGAAGATCGTTTTGGATAGTATCTTCATTTCGTATCGCCCAAAATTGACAGATTATGCACATTTTTGAGGACAGTGTACTCAGTTCGTATCCTCTAAGAGTTGACATATTAGGAACATTGTTGGGGCAATATAATCAGTTCGTATCCTCTAAGAGTTGACATATTAGGAACATTAAATATACTCCGTTCGAATCATTCAATAGCAGAGAGATTAGTTACATTTATTTCTTTTTTTGGTGGTAGGACAGTATATTTAGTTCACTTGTTCTAAGATTTTCAATTGTAATGAGATCAGCTCCATTCTCTTTGCATTACACGCTAAAAAGGGTATTTCTTTTCAATTTGTTATATTGCGTATGGCCTTGTTTTCCAGTTTACAACACACACCGACTGAGAATATCACGTTACATTGCTCTAATTTCAGTAGTTATCTAGTTTTAATCACATTCCATTTTGACGCTGACAATTTCAGTGTAAATCAATCATTTAATTTTCTCTTAAATAGGAAAAATTGGATATTTTGTTCTTTTTATACCTTTTACCGACAGGGCGCCGTTTTATTTATTTGGATAATGCGATTCCACGCTTGGGGTCAGAATTCTGGATCGATCGGAGAAGTCTCGTGCCTGACCGAAGATTCGGACCCTCTTGGCAAACACCGATGCAAGGATATTATCAATCTTGTACAATAGATACATCTCTTCGAAGACGATTGTAATGCTCAGTATTATGCTTTATTGCTAAATCATTGCTGGAATGGACAGTCAATAATTAAGCAATTCTCGCGTGCTGACGTGTGCAAGAATCGAAAAGTAAAGATGTGTCTGTTTCAAGATATGAATATCGGTTTTCCATGTTACAATGTTTGACAAAGAATATTTAAAAATTATTTAAAATTGCAACATATTTTACCTATTGAAATGGATAAACGTTTTCAAGACTTTTATTTCAAAAGTATATAGGATAAGATTATCATCGTTCATTGCTTTAATCTTTCTCAAACGAATGTACCTTGTTGCACCTGCGGCGGTTCGAGTCTAAGATTCAGCCAATGTGGGCATGTGAGAAAGCTTGCCAGTAGCTTCTCGTGGGTCGGTGGTTCTTTCCGGGGTTTTCCGGGTTCTTCCTCCACCATTAATACTGGCCGCCATGTATAGCCTATCGTGCTGAAAAATGGCGTTAAACCCCACAACAACAACAACAACAACAACAACCTTGTTGCACAAAAGGGTTGGCAGTATTATTATTGATAAAAGTTTAACATACAAACTGTTGAAATGTATGTAATTTTTTATGGGCTTTATCAAGTTTTCCGAATATTTCTGTAATGTTTAAAACGCAACTGAAAGAGCAGAATATTTTCTAAAAATCAATAAACCACTGACATTCTCTCTCGATGAACCTCAAATGCGGGATGTTGCGGATTCGAACCCTGGCCGAGTCATGCCAAAAACTTATAAAAATGGTACTAACAGCTGCCTCGCTAGGCGTTCAGCATTAAGAGTTTAGTGTTAGGACTGGTCGGCATGGTGTCAGGATAATGTGACTGGGTGGGACATTATGCTACATGTCTGCGGCATAATGCCAGAGTGCTAGACATTACTATAAACTGCCACACTGCAGACATCGTATCGATATGACTTAAAAATTGTTAAAGCTACTTTAAAAATCCGAATCTCTCTCTCTCTCTCTCTCTCTCTCTCTCTCTCTCAAACTTTCATCGTCCATGTCAAGAGACGATGTATCTTGTAGGTTTTAGAGCCATACTGTCAAAACAAATTTTGAGAGACCTGCTGTGACAGATAAATTGCAATCTAAGAACTAGTTATTGTATGTGTGTACAAATACAAGCATACCTTAAGTTATTTCCCCATTTGAAACCATTAAGATATCATGTATTTATATCCGTGTTTCATGTCTGATATACTATTTATGGTTTTAGTAATTTGTAATATTCATTCTCTCAGACTGGTCCATTCATATTCGTTTTCGATAAACTCTCAATTCCGCCCCAAGCGGTATTCAAAGCAGCAATTATAAGTCAAATAAATAATATAATTAGATGGGTTGCAATGTCGGAAGGAATAAGGACGAGGATATATATATTTTTTTTTATTATTGTGTAAAATATTTCAGTTAGACACTATCAAAGGCACTTATCATGGAATGGTAGTTGAAATGAGAAATGGACTATCTGATCACATTTCCTACTCACAATATGTCGTGACGTAGTACGTTGCACGGGCTCCTGGTAACGATTGTAGGGTCACCTCGTACACTCTGAAATCATTTTCATCTAGTGCGGTCATACAGTCATAAAATATGGAGATCTGAAATGAAAGTATAATTGGTTGATTTGGTGTTTTAGATTTGCCTCTTTTTGTGTTTTTTTGTGCTTTTTTGTTGTTTTGTTTTTGTTGCTGTTGTTGTTGTTTTCTTTTGTTTTGTTTTAATTATGAAGATTAGTAACTCAATTACCTCATTGAGTTCCACATGGAATAAATGAATGTTTCAACTTAACTCATACGCATACAATGTACTGATATGGAACAAGTAAGAAAAAAGGCAACAAGGAAACAAAGAACTAGAAAGAAGATGTATAAACACCAATGACTTGCTAATAATGATTCCACCATCGAGAATGTCTGCCTGAATATTGTATGAAAAAGAGTAGATCTTTACACACCGAACAGGAAATTGGATGAATAGTAAACAGATATATTGCAATGAAAACATACGCATAAAATGTATTCGTATGGAACAAGTAAGACAAAAGGCAACAAGGAAACAAAGAACTAGAAAGAAGACGTATAAACACCAATGACTTGTTAATATTGACTCCACCATCGAGAATGTCTGCCTGCACATTGTATGAAAAAAGGGTAGATCTTTACTCACCGAACAGGAAATTGGATTAATAGTAAACAGATATATTGCAATGAAAATAAGAGTAGGTAACAGAAAAGGTTAAGTGACCGTGACCTACAAAATGGATAGTGGGTATGGTGTTAGGTTAATATCGATCACACGTTTCCAAAACATTCAGACCAGAATCGGGGCTCCGGATGGCCAAGTGATCTAAGGTGCTTGCCTTTACAAATCACTCTCGTATCAACTCTGAGTGGGTTCGAGAGGTTCTTCTCTAGGTTTTCCCGGGCTTTACCTCGACCAGACATACAGGTCGCCATGTATGGCCCATCATGTTCTAAAAATGGCGTTGAACCCCAAAAATCAGAACACACACAGATCGAGATGGTTTTGTTATTAATGGTATTATGGCATTTTTTAACAGTGCCATATACATGATTGACGGAAAAGATATTGAATCATGCCTGGAAAACGTCGACGTCGCCAATAAGGTACAAGGTCTGGCAAGATACAACATGATTACTCGATGTCAGCTGGCCGGTCAATGATGTTTGTAAAGGATACCACTGATCACCCCGAGAGTAGCATCGTGAGACTAAATGCAGATGGAGACGCAGTTGCATCGCTGAATAACATTTTCAACTTAGAATTCGCAGCACGCAGACAAATGTTAAATGGAGAAGAAAATTTTTCATGTGTGATTCCACTATCACATATATTTGGAATCTGTAGAAATGTCAGAAAAGTTATATTAGGCGCTAAACACACTGTGGTACTTGTAAGAAAAGCCACCGACAATGATGCAATCTAGCGACCCAACGTAGTTGATGTAGGTAAAGTAATACTAACAGAACTGTCACAGTAGATGCCAGTAATGACTCGATCGATCGACGAAGAACAACGATTGTTATCTTTCATGGGTCAAGGCGGTAAATCAACATTGTCATGGTTGACAATGAATACATATAGCGTTCAATTTAATGATGCTGGGTTACTCACATTGCAGATAGCATTAAATCAGGGAGTGTCAGCACCACGACATATATTCATCGCATTTCAGGAAAATACCAGAGTAAATTCGAAGGAAAGAAATCCAGTGGTGTTTGACACGCTTGGGGTTAGTGAAGTTGTTTTGAGAATAAACATACATCAAGAACCTTCCGAAGAAGTGTTGCTAAATTTTTGATCAAAGTCATGTTGCACGTGCTTATCATCGGCTGATGACATTTATGGGGTGTGATCAGAATGTTGATTCTGGTTTGCAGATATCTCAGCGGGATTTCACAACATTATATCCAATCTACTATTTTTCGTTGGAACATTTAGATTTATTCAGGCAATCTGTCGTTCATATACACTTCCGAGCTCGAGTAGCTCGACTAATCGCTGGTGGTTACAGTGCAATCGCTGTTATACTCAGCGATAAAACAAAGTTAATTGAAGGCGTTGGTGAACGAATGAGAGTTATTGATGCCCCAGTGGAAAACATGTAATTAAATCGCTCATGATATTTATAATGTCATGTTAGTGTCAGTCAGATTCCTGGTCAGATTAAAAAAACTTCAATCAGTATCAAAAAAGAATTCAGGAACAAACAATGCACTAAAAAAGATCAGATCAGAGGTAGTCAAAATAAACTATCACTGACTGAACGGCATCTTTATGCGGATGCCATTAAAGACGTGGTTAAAACAGGGGGTATATTTCCACGTTTTGCAGCTATACCAGCGTTAATAGCCGCTGAGGCACCAGCTGTTGCAAAAGCAGCTGCAGTTGGTACTGTTGGAACTGCTGATGGAATGGCATTAAAGAAAGCAACAGGAAAAGGAATACAAACTTCTAAAAAAGGGAAGGGGTCTAAGATTACCAGGAAACCCTCATTTGTACGGAAAAGGTCTGAGGCTTCCAGGAACACTTCGCTGATTCTTTCTATGTCAAATTTTGATTTACTCCATGCTCCTAACACAATTTTTAAAAAGAAGCTTAAGATGTGTTTTTATGCCTGATTAATTACCAAAACAACCAAACTGTGTTGAAATAGGGATCAAGGATGAACTCGCTAATCTTTTGAGTCTTGCAAATGTGGACCAAAATAATGACTTTGTTTTTCAAGATAAACAAAGGAAAGGAAAGACGAGTAATATCCCGTTGACAGATATTATTCTGCGGTTCCAGATGCAACAGACGATAACTTAGTGGTGTTTACTGAAAATGATAAAATTAAAAAGTCAGAGGAATCAGTTCCATCAATCATGGGAGAAATTGCTGGACGTATCAGAAGAATTGGAGATATTAAGTACAGCGATCTCAATATGAGTAAAAATACAATTATTAATGTGAGAGAACCAAAATCAGATGATGGGGTGGTAACAAAAGATATGTAGACAGCAACAATAACATGATCAGAACTAAGATCAAGTGATCGTTTATTAATCGCAGGTGATACAATGACTGGTTCTCTCAATATGTCTAATAATAAAATTACTAGTATTGGAGAACCAGAATCAAGCAATGACGCTACAACGAAGAAATATGTCGATGATAGCAACATTCCGATGATGAACTCGTTAATGACAATCGATGATGGAATGACCACATTTAGATCTGGATGCTCTAATCATGTACACGTGTTTATAAATTTTGGTAGAATCATTAATGAATTTTTTGGAAATCCACCGGTTATTGATATTAAACTCTCTTACATATTTTTTTTACAGACAGTGTAGTATGTACGGTAGCATCTGGATCAACATTATGGTCACCACTTAATAAATCCATTAAACATCGCGCTGAGGTTACCGCGTTATATAGATTCTCAGTACTTGGTACTACGACATTCACGATATCCACCACAATACCACGGCGTTATCCAATTAACGAGTTTACTGGATATATGTTAGTTATGCTGGGTCAAGATGACGTTCGTGGTCTTACCCGAAGAAAAAGGCAACCCCGTGTTGTATTATTGTTGTCTTGAATTAGTTACTAAACTTCCAACTTAAAATATAATCAGCTCCACAATCAACGTTCAACATTACAGATACAATCAAGCACGTGAATGGCAAACAGAACTAAATAATATCGTTGACGAGCATACAGTAAAAGTAAAAAAAAATATCGCAGATGTATAGTTGTTGTTGAAATAATTGTTTATTCAGCGTCTGCTGTTATCGCAGGAACCGGCGTATTACTATCAACAATAACAATGACATCCCCAGCAGTTGTAACAACGTGTGTTTCAGCTGCAACAACAATTGCTGACATTCTTAATATCATCGCAAAACAATATGCACGTGTACAAATACAAAATTACATGAGTATATAATAAAATTACACGCATCGACTTTAGGATATTCTCAATTATATTCCTTGGTATCATCGGGCGTTAGCAATGGAATAATATCAGATTCTGAGTTCACGGAGATGATTAAGATTTACAAAGAAGTAATGACTGTGATAGAATCCATGCCCGATTTAAATAATGATAATAATAATAATAATCATGTCAACGCGAACCAGTTACTACAGCAGATTGTCGTTAATACAACTCCATTTAAAACTACAATGATATCAGTAAGCTCAACCAATCCTGAATTTAGTGTTAACTTTCCAACTGCAATTCCAGCGAAAGAAATAGCACTGACACAATTACGAGCATATCATAGTTGGCCAAATATTAAATCAAATTCATTCGGTGGATTACCAGCAAATAATTCTTTGGTATTTTCGTATAAAAATAAACCCAACGGAACTCCCAATTGGCAAGTTGTTGGAATTCCCACGGGCAATTATCAAATTGAACAAATCAACGATGAATTCCAGTGCAGAATTAGATCTATTACCGGAAAAGAATCTGCGATAGAAATAAATTCTCTAGATTTTGTTGTAGATATATGTAAATCATCAATCCGTTCGGTGTTATGATGACCAGAGATACCACCTGTTTATAAAGGACCACCAGAGCCAAAAATAGACGACTTCCTCACGGATAAGAAAACATTTATCAAACTTCCAGAGTATCGAAAAGTATACACATGGATTACGATAGGACGAATAAGAGGAGATCCTTCTCGTCCTGAAAATTATTTTACTACATCTGATGGTAGAAAAAACCTTCCTAAATGAGCAAGAACAATAAATGATTTTGAAGACGAAACCCATCTTCCAGTTATCTACGGAGACAGATTTTACAGATGTTTTTCTAACGCTGTTAAACCTGAATACACACGTGTACTTGGTGACATACGAAATTTATTTTCTAATATCACGCAATACTATAATAACGATGTAAAACAACAAATCATCGAAACAATACAACATATAAATGAAGTTGCATCAGATCTTGAATATGTCATCTGGCTTATTGTTGAAGAGGTGATGTTTGATGAAAAAATTAAGTGGACGAACCCCAAAAGATACTGAATTTAATGCTACACTAAAAAATATTTCTCGATCATTATAAAATAACTGAAACAGATTTGCTAAAATTTGTGATACCAGAATTAAAAACCGACGAACTAAAAAAATCAGTCAACGATCTTATAAATGAAAACTTTCCAAATATTGTTGAGTCATGGAGAAAAATAGCTCCAGCAGCAGGTATTCTCAAATATAACAATGATCCGTACGGTGGCGGACGACATATTTCACCAGCAATTGTTATTATAACATCAACCATCGGAGTCAATCTTGTATGTGATGCAATTGATGGCAGCTATCAAATCGATCTTGAAAAATCAAATTAGGCTCAGCAAGGATTTATTTATGTACATTTACGCCTCGGGTACCTCCTGGATATTTTGATCGTACAAGAACCGATCAATCCGGTCTATCTACGATGTCATAATCCGCTATTATCAAGGATACATTTCAAACTTACTGACCAATCCGGACTGTTACGTGATTTACAGAATCAAACTCTGAATATAAACATGTATGTAAGATCATAGATCTTCACGTTCGTGATTGATTTTCAATCCTGGTTCATAATCAGGGGAAATACAATATATATAACAAAATTTATTTTTTACTGATTCTGGTTCAAGGTATATGATTTTCAAAATAAGAAAAACCAGTCAAATTTGATAATTGATGGGGTAAAATGATACTCAAAATAACGAAAATTAGTTAGATTTTATAATTTGATGGGTATATTACCCGATTAAATCAGATTATCAAACAATTTCATCAAATTGATGGGTATATTATCCACAATTTTTCAGATTATTGGTCAATTACATCAAATTGATGGGTATATTACCCATACTTTTTCAGATTAGTCATTTTCATTAACAATTTTATGTTCAATAATTTTATTATTGATTTTATCGTTATTAATATTATTTTAGATTATCAAACAATTTCGTCAAATTGATGGGTATATTACAGTCAGATTTTATAATTTGATGAGGTGAATGATACTTAAAATAATAAAAATCTCATCTACCTTTTCGGCAACTGCCGCAGAACTCCGTAAATTACCATAACGTTGAGAGTTTGGACTTATATCCCTTTGCACACACGAACATTGAAATTAAACCGCTGGTTAAATCCACGTGAAAGGCAAATTTGTTGTTGTCATTCTTTTCCTTTGCTTGATTCGACATTGTACATATCAGAAGCCCACGACATATGTATGTACATCTGTAGTCATGCACACACCCCTTTGCTGAAAATGGACTTGTCCAGGAACTGGAAATGGATCTCGAGCATGTCCGTCTATTATATTGAAAACTTCCGTTAAGCCCGAAACGCGCAGATGATGACGGTGTTAGGGCCAGTTTACTCACAGTCAGGTTAGAAACTATAAATCAATGAATGAATTGACTAAGTTCCTTGCACTTTTTATCACATTAAAGGTTTCTATTATTTAAATCGATGGGGGGGGGGGGGGTACAAACAGACGGGTTAGTATTGTCATACTATCCAAATCTAACAACCTTGGCCGCTTTTATTTGAGATTATGGAATGAAAGTAAAAGTTTTGGGTTTATTTCAATTTTCAAAGACTTTTAAAGATCTCAAGGTAATCTCCTCGATTTTCCTTCCCAAACTTTCAAGGCTTGAAAATGCCACCTTATTTTTTCCCAAACTCTCAAAGACCGTACGAACCCTGTAAATAGTGCCAGCCGATGTGTGCGAGACGCTAGTACCGACTGAACAAATAATATGAAATGCCCCATCAAATATACAAGATTAAATGAGTGGGTATAGTCTGACTATACCTTCCCGTTTGTTTGTACCCCCGTGAAGATTTCAATAATGAGAAGTATAAATTAGATCAGAAATACACATAATTTATTCAGTTCATTCATTCATTTATAATTTCTAACCTGAATGTGACCAGGGAGACCCTAACACCGTCATCGTCTGCGCATTTCATGCTTAACGGAAGTTTTAAATATAAACGACCGCCATGCACGAGATCCATTTCCAGTTCCTGGACAAGTCTATTTTCATTGAAGGGGTGTATGCACGACTACATATGTATAAATGTCGAAGGAAAATACAGTGTCGCCAGAGGGACGTGGCACCATTCCGTCCACCGCGATTAATTAATAACCCATATTGGGTATTAACCAGACGCGCGTGTCCTTCGTGGGCACAAGCGTCTTTCGTTCAAATTACTTACAATGTCGTCAGCTTCCGATATTTGCAATGTCAAATCAAGCAAAGGAAAAGAATGACAATTACAAATTGCCTTTCACGTGGATTTCACAAGCGGTGTAATTTCGATGTAGATGTGTGCAAAGAATATAACTCATAACTGTCAACATTATGATAATTTACGGAATTATCCAGCAGTTACCGAATACGATGAACTATATCACAAAGTTGTCCGAGGAAATCAATTTGCCTCTAGTGTATGCAACATGGCGCCGTGTTAGCATGTTAAGTCCGCTAAGCATGAAATGCGCAGAGAATGCCAGTGTTAGGGCCATTCTGGTCACATTCAGGTTAGAAATTATAAATCAATGAATGAATTAACTAAGCTAAGTGCACTTTTTATCACATTAAAGATTGCCCTTTTTTTTAAAAAAAATCGGGTGGGGGTGGGGTGGGACAAACAAATGGCTAGGTCTATTAAAACTACAGTTACTAAGCGTAACTGCCTGCGTGTTTTGTTCTGAGTCAGCAGAAGGAACGAGTTAGACATAGCTAGGGATAGAAAAAGGGCGTCATGCTGAGATGTATTTATACGAAATAACAAGCAAATTTTTCACCTGACTCCAAACAAAACATGAATGCGGTGTTGCATATCTAGTACACTGGACTCTTTTATAATTCCCAAATAGTTTTAGTTCTGCAATGGAAACAGAATTTATAAATGAACTGAATTATCCACAGGTTCGATTCGAAATATCTAAGAATGTCGACGCGCATAAGTTAGTGAAAGTACGTAAATAATTTCCGTCTGAGTGTACGATACGGAAAGAAATGACTATCGGTATCGAATGCCAGACAAACCATGGAAAATTAAATGGTTGATACAGCGTTTTGCAAACCGTGTTTAACCCCTTGTCACTCACCGGTTTGTGTAACGGGATGCTTTCGGTGTTTATTTCAAACAATCGGAATTTCCGATTGTCATGGTAGTATGCATCTTGGACCCTTAGATCACCCGGACTGCTAAATTCTAGCAAGACCCCTTTAATGGAATCTGAAAGACATGATTCACTTCATTAGAAATCTACAAGAGGACAAACATACCAAACTTTTTTTTATCATCAATGAAATGGAAATAGACCAACTGACTTTTCTTCTGACGTCAGAAATGAGTGAAGTCACTTGGCGCATGGTCAGCAGCCAATCGGAGTAAAAAAGCACGTTTTTCTAAATAGGTATCAATTCAGATTCGTTATAAAAGCTATTTAAGCACACAAAATGCGAGAATTCGGTCTCAGTTTGTAACAGTTGTAAGTTTGTACATGACATAACTCAAATATGCGTTATTTCTGCATATAACTATCGAAATTCCTTCAAACCGGAAATCCAGATCAAGAAGTAGTTATCTTCGTGTTTTTTGTTGTCTGACATTACCAACGGTGCTTGGCTTTATTTGTTCTGGAGTTTGCATCCTCTGCTCTGTGGGAATATCGGCCTCTCGCTAGTAATTATTACATTTATTTAAACTGAACTTAGTATGCGGATGGTAAGTAAAAGCCATCTTCTTCTGACCCATGACATTAAATCCTTCAGATCACTCACATTTTTTTAGCATTAATCCCTATCCCTGTGATGATCGGTTATTGAACTGAAATATTTTACATTGCTGACGAGCCAACCAAAGGCTGAACTCCAGCAAAATAGTGCCAAGCACCGCTTGTCTCCGCCACCAGTAACGCAGGAAAACAAAAAGACAGTGAACTACTTGTTTGTCTAACCGGATATTGTTTTACTCCGAACGATCTCTCACTTTAGGAACTCTTCAATGCGTAAAAATTGAAAATGTTTGAACTGGCATAATCAAAAGTAAATTTCGATCTTTTCTATACAACTATGCAGCGAAGTTTAAGTTCTTACACACAATAATTCAGTCGATTTCAACACTACACGAAACAGTTCAGATAGTGTGATGCTGTGTGACGAAAGACCAAAGAATGGAGTACATTCTGATGTACCCATCGTTATTTGCATACACAAAGCCTCTAGTCTACACATATAAACACATTTCGACCTTCATCCTTACCGTCTGGTACTGTAAATGATACATTCAGCGAGGGGTTTAGTCCACCCGAGTAACTTTTGAGATACCAGTCTACCGAAGTCATAATCGGAGCTTCGAAGTAATCGTTACCATCGTAACTTGCCTTTAGATTCTTCTCAAACAACTTCCAGCCTGAAAGAAAAGTTATGATATATATATATATATATATATATATATATATATATATATATATATATATATATATATATATATATATATATGTTAAAGAATTTAATTCGTACTATACAGAAATTCAAACCCAGTTCTGCGGGTAAGACGGACCCTTCGACTTGCCTGCAAGCACCAACTCCTATACCATCTTGACCATGCACAAATCGCAAAAAAAATATGCTTCAAAGTCGGTGATATAGGCATTCGTGCGTAGTAGACACACCCACATGTCGACCTAGTAATTTATTATATATTCGTATTTATAAAACATTGCGTTAGCATCGCCAAGTATTCTTCTTTAGAATCCAGGGATATTACTTTCCGTTCTGTTTGGTATATATTTTTATCCTCTCTCTCTCTCTCTCTCTCTCTCTCTCTCTCTCTCTCTCTATATATATATATATATATATATATATATATATATATATATATATATATATATATATATATATATATATAAATAAAATAAACTGACAACGAACAGTGCGAAACTATTATCTAGCTAGCCTGAGCGCTTTCGACTCTTTACTGAGTCTTTTTCAGAGGCAAATACGAAAGATAGACAGGACAAACAAATAAAACAGAAAAACAGTTATGTTTGCGAAACTTTACATGGCTGTTTCTACAAGAATTCATATATATCCTTGGTTTCAAACAGGATACATTCAGCTTTACTTAAACGGATCGATGATTTATCTACAATAAGCCACTAAGCCATTGACTAGCCACCGTGTGTGCGTGCGTGCGTGTGTGTCCCAATGTTAGTAGACCTGGATATCTAGACACAGTTCCACACGCATCTGTTAAACAGACCTATATTCTTTTTCTTTCCTTTCAGCCACCGCAAGAAAAGTCATATATAACGCTCTATTCTTCCCCATATAATATATTGTTATAACGTTTGTTATAGTCTGCCACAGACTAACATTAATAGACTTTAGAAAACGCAGCACGTGCATAATTTTTAACTGACATTACCATTATCACACTTTTGATAAAAGACGAGTACCAACAATAACCCGCAGGAAATGTATTCACAACAGTCTAAGGGACTGTTCATTTTCCCAAGCAAATCTGTACTACCGTAATGTTGCATGAAATACTGTACATCATGACGTCTGCTCCTGACAAAAGCTAATTAGTCGGGAGAGAAATATCTTTCCAACGGCTAATGTCCATAACAAAACAATCACTAAAATCTAACAGTACTAGACACAAATGCAAAAAGGACACACTCTAGTTTTTCTGTAGTACATTTGTCAGACTGAAGATCGAACTCAAACGTATTCATACTATCGGTATCGTTACGACTCCATGGTCACGTAGGCAAAATCTAACTAAAGATATTCTGTACAATTTACAACCATGAATACAAATTACAAAAATTAAATAAAATCATGTACCAGGAGTTACAAAACAGAAAGATATATATAACACCGCCACTCGTAAGAAAAAGAAAGATTTATGCAATAAAGCTGTCTTTTTTCCATCTCAATCAGATTACACAGGACGACATGTAATGAATATACAAAATGGTATACAAAATAAAGTAATATTTTTCTGAACCCAATTTTACAAACTCTCAACCAAAATTAAAGAAAATATTTTAGCAAAAATGTTTTTTTAAAGTAATACCACGATAATAATCAATATTAACAGAATCAAATTTCTTGGATAAATTAATAATCATGCCTTTAGCCCAGTCATCATCGTATATATAATTATATACACATGATTATAAAGTTTTGTCTGATAGGGAGATACAAATATGGTGTAATTATTAAACATTTCACTTTTCAATCCGTCAAGCTCAACACTTATTAGTTTTCAATTTAAAAACTGTCACTTCGGAAAATCTGTGTTCGGTTCAACAAAGTCACTATTCTGATCAACTTTGGGATTTGAGAATATACACCGTCAGTTTTTTTCTTTCAACTCCGTCATTTTAAAATTATTATTATTATTATTATTATTATTATTATTATTATTATTATCATCGTCGTCATCATCAACATAATCATTCAAGAGCAGATCTGAAAATAATGTTAAAAACCATAAACTTGTAAAGCAGCTGAATTCGTGTTCTTTCATATTTTGGTATAAAATTTATGTATTTCTATCAAAAACTAAGAAATATTTTCCTGGCTATTTTTTCGTGCATTTCATCTCGTTTTCTTTTTGATTTTTAGTAAGGTTTCCAAAAGTTTGGGAGAGACTTGTTTGAACAGTACTTTTTCAGAAAAAAACATTTTTATGTATCATTTTTAACTGTATAATCTACATGGAATTTCGGTAGAAAGCTGGAAGCTTGTTGAAAACTGTCTACCCTATTACGGAGTAGTTTTAACAAAAAATAATTGTCTACCGATTTAAAGTAGATAAATTATATATAAATATAGAAGTATATTCGAACATTTATAGTACCTGTAATTGTTACAAAGATCATTTAATGGTTACAAGATGGAATACTCTTTTGTGGTTGTGACCTGTATGTTAATTTTTAAACTCATTTTGATAATTTTATGAAGGTTTACACTGCCATAAATATCTGCGTATTAATTTCACCAGAATACATCAGGTTGTTGGATAATTATGTCTTATTTGTAAGTCGGGTCGGTAATGTGAAGAAACACAACGTGTCAGGGTTAGCTTTTACATTCTAACAGAAAAGATTCAGCTGTGTCTACTTGTCCGTATGTGCAGTACATATTATAAATATGATTTAGGAATAAATCATTGTTTAAGCTACTGCATTTGGTTCTCAATCGCATTTACTGAACGTGATCCACCAGATCACCTACAAATTAATACGAAGGAATTTAGCTTGTCCTCATTCAGGGGGTAAGTTTTAAAATACAATATTTTGAATGGATGGGTTACTAATTCTTTCAGTTGGCAATGTGTTCCACGGTTGAATTACGGAAGGCAGGAATGATGTTTGATAAAGTTTCGTTCGGCACAAGGGAGGTCGAATTGTAATGGGAGATTGAGTGGTGTACGTATCATTGTTAACAAGAAGAGGCTAACTTAATTTGGAAGTAATTTGGAGCAAAACCTTGGTATATTTTAGCAATTTAATTAATGTATGGTTGTCACGTTTGCTACGCCCCAGCTATAAAGTCATGTATAAGCTATAATCTACCTGTCTTGGGATTATTAATGCGGCCTTGTCCTTGATCTCTAAACAATGCCACAGAGTTAGTGTTTAACTCTTACGCAAGATTACCATGACCAGCCAGAGACAGGAAAGTTGAGTTGGTGAAGGCAAGAGCTCGCGTCACTTAACAAAGGCTTGCCTTTATCACACCAATATGTTAAACGTTAGTTCAAGGATAAAAATGAAGTCCACGGGGTGAACGAGATGTGTTCTTATCCGTCCCTACGTTGACAGACAGCGAGAGGCACAGTGTCCTCTAAGTTTGATTGGATCGGTCCACTGCGATATCCAATCAAAAATTGAGATAGAGGGCGTGATTACAATTCAGACCCGAATGATACCTTCCGAACTCGTAAAATTAATTTAGTATTCGCCTGAAAGGATTGCAGATCAATAGGGTTTACTCCGAGAAAAGAAGCCACTCGTAATCTGGCGTCAGAACTTAGAGGTAGCTTCTAAGGAAAGACAAAGCTTCGAAAAAGTCAGAAGCTTTTCAGGGGACAGAGAACTTCCGGTTCCATTGGATCCCAAGTCTTCAAGAGTTGGAGACGGAATTGAGAATGTAGCCGAGACAGCTGAAGTCGAGCAGGGGAGAAGGAGTCTAGAGAAAGTCAAGGAGGAGGAGGAGAAGGAATTTGGAGAAAGGTCGAGGAGGAAGAGGAGAAGGAATGGGGAGAAATAGGAGAGAGAAAGGATACAACAGATGAGTAGAAATACAAGGACATGTGGAAATGAATCTCACACTGCTCACCAAGTGATACAATATGCTTTTTAAAGGGTCGAGCGGAAAGAGTGTAATTGGAAATTTGAATTATTTGATTATTGAATTGTTATTAAACTGTTATTCATTTAACTTCAACCTTTTTGTATATTTAACCATCTAACCGTCGGCATTGCTGCCTGGGGGCTCGGAGCTTTACATCTATCTTTCACTAAATTTAACTTCCAACAAAATAAAGCCTGGGTGGGACTTCTATAATAGTTTAAATAAAATAGTGGGGGCACCCCACCCCAACCATATACTTCGTCACAATGCTTATCAATGATCCAGCCTATCGCATCGAGATTTCCTCCTATAATAAAACCCGAGCCACACTCTTGGTATCACCTGTTACTATTCCCATAGTTTCCAAATTATTGCATCGTACAGTTATCCCAGATACAATCAGCATAGTCAAACATTGGAAGTATAAAATATGTTTATATTCTTTCCAATGACAAGCTATCCAGTCCATACAAATGATGGCGTATATTTGCCATTTGAAGCTATTAGTAGAAGATCAATACATTAAACCATGGTTTTCTGGCATAGCAGTTTTACCAACACACGATCACTATAAATTATTAAAAACTGAGTGTTTTTGAAAATTACATGTAATCCGTCGGCGAAATACAGACTGGTCCTAGCCATGGTTATATGTGTGCCATTAACCTTAAACTGAGTTCGGCTGATTTGAAAATATACATAGAAATCAAAGAATCTGTATGCTTTGTTAAATAAAACAAATCCGATGATCACTATCACTATTGACGTATAAACGTCCTGCTCGAAGTCGATATAACTATTATTCGTTACAACGACATTACCATATTAATCCATCAACCCACTCCCAAAATGTATTGGCAAATGCACCGACTGTATTAATTAAAACGTTGGCAATATATGCATGCATTGCTATGGAAACATGAAAAGCGATTCTTCATATATCGTAGATATATACTGATATGTCTTTACTATTTGTTATTGTTTGTTGTTTGCGCGTCTATTTGGACACATACTGTAAATATAACACGTTATGGCGTGCAGCCAATTTTGAATGTTGTGACAACAAAAAACTTAAGTTGGGTTTATTCTATAGCTGGCTTTCAAGTCTCGTGTTTCCTTGTTCTAAATTCTGGTACACCAAAGCTAGTAATCGGCACTCCACAGCTGGGCGTTGTCAAGTGCATCGATTAATGGCATCTGTGACGCAGAATACAACTAGGTCAGGCGAACAAAAGAACTTATCCATGTTATTTTTATTTATTTTTTACCCAGAAATGGACTGAACAATTAAAGAAAACATAAAAACAGTTAAGAAACTTCGGACTAGAGAAAATGAATTACATAGAGTAAGAGAGAAGAAACAAAACTTTGTCAAGACTCATTCAAAAAAGAACATTATCCTATAACTACACTGACAGTTACAGCACTAACCCATTACAATACGTTAAGCATGCAATTTTAATAAGTTTTATAAATAATTCACTGCATTTGTCAAGTACATGTGAAATGGATTTTTCAAGTTTCACATTTTCAATGAACCTTTCCATTAGTGGCACGGATTTAGCCAGCAGCTTAGCAGGGCTCAGGAAAAAATATTTCCCAAGTACTCGTCCCTGTGACGAGTGAGCTGCAAGAGTTATTTGTCGCTGTCCACACTCCACACGGTTTACTTCTCCGCTACAATGCGTACGCTTTCACAAAAGAATCACGGGTAGCTGATGTAAGTTTGATACTTAAATGGGTCAAAATCGTGAAAATATTATGTTTTAACACACGACTCCTTAGATAAATATACAATAACACAAAAGGTTTTTAACTCGATAAATTGGAGCCCGCACATATAACCTTTATTTCATAGTGGTATACGTGTTTACAGCGAAACCTTCCAGTGTTACAGGCAATGAGCTATTATATTTGTTAACGAGTTATATATGGAAGATATAATTTTTAAAAAAAACAGAGAATGTCACAATTTTTGGATTTCCATCTGTTCAGACATTGTTAGTTTGCTCCAGATCACTAAAATTTTTAAGACTGAGTGGCTTTATTTATATACTGCCAAGCTAGACTAAAGGCATGACCAAATGTGTGTGTGTGTGTGTGTATGTGTGTGTATGTGTGTGATTTTGATTATTAACGTAGCTTTAAAACATTTCCAGTCATATCACTAATATGTCTCTGTCTGCGTGAGTTCGAGTCTCGGATTCGGCTAATGTGGATATGTGAGAAAGCTTGCCGGTAGCTTCTCGTGGGTCGGTGGTTCTTTCCGGGGTTTTCCGAGTTCTTCCTCCACCATTAATACTGGCCGCCGTGTATAACCTATCATGTGCTGAAAAATGTCGTTAAACCCTACAACAACAACAACTAATATGTCTCAGTGTGGCAGTTTATAGTGATGTCTAGCACTGGGGCAGCATGGCGCAGACATGTAGCATCATGTCCCACCTAGTCACATTATCCTGACAACAGGCCAACCAGTCCTAACACTAACCTCTTAATGATGAGTGCCAAGCGAGGCAGCTGTTAGTACCATTTTTATAAGTCTTTGGTATGACTCGGCCGGGGATCGAACCCACGACTTCCCGGAACATACATTTAATATTCTGGTTCTCTTAACTTCTCAGAGGGTTGACTCATAAAGATGTGTAATAGTTGATTGAAGGGAAATTTTCTCTACATCAAAATAACACCTAAATTACTGAAAGTGTACCGTAAATACAAACACCATTAAGAAATCAAGGGCTCGGTGTGAAACTGCAACAAAACATGATCATACTATTTATCAATTTTAGTATCATGCTTACATCAGGTTCCTGTATTAAAAAAAATCGTTTTCTTCACAACATGTTCTAGACTGTCATCAAGTAGGCAGATTAGGCACAGTTTCTTTATAAGTGACGCAAGCCAAATATTAATCGATATTGAATTTCGGCACATTTAGGGGTAGAACATGTACTCAGATTTAGTCTTACTGTCCGATTCTGCATCTACTGGGCTAGTACGTAGTATCCTTTCACTCGGGCGACTAAATTTTTACCCGGTCAGGAAGATTGGACGAATGCTTTCCCTGACCCATAAGCGTGTGTTTCTCCTCGGTCTTGAACGGGTTGAGATTTTCCTCCATTTTGGGTGGGTTGAACATTTTGGCAGTATTCAGCAGCATTTGTTGGATGCTTTTGTGCATTACAAACATCAGCAATAGATTTATGACCAGTTCGTTACAAAATTTAAATTTCGGGAACATCACGCTAACACAAAGGCGTGGCCATCGTTTTCGGCAGCCTTGATACAGCTTTTGCACATAAGGACGATTCAACTTCCTCCATCATAGTGGTCAACATGATTTGCTTCGTTGGAAATGGTGTCGAAATGAATTTCCAGAAGTTGGATTCTCAACGAGTTGTTATGAATTACTGTCGAACTACAATTTTTATACTCATGTTTCTTTGGCAGACGGACGATTAGCATTTATTCTTTTAGGTAAGGCATAATTTGTAAAAGTATATTGCACCCCCAACCCACCTAGATTGATACAATCTTGCAATCGACACGACCTCAAAGAATGTCAGTCTAATTTGCAGCATAGTGCCGGTAATCCATCATAGAAACCTTAGCTGTCTCCTTATTGCTACCAATGAAAGACCAGTACTGAATCATACGCGTTTTTATCGGCTTTCCGTATCCTAAACGAATTCATATAACTGATTCATTTATTTACGTATGTAATCAAAGCTACGGGCTGTTTATGAAGTTAATGTCTGTATTAATGCGTGACTTACCTGCTTCTCCTTTTATGACACATTTAAACGGAACAGGGGACTGAAAAGAAACACAAGTTATAGTGATCAACAAGCCGAAAAGAATCCATCTTTGTCTCTCGCTGTCCATCTGTCTGTATCTGTGATATCGAATTATTTATTTACTGGCTCACTCCCTGTCATATTTGCGAAAATTTTATACAAATTTGATGTAAGATTGCACAAGTAAGTTGATACTTATTAGCTGTATTCGTTTCCATAGCAACTTAGATTGCTTTAACCGTTAAGCATGCAACGACTTTCTGTGAAGTTTAGAATTAAACATTTTTCCGACATGCAAGATACATGTTTGTTTCAAGTAGGAAGTAGTACAGAGATTTTAATAATAATAACTATTTAATAATAATAATAGTAATAATAATTAATAAATAAATAAATAAATAAATAAATAACCACCACTACTACTAAAACTATCCTAAATTTGCTAAATTTTGTCTATAATTGAGAATGTAACGGTATCTCGCACAAATGGCATTCTCAGTAGAATTGTGATTGTTGCTGTATGTGGAGATGGTGAAAAGAATAAAATTAATCAAACTCGGAAATTCGTCACTGAAGAAAGGAGTAGACCAAAATTTACTAGAAGGAAAAGCACCACTTTTTAACATTCAAAAATGCAGCGATAAAACGCTTTTCCAAAGTGTCTCTTAAATGTTCGTGGCAGTTTTCATTTCTATCTACTAATCAGTGCGCTTGAAGCCAATAATATGAAAGCAACAAACACGAAGGACTGTGAAGTTGAAAGACCCAGAGTATGACTTTAATATCTTACCTTTTGCGAGCAGTCTGACCGACAGGTTTGGTCATATGTGATCCCATACAAAAAACTGCGCTCCGCAATGGGTAGACAAAAGAAAACGAAATATACCAGCTTCAGATGTTCGGGCATCTTAGTTCACGTTCGGAAGTATCAGATTCTATGTGTTTCTCGTGCTAAGAATAAACTCTTCCGACTGAAAGTAGAGTATACGTCATACGTTACATAAGAAGCAGCCGTCATCAGTTTGTTTTGCTCAAACTTTCATGGCCCTTCCTCTATCCCATTAGTCCAACGCACTTAAACTAGCCACCCCACCTCCGGGACATTATGACAATTGTGAACATAGTGGTGTCATTGCTCAGAAGTGTCTTGTAAGCGGGCTTAAACCAACCATACCAAAATATTAGGCTTTTAAGCAAGCTTAGCCCACCCCAACCAAACTATTAAGCCTTTAGGCAGGCTTAGCTCAGTCCAACCAAAATATTAAGCCTTTATGCAGGCTTAGCCTAACCCAACCAAAAACTTAAGCCTTTAAGCAGGCTTAGCCCAACAGTAGTATAGTGAGACGATTTACGGACAATGGGAAAATACATCCCCCCCCCCCTCGGACGATATACGGACAAGATTTGTCAGATCCCCCTGGGACGATATACGGACAATGGGAATTTAACATGGGGAGTATTGGAACTGTATACGGACAAGGGAAAGTGGGGTTGTTGTATAGGGACAATATGAATGGAACAGGTGAGGTGATGTCACGATACTGAAGATTGGTAACAATGTTGCAAGGGGCTGACCTCAGTCGGGCCAAACAGCAAACAGTGAGAGAGGGTAGCGGGTAATTTCAGCTAGTTCAGCAAGTGACGTGTAAGTTTAGCAAGTTCAGCGGGTAGCGGGTGGGGGTAAATTCAGCTAGTTCAGCGGGTAGCGGGTAGAGGGTAAGTTCAGCTAGTTCATAAACTAGCGGGACATATAACTTTTTTTTATAGACAGAGACATATATGTATATAACACATACAACATACAGACATAGATTGACGAACATCAATCTATAAACAAACAACTATACAACCGACTAAAAACATTTTTTAGGCAAGTATGCATATCTTTTGGAGGCATATGAGTGGCTCAGAAAAGGTTCTTTGGCGCTTTTTTGTTGTTGCTAACATCATTCCATTAACATAGAGGGCATCGCATAGGTCTTCTTCTCTTCCTCAAACTTCGTTTGACCTCTGTATCGCAGATGAGGATTCTCTTCAGACGTCCTTGTCTCTCCACATATATTCTTCTTTTTCAAACGCTCGTATCATTGATCCCGATGATCGTCCATGATGATCTGACATACATCGATAAGTCCGTACGGAACAGCATCAACGATACGAGAGTAGATGATTCAACGTTAGTCCACATCTTTTGACGAGAACAGGTGAAGGGAATGAAATGATCCGCTGTTATTTATAGTGGAAGAGCGGATTGAAATGGATTGAGTTTTTTCCCACCAATCCTAACACGCGTTACAAAATTCACAGTGCGGAGTCTGTCTTCCAATCCTATGAGAGCTGACTGCGACATCGCGTTCCCTATATATAGGTGCGCTAGCGTCTGTGCGCAGTGAATCAATGCGACAAAGTTTTTAAACATGACCAAAACTAAGAAGACGATGAACTGGCGTGCTCCAGCAGTGGAGACACAAAGCAATGGTATAGAATTCAATTGGGATTTAGTCGATTTTCTTTTTTTCTTCGTAAGAATTTGTTCCTGTACCAGTATCTTCGCCGCCTTCTCCATCCTTACCAAACGTCGAGGATTTTAAACAGAGACAGAAAGAAGAAATGGAGAAATGTTTACAACAGCAGAAAGAAGCAGAACAAGCTTTTCTCCTTCAATAGCAACAGCGAGAAGAAGAAGAGGCAAGAAGGAAACTACAGGAAGAAGAAGAACAAGCTCTAGGAGAGAAGGAGGACAGTGGAAGTCAAACGGTGACGGTACTCTTGGTTATTTTAGCAGACTTAATGAGTCTGAAACAAATGTATCAGACTTCTTTAATACGACCCAAGAGAAAAAGACAATCCCTAGCCAAGCAGCCCAACCCTATTCGCCTGAGATACCCACCCTAGCGATTTCCACCCAACCATCGACAGGAGCAAGTCCAGAAGTAGGCATAGGCAGTGGAAAAGGCTTAAGGCAGTTAAAGCTGATTACGTTCCGTTCCTGGGATTGCTTTTTTTGGTATATATAAAAGCACACAACGGTCCTTTTCAGGTCCACCCATTTCTTTCGAAGAGAGATAGCGTTCATTTTGCCAAAATCAATTAAAACTAAAAATCCCTTTTTTGCCCATGATGTATTTGTGTGTGTGTGTGTGTGTGTGCGTGCGCGTGCGTGTGCGCGTGCGTGCGTGTGTGTGTGTGTGTGTGTGTGTGTGTGTGTGTGTGTGCGAGTGCTTGAGTGTAGTTTCTTTTATGATTATAAGAATCAAAACCAAGAGACACTTAAATCTTCGGTCTGGTCTATTCTGGTACAAATTTTACAATCCAATATCACAATACAACACTTTTAAAAGTTCATAGACCTCTTCTGTGTCTTTGTTCGCGCTCTCTGTTTTTTAAATTGCTTCACTTTCACTGGTTTTTCCTTCTCTTCTTCCTCACTTTCTCATCGTCTTCTTTTCTTCTCTTTCTTATCTTTCTGTACGTATTTCGGTTCTTCCTTTAGGGGAGGGTACCTCTTCTTCCTGTTCGGAACTCCTCTCGTCCTATTGCTCCTGTTGTTTCTTAGGGCATTCTGAAGACCAATGTCCTTTATATTAACATGATAACATGTATCTTGCCCTTTGTCTCTTCTGACACCTGTCTTGCTTTTGGGACGGTCTGGACACTCTGTAGCTCAATGCCCTTTCTCCTGACAGATATAGGAAGTATCTTGACTTTTATTTCGAAAGGAGGGGGAGTAGTCCGTCGGCTTGTCTGAAGAAAACTTTCGTATGACACCTCGCAAAGCTCAGATCAGAAGTTCGATCTGTGTGGGCTCTTCCGTCGTTCTGGTCGGTTTGAGAGTGAAATTAATACTGGAAGGGAAGACACTGACCCTTTATATGGGGAAGACACTGGTCTGACATGAATATAGGCGACCATAGTTTTAAGATGTAATCACATCATTTCGTGGAGAAAGGAGAAGAAAGTAAGAGGCAGAAACGTCTCGCACAGTAGCTGAGTCTTGGCTCAAATTCATGCCAGCGATTCTGAAGATGAAATGAATGAGCCAGAATCCAGACCCAGAGAGTCTACACCCATCTAAAGTTCACCAGTAAACCCTGAAAAGTATTATCACATTCGAGAGACGGAAAAGCGCTCCTCTAGAAAATTTAGAACGAGAGCCTATACGAACGTGGTGAAGTTGAAAGATTTCATGCCCGCTGTACAGCTGGAGAAAGCAGAGGGGTTCATCATCGAGGTGTGTGATTCTTTGTTAACCACACTGAAACGACAACGTGAAGTCAGTGAAGACGATCGCTTGTGGCTTTCCATTCATCATGACAACGACAGTTTGAAAACCCCCATTTGGATCGAGTTTAACAGCCCAGCAGAACTGTCACCTTCCAAAGTCATCGACAAGATTCAACACCTCCAACAATCCAACGACAAGTTTCACATCACCGATGGAAAAACGGCACTGTTAATGACCCAGGTTTCTCTTCCAAAAGGGATCGAACAACGCAGAAAATTGTTATTGGTGGACGAGCTTCGTAGCCTCAAGCATAGTCTCGTTCAAATTAACAACCATTAGTCTGTGCCATCGTGGAGGGACGAACGTATGCCAACAAGAACGACACGACATAATGGAAAAGAGCCTGGCAAACTATTCAAAATTGAACCGTGCCAAACAAAGAAGAAAAGCATAACTCATGTTTCAGCAAGCGGCCTATCCAAAGACACACTCTGTGGCATTCATGAAATGTACAAATTGTTAGATGTCTTGTCTCAACGCTACACATTGAAAGTGCACCGTTAAGAAGTGCGTGTACCCCTGTTGCTTCTAGGAAACATTTTCAAAGACGGAACTACATTCACGTCTATTATCACGAAGGACATCTCGATCACATTACCAGTATCAACGGATTCCTGGGATACGGTCATTATCGTGAGAAATGTGACTATGGCTATAACAATCGAGAGCAACACAAGCATTGTGGATTGAAATGCTCAGGATGTTTGGCCTCTCAACCCTGGCTTGACCAAGGAAAACCACGAGTGCGTTGCCTTGCTTATCAATGCTCGTTTGTAGCCCTGCCTGTTACAAACATCATCTGAAGACACAAGGTTCACAGCAGAAAAGTGATTGTGAACTCCTGAGATTGTGCCCTAGTTGTGGACACAGCATCCGTACCAAAAATGCCAAGGCACACGTATGTTCAAGAAAGGCACGATGTCACATTTGTCACCAAATCGTGGACTTGGAAAACGAATGCTACATTCAAAAATACCATTCCAAACAAGAGGAGGAAGATGACCAGAAGAAAGGGAATTTCATCTTTCTCGATTTCGAATGCATGCAAGAGAATGACATTCACATTCTTAATTTCTGTATAGCTCATCGAGCGTGCGAGAAGTGCATCCAAGAGCCTATCTTTAGTCATTGCCCCCATTTCAGCAAGATTCCTGGAGGACGTGAAAAACTATTTCGGTGACCGAACACGTTTGCCGATTTCGCCCAATGGCTCTTATACCACATCGACAAGACGTGGAGCCAAGAGGACATCGAGCGTTACGGAAATTGTCATCGCCATGTCACGGTGATGGCTCACAATTTACCGGGATACGATGGATAGTTTCTTTTGAGATACTATACGGGACAAAGTACCGAACGTCCTAAGTGACTTTGAACGGAGCCAAAATCATTCCCATGCAAGAGGGACAAATGCAGTTTAAAGATTCGACGAGTTACATGGTCATGCCTTTGAGTCGAATGCCCATAACGTTTGGAATGATAGAAATGGACAAAAGCTAGCTCCGCAATTTTTCAATACCGAAGCCAATCAACACGCCATCCTACCCCAGTTTCATCAGGTTCACTACTACAACCCCTACAACATGCGTACCTAACAAGGAGAAGCTTTATACGCTTGGTACCATATTCACGTCTAGAGCCTCTTCGACTTTCAGGCAGATATGTTAAAGTATTTTCATTCCGACGTGGACATTTTACGGAGTTGCTGTCGAAAAGTTTGATAATTACTCATGAAACACGGAGCGATCGATCCTTTGAAGAAGATGAAAACCATTGCCAAATCGTGTTCCTTAGTATACCGCCAAGGATTCATGCCCGAAAACACCCTGGCTGACATCAGCCCTCAAACGACCAACTTCGTCAAACATCGATACTCGGTCAAAGCCCTACGCTGGCTACAATATTTGTGCGACAAGGAAGACAAATGGATTCAACAAGCCCGAAACGGAAGAGGCGAAAAAACCATCGGACCGTATTCGGTGGATGGCTAAGACTTAGACAACCCCAATATCGTGTACGAGTTTAATGGGTGCTTATTTCACGGATGTCGCCTCTGCTACACTCAATGTGACACTAAAAATCAGTTTTTACAACGTACCATGGAAGACTTGTACGTGGATACTTGTCAGCGACGCTTGAGGTTAGGACAGCAAGGATACCAAGTGGTAGAAATGTGGGAATACGAGTACGATCACCGCTTGAAAACCGATCCCGATTTTAAACGCATCGTGGAAAGTTACAAGCTAGTGGACCCTCTGATCCCGCGAGATAGTTTGTACGGAGGACGGACGAATGTCACATGTTTGCTGCACAACGCCGAAGAGCAGAAAAGAGAAGAAATCAAATAATTGGACGTGTGTTTGCTGTATCCTTATACGTGTAAATATTATCAGTTTCTCGCAGAGCACACGCAATTGCTAACCGAGAACATCGACCTGGACAACATTCGACAATACGAAGGATTGATTAAATGCAAAGTCTTGCCTCCCGCGGACTTGTACCATCCTGTTTTACTTCACTATCGCCAAAGAAAACTGATGTTTCCCCTGTGCCGTACTTGTGCCGAAATGTGCAATCAAGACTGGCCTTGTCGGCACACTCAGGAATAACGCGGCTTGACAGGAAGGTGGGTCAGCATGGAATTGTTTAAAGCTCTGGATCTGGGATACCAACTGTTAGAAGTGTAAGAAATTTACCACTTTCCTAAGACGGAAAAATACCACAAGGGTGACCAAACTCAGAAAGACATTTTCACAGACTACGTGGATGCCTTTTAGAAATTAAAACAAGAAGTCAGCGATTATCCTTCCTGGTGCCAAACTCCAGAAAACCCAAAGAAATTCAAAGAGAAATACTGGGAGGAGGAAGGCATCGCTTTAGACCACGTGGAGAAAAACGAAGGAAGGCGATCATTTCCCAAAGTGATGTTAAATTGCTTGTGGGGTAAAATGGCACAACGGCCGTGTTTAACCAAGACATAGTATTCGACAGAACCTTCCCGCTACTTCCATATGATTCATGACAAAACTAAATACATGAAACACGTAGACATTCTTCGTGAGGACTTGATGTTAGTTAAATACGAAGAAGAACTGGACTTTGTAGAAGCCCTCATATTTGGAAATGTCGTCATTGCGGCTCACATGAAAGACCATGCTCGCTAAAAATTGCACGAACGTTTAGAATTGTCAAGATATCGCGTCCTGTACTTTAACACGGACAGTTGCACCTATGTCGATCGCCAGGGTCTTTGTTACCCAAAACTCGAAGGAGACCTTTTAGGAGCCTGGACGGACGAGCACCCCGTCGACAAGATTATACGTTTTTCTAGTGGCGGTCACAAACATTACGGCTACGAATACCGGAACAAACAAGGAGAAGTGCACACCGAGTGTAAAGTGAAAGGAATGACTTCAATTATCGCAACAGTCGAGTGGTGAACTTTGGCATGCCGAAGGAATCTCTGCAGTCTGGACGGGATGGAAACTTTAAAGTGACCATCTACGAACCGTACAAGAGTTTACGTTTAACCACACACCAAACTGTCAGTCGACCTTTGGAAAAAGTGTATCAAATCGTGTACCAGAAAGAGTGCGATTTCCCAACCACTTGACTTTGCCGTACGGACACGTCCACATTGGTCAGCATATATAACTACCAAGACCAAGCGAGAAAGATGAATACTTTTAAACAGACATAATTTATGTTCGGTGATTCTCAGGTGGAGTGCGATGTTGTGCCTTGCGATGAGAGCGATGCCGTACGCTGTGACCTTAGGGATTCAGTACCACATCATGGTAACTTTGCTATGACTACTACTACTACACCTACCATGGAAAGTGATGCTGTGCGTGTCAAAATTGACGGATGCGAATGCGATGCCACTCGTTATCGTGGACTCTTTTATACTGTTTTTCATGGTGGATGCCATCCTCCACGAGAAACCATGCAGCTACCACCCCACCTATGTCATCCAAAAACGATTAAACTACTGCGCATTTCACCGTACCCTCATCGAAATTAACCTGTGAACGACGAATATTTGTTTTCTGTGCGTTTGCCTGAATACTGCGACTTTGAAAGTCGATTCCAAACATTCCAAGGAAAATACCCTACTTGGGCACAGGGATTACAGTCAAGTGCTTCAGTTGCGGTGTCACTTCACGAGTGGAAGCAGAAAGATTAAGTTTCCTTGGAACATTTTCGATGGTCTCCGCATTGTCATTATCTACCTTTAGTGCGACACTAGCCATTCATTTTTTAACCACAGAGAATCCGTAAACCAAAGCCAGCATCGTGGAACGTTTTCAACGCATCTACGCATGTGGATATATTTTACGCATCAAGACACTCTCAAGTACATCAACGTATTACCGTACTTGGTTCAAGCGTACAACCAATCTTACCATTGATGAATCGGACATGCCCACCCCGCATTAAGTGACTAGTGACATCTAAGTGACCCTTTTTGAGCGCCTGTTTGGTACATCTCCGACGGTGGCAGAACCCAAGAAAAGTGGAGTGTTGGCAGCAGGAGATTGGGTGCGCATTGGCAAAACCAAACGCACTTTCGACAAATGGTACTTAGCCAACTGGACCACCGAATTGTTTCGTGTCACTGGACAAGTGCGTGACCGTCATCATGCCGTTTATACATTGGAAGACATGAACGTGGAAATGTTAAAATGAACGTTTCACTTTGCCGAGTTACAACGCGTGGCCAAAAATGAAGACGAAGTGTACGACCTTGAAAGCATACTCGAACGAAGAACCCGTAAAGTGGAGAAAAACGACGTGTCAAAGAAATCAAAGTACGTTGGAAAGGATATCCTCCCAGTTTTGATTCTTGGATCGACGATTCTCAGGTCATCGCCTATATCAAGAAGGGACCATCATGCCTTTCCAATCAACCTCAGCTACCACTTCTACCACAATGACTACTCCGTCAACGAGTTCTTCTCTGCAATGTCTACAGAAACAACCATTGTGGGTTTGGTGTGGAGAATGTGTGCTTAAAACGGAAATCGTCTTTTTCTGCCAAATCTTTGTGGTGTATTATGCCATCGGTACTGTCATTGCCAATATGTGTTTTTAATAAGGAGACAAACAAATGAGGATCATTTTACTGAGCAGTTGCATCGGTTACCTTCTTCATAATCCTTCCCTGAAATAATCATCGAACGGTAACAACGAACCCTTGCTTCCAACGTCAGTCACCCTCTCAGCAGTCAGCACTCCAACAACAATCCTTTTTAGACACTCCTCTGACTTCGAGTGACCCCTCGGACAGAAGAACTCTGGAATTTTGAACAACAACCAATTTTACTTAACGTTACGCAGTGATGGTTCCATAGTGGTGTTTCCCAACAACACATTATGCTGTTACGGCCAAATTACCTCAGACCATCCAATTAGATCCAAAGCCTATTGGGAAGTGGCTTTGGTGGAGATCATTCACCCGACACAAGTCTTAAATGTCCTTTCAAAACAAACATTTTTGCGGTCGAAGTTCATGACGAGTACGTGCAAATGTATTGAATACCAATGTAAAAGGTGAGAATAAAACAGAAAACTCACAAATTCAAAAGTGGACCTATAACACTGTAATTCAGCCATGCTATTATTTTAGCGGTCAACATTCGGAGAGCACGATTTCTACCAGGTTCAATACACTGTTTGGTAAAGCCTTGGAGAGTGTCAGGAAAAGTGTCACCGTTGAGTACCATAAAGTGGCTCGTCGCCTACTGATGAGATTTCGGAGGGTAATGTGTTGTCCCCTTTATTTTGTCCAGATTGTTTGACATTTTGGGCAGGGACATGGAGAAGAGGATGACAATGATCAGGAATAAGGAATTACCAGTCATTTCCGACAACGATGCTTTTACCAAGTTATTTAGTTCCCTAGTAGAACGTGGTGGGACACACCTTCACATATCACGTTGTCCGTGAATGTGTACATCTTCACTATTTGCCCGTCAGCAAGTCGTATTTTGACACTGTCAACATTCTATAAAACGAGATCTTGGTCAAAATATTCCATTCACCAAAAAGAAAGTCACGGTGAAAACTATTCTCTAATGACACGTAAGTCACGTATCCAGTGTACATAGGCATCGCTCGACAGCGAGGACATGGCTTAGAATATATGTTGAAATCGACCTTTCGTTCGGTGGCCCTGGTGTTGAAACCGATGGTGACACGAGGATTGCACGCTTTGAAAGATGACGTTTGGATGCACGGCAAAGAATTTCTCCAAAATGTCATCATTGACAAACAAAACCCCAACGAATTTTTCTTTAGAGCAGGCAAAAATGTCTTGCTGAAAACGGGCAAATATAAATGCCATGGACGCTACCGAGTCAGGTATTTCTACATCCCGGACGCCACAGCAGGGTCAAGGCAGAAAGAGACGACGAAAACATCCCTTCAGAGGACTTCATAGTCATAAAGCTAGAAAGGGTAAGTAATGAGGAACCGTCCGAGACTTAGACGTTTTTGATTATTAAATCATAGAGACAAAAAGTGATGTACCGAGAGTCTTTCTTCAGCTTCGAGTTGGAACTGGATATATTTGACATGCCATCCACCATGATGACGATGCAAGAATTCCCATGGGTAGAATTTCATCCCGTCTTTTCTTTGACGGATTCAGCTCCCAAAGAGTTTGATATCAATGGACAGCCGGAAGATTGCATCGATCTGAATAGCAGTTACTTATATTTGAAAGTCAACGTGATCAAAAGGAACAACAACGCACCAAGAGTCGATGCTATAGTAGGTTTCGTCAACAATTTCACCATTCCTCGTTCAGTGAAGTGGATTTGTACTTAAATAACAAACTCGTCGGCAGTATCGTTTATACTTACCCTTACCAAGCGTAATTTGAAAATCTCTTGACGTACGGAAAAGAGGCCAAGAACACTCATGTGGATGCTTGCGTGATATGGAAACCTGACACAGCGGGTGAGAACACGTTTAACGACACAGTCGTGTAAGCAGATGAGGATCCTCACAATGTGTGCTTTAATGACCGCCGAAAGAAATTCTTGCAATGACGTAGTTTATAGCTGTTGGATCGTGGTTGCATGAACAGTATTTGCTGAACAGGTTGGATATCCCCTGGGACCGAATCGTAGCAGTGTCGCTTTCCATTTGACGGACAATGCCAACAAAAACAAAACCATCATCCAAGAAGCCAGACTCTACGTGCGTCGTGTGGAATTGTTACCTAAAGTGGGAAATGACATCAGTCACACTTTGAGCAAAACGAACGCCAAATATCCGATACGACGCGTGAATGTGAAAACTTTCACCATTCCCGCTGGACAGCGATCCATGATCGAATATCATCTGTTCCATGGACAACTACCCAAGCGTTTGATCATTGGCACCGTCAAGAACTCAGCCTTCAATGGATTTCACAATGAAAATCATTTCGAGTTTAAGGATTACAACGTGACTAAGATATAATTCACTACCAAGGGCAAGACACGGTGTACCAGACCCTTCAGACATACGTTTGATGACAAGAATTACTTGAGATCGTACTTGTTCTTGGACGACGCTACCGGACAGTTAGGGACCAACACCAGTCACGGTATTACGTACGAGGATTATGCAGAAGGTTATGCTTTGTGGGCTTTTGATTTCACTCCAGACCAAGGCAGCAACAAGAGCCATTTCCACCCTATAACATCCGGTCAGATTCGTGTGGAACCTCAGTTTGCAAATACTCTACCCCCAGATAACACGGTTAATGTCATCCTGTATGCCGAATTCAATAATACGATAGAAATCAACAGTTTGAGAAAATTCATTCTAGACTAGTAGAAACTATGAATGCCTGTTATCCCTCTTTGAATAGTGGAGAATCTATGGAAATGGAAAGGAGGATACAGTGGAAGTAGAACCCCAAAACAAAGACGAAGAGGACATAGCGATGAAGTCTAGATGGCCAGAACAAGAACAACATTTAGTCTCCTGTTTTGCCAAACACCTGGCAGAAAAAATTACACAATTGATCAAGACAGATTGCTATAGATGTCAAAACGATCATTCCATTCAAATTCAACACGATAAATATATGATGCTGAGTCAAGAAGAAAAACGGCACGAGTATCTGGACGAAGCTTGGAAACTCAGATGCCTATGTAGTATTCCAGGTGCTTCTTGGACGAACTGGCAAAGGAGGCCATAATAGAAATGCGAGAATAGAGGAGGAGGAGGACGACAGAAAAAAGAAGAAAAAGAAGGAAGAAAGAATCCTGCCTCAACTCATACTGAGACATCTGTGTAAGGTCAAGCCTAAGGTGAGCACAACTCCACCACAACAACCAGCACCACAACCACAACAACGTCAGCTACAGCCACCAGTACTAGTGCCAGAGATAAGCAAACCTCGACTGCAAAATAAAAGACAGAGGAAGTCTTCACTATCCCACAAAGTGAAGACTGGGACGATGAGGCGACTCAACCCGCCTTTGCGCTCCCAAGAACAAATGTGAATTGTGAGCAGGACTGGAGTGGGCGTTGCATGTGTGGGTCCTGGCCTGGGAGATGTCAGCATTAGCCAGGTGTATTTTAAGTTTAAAAAACAGCCATTCTCAGGGCTAACCAAATCTCTAGAAAGGAGCTATTCAAGTTGCCAGTTTGAGTAAGTGTGGAGTAGTGTGTTTATAAACAATCACTCGTTTACTATTATAATTGAGTTGTGTGTGTTTGCATGAGCTCGCGTACGTTTGTGTGGATAGTAGAATGTGTGTTTGTATGAGTGCTCATATGTTTGTGTGGATAGTAGATTTTGGTGTTTGTAAGCATTCGCGTACGTTTGTGTGGATAGTAGATATTGAATGTTGTTTTCTCCTTCCCGTGTATGGATAGTAGATATTGTGGTTTTTGATACTATATTTTGGGTTTGTAAGCGTTCGCGTACGTTTGTGTGGATAGTATATTTGTTTTGTTTTCTTTTTCTCTTCCCCTGTGTGGATAGTAGATAATATGTGAAATGACTGTAAGGGATGTTTTCCTTCATGTCCGTGCTTGACACCTATAAAGTCAAGCGTCCGTCATTCCCGCCATCAGGAACACAGAAAAACGAATGAGTCCACGGCAATAAATACTTGCCAAAATGAGTAAAATAATTCTGCTCGAGAACGACCTTTCACCAAACGCTACTGATACTGAATTCAGCGAGACTGATATAGAGAGACGGGAGGAAACAGTTTACACACGGCAGCCCACAAAAATGGAGGGCAGCCAGTGAAAAACACACCACCAGAACCATGTCTGCTAGCCGGTGAAGACCAACTCTAGCTATACTGACCAAAGGTGTGGCACTACAGATGCTAAACGGGACGGCGTATCACTTGGTCGACTCCTAAAAAAGGGAGACATAATTTCAGGGGCGCCACCTGAGAAACAAGATGTGGTAGCCCTCTTATTCCGGAGCAGCTAACAAAATTCCGGTAGACGCCTGCACCACAATAGCAGTCATTGAGAAGCCTGAGGGAGAAAAGATTGCTACTATTACCTCAATGTACAGTTTCATTTGGCTGAAAACCGTTCTTAATAGTATCTTTATTTTTAAATCCTAATTTGACCTGTTTGGTACCACCATAAAAAATGTATTCTCCTATATTTACTTGGGTGTGATACAAACTATTTTTTAAGTCACTTTGACTTTACTGAATGCTATTTAGTTAGTAAATCGAATGTACAATTTGTACATTAAATTCCAACTTTAGAACGAATCATTTTTCAAATTTTTTCTGACTTCGTTGATTTGAACAATTGCTTTTGTTGTTGTTTTGGGGCTTAACGCCATTTTTCAGCAAACGATAGGCTATACATGGCGGCCAGTATTAATGGTGGAGGAAGAACCCGGGAAAACCCCGGAAAGAACCACCGACCCACGAGAAGCTACTGGCAAGCTTTCTCACATACCCACATTGGCTGAATCCTAGACTCGAACCGCCGCAGACAGAGGTGAGATGGCAGTGATCCGTAACGGAGAGCGCTTTAGACCACTCGGCCACTCGGGGCCCCTTTGAACAATTGCACAGGTGGCTTACACATTATTGGTATATCGTTGTCCATTTACATAACTGGACTAAATCTGAAATAAGTACAGGCTGGCGTTTTTGGGATTACACAACATCCATGCCTGGCTTTCCGAGTACCTTTCCTCCTGACCTAGCTCTGACAACCAGCCATGACGGTATGTGAGACCATTTGCACCCGTCAAAAAACTAGTTGTTCTAATGTGACGTCTTTGCTGCCGACCAATCGTAGCGGACGTTACATACTGCTTGGATTGACATCTGGTGCGTTCAATCGCAAGTGAATTACAATTTTTCAATCATGAGTGCGTTTTGGGTTCATTCCCACTCATGACGGCCCTACATTCAAGTCGTTAGGGACTAATTAATCCCAAGATCTGATGGCCAAATTAATAAGTGTTCTTTGAACACATAAATGCCTGGGGGATGAGTCACCAATTCCTTCCCCCAGGAGTAATTAAAATTCCAGCTATGCTGGAATAAAGGTCGAGCATGCCCTGACGGGTGCAATCGATATTAAGTTCAATAAAGAAGAAGAAGTTATTCGCACCATACATTCCATTCATTCCAGCTCAAGACGTCGACCGGTGAATATCGCACAGCTCTATTTTGGAGCCGTCCACGTGGCGGCTAGGAAATTACTACGAAAAATGATGATAATGATGAGCCACCAGCCATACAAGGACTAAGTTGTTTGCCCGGGACTGCAATGAGTATTTGCCAAACCACTTCACCGGAAAACTGTATCTTGGGGATGGATGGAATCAGGTTTCCTACAGCGCCATTTAGGGGTCCGTTTCTTCAAAGCCTCAAACTGGTACTTTGTCAGTTGCATTAGGTCCATGAAATTCATGCGGTATGAGCGGGCACGGGGACCTGTAGACTTACAGATGAACAAAGAAAGCTGGCCGATAATGCCTATGTTGTCAACGGTTTCTGCTATTGAATAATAGTGGAGAGTACTGCTGTGTAAAAGGGTGACCTTACACTTCAAGAATACTAGCCATTACCTACCAGGCTGGAAAGCAGCAGTCCGGTCGCGGTTCTGATCCCTCAGGAGAAGCCCTTTCAAGAATGTGACCGCCGATGTATTGGGACCGAATGATAGCAGCACTGTAAATCAGGCGATGCTTCTTACATCATAGGACCCCGGGATCACTCGAATTGAAAAGATCGAGTGCCTAACAAATTGCCGTAGGGAGTCGTGCAGTTTCCATTGGCTGAAAACTGCTTTTGATAATATCTCTATTTTCAGTATCCTAATTTGACTTGTTTCGTTACCACCATCAAAATTTTTATTCTCCTATTTTCCCTTATGCGTGACACAAACTATTCATAAGTCATTCCGACTTTACTGATTGGTATTTAATTAGTATTTTGAATGTACACTCTGTACACTAAATACCAACTTTGAATAAATTATTTTTCCAAAATTTAAAAACTCAATTGATTTAAACAATTGCACAGGTGGCTTACACAATATTGGCATTTTTATTGTCCATTAGCAAACTGGACTAGATTTGAAATAAGTACAGGCTGGCGTTTTTATGAGTACACGACATCCATGGCTGGCTTTCCGAGGCCCTTCTTCCTGACCTCACTCGGACATCGTACCACTGACGGAAGAATGTGGGACCATTTCCACCAGTCAAAACACCAAGTGTCCTAATGTGACGTCATAGCTGCCAACCAATCATATTGGACGTTAGATACTGTTAGGGTTGACATCTGGTGCGTTCAATCGCAAATGAATTCCAACCTTTCAATCATGAGTGCGTGTTGGGTTCATTGCCACTCAAGCCGGCCATACATTCAGATTGTTAGGGACTAGTTAGTCCCACGATCTGATGGCCAAATTAATAAGTGGTCTTTGAACACATAAATGCCTGGGAGATGAGGCACCAATTCCTTCCCCCAGGAGTAAGTAAAAATCCTGCCGTGCTAGAATAAACGTCGAGGAGAAGGAGGATGAAGGGAACATACAGAGGATTAAAGAGTTGAATAACAAAATAGAAAAGGAAAAAGAAAATGAAAGGAAGAAAGATGAAGAGGAGAAGGAAAAAACAGGAGGAGGAAAAAACGAGAACATGAAGATGAAGAAGACAAAAAGAAAAAGTGTAGGACCGAAAATAAGAAGCTGGTGGAGGTATAGAAAAAATTAGAAGAAGAAGAAAACCAAAGGCCCTTTTCAGGGCCACTCATAAGCCTCGAAAAGATTTGCTTACTTACCCGCCACCCGCTGGACTAGCTGAACTTACCCACTACCCACTGTCACTGTTTGCTGTTTGGCCCGATTGAGGTCAGCCCCTTGCAACAGTATCGTGACGTCACATCACCTGTTCCCTTCCTATTGTCCCTCTAGAACAACCCCACTTTCCCTTGTCCGTATACAGTCCCAATATTCCCCATGTTAAATTCCCATTGTCCGTATATCGTCCGGGGGGGGGGGGGGGGGCTGAAAAATCATGTCCGTAAATCGTCCCAATGGAGTTTTGTAATGTGTGTGTGTGTGTGTGTGTGTGTGTGTGTGTGTGTGTGTAAAACTATCAAAATTGTTAAATGGCGGTCTTTGACCCTCCTCTCTCTCTCAAAATTTGATACACCAGAATTTGCTCTTAAAACTTATTCAAACGTGACTTTTTGTATACATCATTACACAGGTAGTAGCGATGACATTAAGTAACCAGATCATACAAGTACGCCATCACTGATATCTCCTTTTCCGAAAACCACTGAAGCGTTTATTGCAGCCTGCCAAATTGCATCCTTTGAGACTGGCAAAAAATTACAGTTGAAATCATAATCATTGTAACATTCCACAATTTGTGTACTTGCATTAACTATAATTGCCGTGTTTGAACATATAATAATAATAATAATAATAATAGTAATAGGCTCTAAAGAAGTACTTCAGACACGGTGCCTAAATTCCACAAATGAATGGCCGTATATCTTACTTATTTTCCCTTCATTTTTACTCCAGTCTTTCTCCCACCCACCCGCCCGACCCCGACCCATCCACACAAAAGATTTCTTAGAAACTGACGGCTCCGTTACCTTACAAGAGACATACTTAAAAGCCGTCTCATTGTCATAACAGGTCATTAAATTTTCACGTCTCATTGTAACAACCGCTCCGGTGGCAGAGTGGTTAGAGCGTCCGCCTCGGATGCGGGAGGTCGTGGGTTCGATCCCCGGCCGAGTCATACCAGAGACTTAAAAATGGTACTAACAGCTGCCTCGCTTGGCGTTCAGCATTAAGAGGTTAGTGTTAGGACTGGTCGGCCTGGTGTGAGGATAATGTGACTGGGTGGGACATCATGCTACATGTCTGCGGCATGATGCCCCAGTGCTAGACATCACTATAAACTGCCACATTGCAGACATCGTAGCGATATGACTGAAAAATTGTTAAAGCTATGTTAAAAATCAAAATCACATCACTTCACACATCACCTCATTGTAACACTGCCAATTGGTATTCATAAATTGCTCAAGTACCCTTGTCAGTCATAATTAGTGTATGTCGGTTGATTTCATTTTTGGCTCATGGTATTCATTTTCTGTTGCAATTAGTTGTTTGTTCTATAAATTCGTGTTAGTAAAGCTTGCTCATGTACTTTATATTGTTTCATTTTCAGTGATTAAGCACACCCCCGTGTACCAGTGTATCCTTGAAGACTTATTTGGCCTATCTTGTTTTGAATGTCCTTGAAAGATTGTACAAGGACTCCAATGCACAAAGTAAAAGTGAGGCTGTATTGCCAATGATGCCAACAGCTTCGTGGTAAATTATAGACAAACCCTTTTTGTTGAGCCCCAACCCACTCTCTGTCACTCATCGCATGTATTATTATTAACTTCACACACACACACACACGCGCGCGCGCGTGCGCATACGTGTTGGACAGCAAATGTTTGCGTTTATGTAGAGAATACTTTGGGATAGATTTTCTATCCTGTGGGGAAACTTTTTTTTTTTCCCCACACCGATTTTAAAATTTTGCGTAAATCTTTAATGATTGTACTGATGAATTTGCATTCTCATTTTGTTTCCTTAGAATTGTTTGGGAGTCTGGCGCCTATCAAAAAGAAGGTCTTTCGTTATATCAGACCTTATGAGCAATGGTAAAATAATGGTATAATGTTAGATAGATAGATAGATAGTAGATAGATAGATAGATAGACAGACAGGTAGGAAGGTAGATAGATAGGTTGGTAGGTATGTATGTAGGTAGGTAGGTAGGTAGCTAGATAGATAGATAGATAGACAGGTAGGAAGGTAGATAGATAGGCTGGCAGGTATGTAGGTAGGTAGGTAGGTAGCTAGATAGATAGATATATAGATAGATAGACAGGTAGGAAGGTAGATAGATAGGCTGGTAGGTATGTATGTAGGTAGGTAGGTAGGTAGGTAGCTAGATAGATAGATAGATAGATAGACAGGTAGGAAGGTAGATAGATAGGCTGGAAGGTATGTAGGTAGGTAGGTAGGTAGCTAGATAGATAGATATATAGATAGATAGATAGCTAGATAGATAGATAGATAGACAGGTAGGAATGTAGATAGATAGGTTGGTAGGTATGTAGGTATGTAGCTAGCTATATATATATATATATATATATATATATATATATATATATATATATATATATATATATATATATATATAGATAGATAGATAGATAGATAGATTGACTGAACTTGTATATTTTATAAGCTATATGAAACTGCCCTTAAAAGAACATATACAGGTACTCGTGTAAAAAGTCAGTTTATTTGATCCAAGATAAAAACTCAACCTTATACAAATATTTAGCTTTAAATCCACCATAACATTTTTTGTTTGTCGTAAATTGCTAGGCATTTCGGCATAGTGCAGCCTGATTCAAATCAGATCTCCATTGTCCTTCAGGGAATACAGTGGGGATCTGACTGTAATCAGACTGGGTATAGTGTGTATGGTGAGCAGCAAGACTAGATTATGTCACGCTACATTTGAGAAATCACTGGCGGGAAGAGGAGGGGGGAGCAAGTACAGACTGAAACAGATGTAGAATAGCAGAAACAATGAGGTACACAGACAAACAGACAAATAATGCACATGATCGTCTCAGTGAAAATAGAAGTGACATACATGTAGGCAGTTAAACGAAATTAAACCTGTAGCGAGTTAGACACACGGAATGCATTGGTCTAAATATATGGTGGAGGAAGAACCCGGGTAGAACCACCCTCCCACGGGAAGCTACTAGCAAGCTTTCTCTTTACCCACGTTGATCGAGCTGAGTGATTTGTAATGGTGAGCGCCTCAGCAAATTTGGATACCTGGGGCCCCGGTCTAAATAGATCCTAACGTATATACAAGTAATGCAAACCTTTCACGTTAATGTTAACTCATTCATGTATGTATATTACAGTGAAATAGAGTGTGGTATTCAACTTTAAGAAATATTAAATACTGAAGTCTGACAATGTCGTGTTTACCTTTAGTTGAAGTTAGTGCAGGTTTTCTCAATCCCTTTGCCATCACGTGCATAGATGTAAACTGTGCGGTACGACCCCTCGTACATTTTGTGGTGAACTAGGAAGCGTAAAACGTTAGAACTGATTTGACGACCCCAATCAATGCACCAAAGAAACGCCTTGTATACATCAGATAAACTAGGCCGTGTACAGATTTAGAATAGAATGACAGTCACACCCTTCAATGCTTGAAAACATTTATAAACAAACACACATTAGATAATCAACTTGTTGATTTAATCTGTGTACAAAAAAAATAATCACAGTGGTTGACGAAGGACTGTTAAGTATATCATGAAAAATTTACAGGGATAAACACTGGACGACAAATTTTGAACTTCTACAATGTGTGTGTGTGTGTGTGGTCAGGGCCGGCGCCAGACCCAGCCAGACTATCTGGCGCCCTAGGCAAAGTTAGATTATGGCCCCCCCCCCGGAAAATATCAATTTCAAAATTTATAAACAATAATTTTTTTTTAAATATGCGCCCCCTGAAATCAGCGCCCTAGGCAGCTACCTAGTTTGCCTATATGGTAGCGCCGGCCCTGTGTGTGGTGTGTGCGCGCGCGAGGGCGTGCGAACCACACTTATGTAACAGTCGGTCAAGAAATGCTATTAGAATGAATAGTGATATAGATGGTTCTTTTTACAATGTCATTATCATCCACTGTTTGTTTGTTTTTTCCCGTGCTAGGAGCGTCTCATTTCATTCAGAGAAAAACTCGATTTTTTCCTCAAAGCGCATCAAAATTCATGTCAGTATACTTTCATAATCAACACAAGTGTCTTGAATTAGTTAATATAAATTAAGGTGGATAAATAAAATTAAAGAAAACTCCACACCAATAATAACCTTACTTAACACGGTTTGGTTACCGTATGAACTCACTTATACATCGAATATAACTGCAAACAACAAAGATCCTGATCTGCCGTAACATAACGGGCCCGCAGATCAGGATTCATGTTGTTTCTTCTACTGATTACTCCTAACAAACTACACAGACCCAGAGCTGCCGTTGCATTATGCGACGGATGATCTTTGTCAGCGTAGCTTGCAGTTGGACACTTATTGGTGAGTATATACGGTAGTACAAAAGGTCCCAAACTTGATCCTTTCAAGAAAGACTTTTCACCCCGGCAGAATAAGAGATCACTTAAAGTACTAGACTAAAAACTGTTCTGTACAAGGGACAAAATATTTTCTAATGCTCGATATTTCTTCTGAATACGAAAGGTTATTTGGATAGGATTACAAAATTATGCGAACCCATCCTGGTACAATCTGTTTTCTGAAGTACCCATCTTGGTACAATCACTGCTTGGGAACTGCGGCAGCTCACTGACTAGCGTGCTCGGACTCACGACTCGCCTACAAAAGGACCAGCCAGGGTCAGCTACCGTATTGTTTCCTTGGGCAAGGCACTTTACTCCTCGGTACTAAATCACCTAATTGTATTGATGTGCGGTAAAGCTCCACACCAGACCAAAACAATCTTTTTTTCCTGAAGTAAACGTAAAACTGATCGGTTAAAACACCATTTTCTTGTAAATTTGTTAACCTCGGTAATTTTCAATACAGCACAATCTTGAAAAGTAGTGGTAGTTTCTCTTTTATTATAATTTTTCGAATGCAAATGTAGCGTTGTTTCAGAATTATGTCGGTAATTGAAATTAGCTGAAATGTGGGAATAAACGCGGAGTAAGTCATGATATAATATTGGCGTATATTCGGCTTATTACGAGTCATTAAAACGAGGCCATCTCGATGAGAAGCTGGTTGCTTCAGATTTAAAGTTGAATGAAAAAATCATCTGGAAGAAAACAGCAACTGACTTTATTTCTATAATTAAACATTTCATCCACAAGATCCACAAGAATATGATAACTGATGCGGCCAGGAGAGTAGCTAAGCCATTTTCCCTCATACGCAAGTATAGAAAGAAAGGCATTCCTCTCGTCGCGTAGCGAACAACAATGAAAAGCGGTTAAAAAATATTCAATGCGAATGCTAGTCATAAAATCATGAACGAATTTTTCTCATATCAAGATTGATTGCAAGATCAACAAATCATTAAAATAACTGCTTTGAAATGTATCATTTAATTTCTTGTCAAACTTTTTGTATTCACCTATGCGTCTGACAATGTTGATACTAAGTTTGTAAAAATTATTAAGGTGTCAAATACAGACTGGAGATTTTTTTTCGGCGAAGGGATGATAATGATAACAATGAAGACAATGTTGATTATTACGACGAGGATGTGGACAAAGAATATCTCCTGAGATAAGTCCACGAAGCAAACTCCAGTGAGATCCAGTAGTGAACATTTCTACAACAACAAGCTTGCTCAGACATCAGATCAACCCCAATCTAATTAATATTAGATCATTGATGTCCTTCACCTAGGATAGTCGAGATCTTGTTTTAATCAGGCTGAGATCCACCCCGATCAAACTTGATAAACTGTACCGTCAATAGCAATGCTTAACGATCATCTATTTATGGTTTTCAATTTTCTCAGGTAGAGTGGTATCTGCGGCCGTAAAGATCATCCCACCTTACCGCCTATGGCTTCTTCGTACCTAAATCCTTATGTTCGCACAAGTACATAGAGAGACATACGTACGCACAACATACATACATACATACATACATACATACATGCATGTGTGCATACATACATATATACATACATATAAATGCATATTTATGCACTTAAATGTTACCTGCATATTAGTAAAAGCGAATAAATTTTACAGTCTTCAGAGATATATCGGTATGTATACACGTTCAAATACATTCCTTTAGCGTGGGAAGCGTGTTAAGGAGCGTTTTATAAATATGCAACACCTATTTTACAAAACAAATTATTGGCTTGTGTTTAATGTGATATGCAGGAAGTTGTATTCAGCTTATTCAGACACGACTGTCAGTGCACATCATTATCAAAGAACGACAGCAATACACCGTACATGTATAACTTAGTCAAAGATCTCTCTTCTCTCTCTCTCTCTCTCTGAAATCCAGAAATAAAAATGGGCTTATAATCCTAAAGAACAAAACTGCTCTCAAGGATATAATGTATGTATGTATGTATGTATGTATGTATGTATGCATGTGCGCGCGCGCACGCACGTACGTACGTATGTATGTATGTATGTATGTATGTATGTATGTATGTATGTATGTATGTATGTATGTATGTATGTATGTATCCAATGATAGATTCTCAAGCTGCCTTTCAAAGCTAACGTCGAGTTTTTGTTTGAATTCTGAGCATAGAAATTTACAGGTAAAACGTGTGTGTGTGTGTGTGTGTGTGTGTGCGTGTGTGTGTGTGATTTGGATTAGTAACCTAGCTTTAACAATATTTCAGTCATATCGCTACTATGTCTGCAGTGTTGAAGTTTATAGCGATGTCTAGTATTGGGACATAATGCCACAGACACTTAGCATCATGCACTCAATCATATTATCCTGACACCAGGTCAACCAGTCTTACCACTAACTTCTTAAAGCTTAGCGCCTATCCAGGCAGATGTAAGTAACATATTTTTATAAGTCTTTGGTATGACTCGGCCAGTGTTCGAACCTTCTACCTCCCGCATTAGAGGCGGACGAAACTTTAGTGTAGCTCGAGTCAAAGTGGGACATGCAGTCATAGGAACGTTAACTTTGTCATTCACACTCGACCGCTAGACGTCTCTTATTCGTATTGAACAGTTAAATTTCAAGGCCAGAGGGTCCATCAGTCGCCACTATGGGCTGGCAATAATTTGCTTTAAAAAATTCTTTTCTTTTTTTGGTTTACATCAGAATAAATATACTTCCCACTTACCAATGCTAGCAGCAGAGGGGGCGAATCGGACATTTTGTCCAATCGTCATTTGGCTTAATTAATACTTTTCTGCACTCAGCGGATCCGGTGTCGTCAGCGCCCGGTAAAAAAAAAACGACGTCGTCGTCGGGGGGGGGGGGGGGGGTAAATCGAACGTCATTTGGTTTAATTGATACTTTCTGCACTCAGCGATCCCAGCGTTGTCAGCGTCTGGTAAACATAACGACGGCCGCGTCGATGTCATCGCCCCCTCTGCTGCTAAGAGGTTACAATGAAAATCTTTATGATCTTACAAACAGAGTGATCACTAACTCCTCCTCTTGTAGATCAATTAGGTTATTTGACTGATCGGTAAGTCTAAAATTAATTCTCGTTAAAAACCGATTATGGCATCGCGTATAGACCGGATTAATTGGACTCTCAACGATTAAAATTCCGGAGGGGCTGTTGGTGAGAATGAATAAAGGATATACCCCTGTTGAGCCTGATTTGATTGCTTGGTATCCACCTGGTAACTCCCTTCGATAACATCACACACTAGATTGATTGCTATTACCGATGCGATATTTACGTTGTATGGAGCAATATGCCTACCACCCTCTCCGTTATCGTGTCTGAGGATAGTTGATGGACCGAGAGAATCATTAAGAGATTTTCTTAGTTCTGGCGCGTTGTATCCTGGAAACTTGAAATCGGGTAAATCGGCTTCTGTGATATTATACTCGGTTAGGAATTTTTGTTTATTATTATCGCTGTTAGCAGATATTGTTTTAACGATTCGCTCATTAATATATTCCATGTCTGATATAAGTTGATTTAACACCTCAACGTGTTTTCGTGCTTTTGTTTTCCGTAGCTGTTCTAGTTGCAATTGGTAATTACGATTAATTTCGATAAAAGCACTAGCGATATCATTTAAATTAACTGTGACCACGGCGGACGATTCAGGAGTTTCCTTATACGGAAAATACCATTGCATGGTATTCCTGTTTTGAAATATAAATCTGCTGGGTAATAACGTGTTTTTTATAATAGACCAATCATCTCGATACCCGGGATTAATTTCATGATACGATTGCGCATTCGTGTGCAAGTCCGCGGCGATTCCATGAGGTGGATTCTTGGGCCATCCTAGTATGGTTCTTATTGAACTGTTATAAATATCAACCATATACTCCGGTGTGCTTATTTCAATCGTCGACGATAACGTCGGTTCATGAACCGTAATAGCGATTTTTGATTCTTTTCCTGTGATCGATTTTATCCTGCGCTGAAATTCTTTATTGATTTGTTCTACTTGGTATGACCCAGTTGGTATTGTAACCTCCTTCCAGTCTGGGGTCCCATCGGGTTTATTTGTCCATGCAAAAACCAGCGAGTTATTAGGTTGTTGTCCGTTAAATGCGTCCGCTCGGATATTAGGCCAACTGTGATATACTCGCAATTTTGCCAGCGCTATTTCCTTCACTGGAACCGATGATGGGAAGTTCACACTGAATTCGGGTTTCGTTGACGTTATCGATATCATACTTGTTTGTACCGGAGTGGTATTCTCCGCGATCCGTTGAAGTAATTGAAACCCTTCGGGGTTCAGCGACATTATTATTATTCGCTGTTTTTAATGTTCAATTTCAACACCGAATATTAACAACCTGCTTGTTTTCAGGAGAATGTTTTAAGCCCATTGAAGTGGTTTCAGCGACGTGGTTTCCAGCTTCCAGTTGAGAGTCCTCGATTTTTGACATCGCGGAGTCATACAACTGGACCATCGTGGAGAATTCAACATCGGATACAAACGAGTTATCTATCGCCAACGAGATCAACCCGGATAATTTCAAGTACGCGTCGGATACTATTGATTTTTTACTGTATACTCGTTGAGTTTTTTCTGAGAACACGATGATATCTTTCTAGTGATTGCGTTGGCGACTCCAGCAATTGTTGTCGCCGCGGAGATAGCGATTGGAACAGCGATCGGGGCCATCATGGTCACCGTGGATAAAATAACACCGGTACCGGCTACTATACCGGACACCGAGTACACGGCCGCGTCGATGGCGGTTATTTTTCGACGGTATTTTTTTATTTTTACACGGTATTGTTCGGAAAGCGTTTTCAAATTCGCGGAGAATTCTTTTACGGTATCGAATCGATATTGATGTGACGTCGGTGATACCTCTGATTCAATTACCTTGGTGGTCATTTTTATTTTAAAAGAGCTAGTGTTTTAATTACTTAGATCCACTACAAATTCCACATACCATGTAATGTTTGCCCTGGTTAAATTTCTATCAACGGCTCTAATTGTAAACAGTTCAGTTGCGTCCTTGTCTATAATTGTTGATATTGTATTGTTAAACCCGGATGAACTCGACGATGATATATTAAACTGCATCATTGAAACCAGTGTCAATCGATAAATGCCCTTAACAGTTGCGGTAATACTTACTGTATTCTGTGTAGAAGATGTCCAAGCGAATGATCCATACCGAATTGTGTATACCGAGTTGGTGGTGTTTTCATGAGGGATTTTTATTTTTTCAAATCGCCTTGTCACCTCCGGTAGTCTGTCTCTGATATCTGCAATATCATTGTCGACTGTTCTTATTTTCCGTTCGTGCACGTCTATATTAGTCCTGATCGCTGTAACCTCATTGTCGACTGCTTTTATTTTCCGTTCGTGCACGTCTATATTAGTCCTGATCGCTGTAATATTATTGTCGACTGCTTTTATTTCCCGTTCATACACGTCTACACTATTCTTGATCGCTGCAACATCAGTTTTGATTATTCTTATTTCCCCTGTATGCGCGTCTATATTCACTTTGTTTACTGCAACATCAGTTTTGATCGTTCTTATTTCCCCTGTATGCGCGTCTATATTCCCTTTGTTTGCTGCAACATCAGTTTTGATCGTTCTTATTTCCCCTGTATGCGCGTCTACATTATTTATGATCGATGCAACACTAACGCCGATTGTTTCTATTCTCCGTCTATGCGCGTCTACATTATTTATGATCGATGCAACACTAACGCCGATTGTTTCTATTCTCCGTCCATGCGCGTCTATATTCCCTTTGTTCGCTGCAACATCAATTTTGATTGTTCTTATTTCCTGTCCATACGCAGTGATATCGTTTATAGTTGTTGTAATTTCATCCAACTTGGTATTTTTTTTACCAAAGAATTTATCAAAGTTGTCATCGATCCTGTTAACATTTTTTCGTAACGCGTAAAATTGGCCCGACAGCGTTGTAAACTCCGAAATAGTATTTTTTATTGTTGCAATATTCGGTTCGGTTACCGTCGGGGTCCCAAAAAAACTAGCGGTAGTGAGTTGCATACCTGTGACAGACTTTTCCACCTCGGCGAATTTATTCACCTCCGCTTCAAGTTCGGTCACCGATCTATCTAACCTTATAAAACCGTCTTGGATTAATGTTACCCTATCCGTTATCGTCGATAGATGTTCACCCGGTTTGAGTCGTCCGTCGCTGGTATACAACGCGATAGTGTCCTCGGCGGCATCACGCTGTCGTATTAAAACGTCATCCAGCGACACATTACTGGATTTTAATTTACCCTGGCGGTCTTGAAATACAACTATTTCGCCCGGGTCAACACTGGTTAGATTTAACGTATCAGCGATCTCATCCTCGATTAGTTTTTTTATGTCGTCGGTGGCGAGCGTTTCCGTGGATTCTTTCAGCGCCGAAACCGGTCGTCCCCAGATATCAATCATTATTATCTAATGTAATTGTCTCTAAATTTCCCACTAGTGTATTCGTTTACAACCACATGAGGTGGTTTCCACGATGATGAAATCGCCGCGAGTACGTTCAATACCTCACGGCCACATATCGGTGGGTCACTTAATTGCTGTGTTGGCAGCGTTGAATAAAAAACCGGGGCTGAACACGCCCGGATATACCGCATGAATTCGATCGGCGGGGCTAACCCGTATGAATCAAAATAGACGATCGCACGCGGATCAATCGCGTATGCAACCCAATGAGTTCCCGCTCCGGAGGATTTATCGAGGTTAATTATACCGGTTTCAATATTCCTTGGTTTTGTCGGTAATTGATCCCTCATAAAAACACCTCTGAAGTTTTTTATCGCTAACGCGTTTGCGGCATCTATTAAATCAAAATTGGACATAGGAGTCATTGACTCCTCAACCATAGACTCTTGCGTTAATAAACGGTTCCCGGTAGTCTTAGACCCTTCCCCGAGTACCATGAATACGGGGTTCCCGGTAGTCTTAGACCCTTTCCGGCTACGGGTCGTCCTCGTTTCTTTTTTTTATAGCCTTTCCCGGTTGCCTTCTTCAATGCCATTCCCGCCCGGTACCAACGGCCCCAACGCCGCCGCCTTAGCCACTGCTTGTGCGGCCGCGGCAATCAACGCCGGAATTGCAGCTAACAACGGAAATATCCCACCGGTCTTTTCCATGTTTTTGATTGCTGAGGCTGAGAAAGTTATTTGAACACCCTTTTTATTCTTCATTGCATCATTGAAATGTTTTATTTGACGCGCCGTCAACGATATCTTATGATTACCACCTGCCATCTGTGACGGCTTCAGCGTTATTGTGGTCCCGCATTGTTTAGCCGACTTTGATCGTAATTTCTTGACTTGACCATCGGTCAACTCTACACCGACAACACTATACGACATTTTTATTGTAAACGCGTTTGTGTTTTCAATTACATGTTTTCCACTGGCGCATCAACGATTCTCATTCGTCCACCAACACCTTCCAACAGCATTGATTTATCGCTGAGAATGACAGCAACTGCTCTATAATCAACACCACCCGGGTCTATACGAGCTCGGAAGTGTATATCAACGATGGATTGTCTCGTTAAATCAAGATGTTCCAACGAAAAGTAATAAATCGGATACAGGTTTTTAAAATCAAGTTGTGATATTTGCAAACCGGTGTCAACGTTTTGATCACGACCCATATATGACAGCAATCGATGGTACACACGTGCGACATGGTTGTTGTCGTAATTAAGCTGTATATCCTCGGATGGTTCCTGTTGTCCGTTTATTCTCAGCGAAACCTCCCTGACTCCTAATCGATCAAATATCATATGGCTGCGTTCTTGATTACCCAATCGATTCCTATTCTGTAGCGCTATAAAAATATGACGTGGGGCCGAAACACCCTGTTTTGATGCCAAGTGCCATGTAAATGTATCAGCGACATTATCCTCTTTAGCATCAGTTGTTACCGCTAGCCAACTCAACAACGATTTTCCCCCCTGTTCCATAAATGATAACAATCGTGCTTCCGTGGTAACTGATGGAGTCAACACCGGCATCCACAATGCTATTTTAGTTAAAACGACTTTACCGTTAGTGACGCCAGTAGCACGCCATATTGCATTGTTATCATCGCCCCTTCGCGTTAGCGCGATTGTATGCTTGGCCCCATAGATAACTTTTCTGACGTTTCTACAAAATCCGAATATGTGATGGAGCGGAATCGCGCATGAAAAACGTCGGCGTTGTCCTTGCAACATCCCTAATCGTGTTGCGAATCCTAGATTGAAATCACTGTTAACACTTCTTATAATAGTGAAATCAGCGCCTGGTCTTACTCTGCGGTCTGGGTTGGCTGCTTCAGCCTGTGGGTCAACTGCGTTATCTCTTGCCGTCAGCAAGTTAATGTACTGAATGTGATCAGCGTTATTAGTGGTGTCCTTTGCGAACATCATAGATGGGCCCGCCGATCTTGTATAATCATCCGAGTATCTTGCTAACCCAATTATCGTCGTTGCAACATCAACCTCGCGTTCTATTGATTCAATTTCTCGCCCGTCAATAAGATATCTTGCGCTCTCAAATAACGCCATGATGCCGTTGTTGACGAAACCAACTCGAACACGAGGGTCATCTGCGTACGGTGCATTATCGGCAGCATTTGTTACAAGTTCCCCTTCGATTTCGATAAACGCTTCACACGGCAAAAAGTATCTACTGGTATCTTGGACTTGAAGTTCAATTCGCGATCGTAGGTCGGCTTGTGGTGGTTGATAGGAATAAAATTGATAATCACGGACAGAATCATCCCTGCGCACTGGGGCGTCCATATCAAACGCGGGATCAGCGGTTCGCGCAAACATTTTATTATTTATCATGTTGATGTTTTCAATTGAAATTGCTTTGCAATTCATCAACGTCGTCTTTGTCGTAAATTCTTTGAATTTTGTTTAAGACCACTTCCCGCTATCGCGTTCATGAGCGCGTTGGTTGCCGCATCGGTGGATGGCTCCGCCATCAACGACGACGGGGTTGCCGCCAATGACGGAGTCGCCAGCGGCGAAGCCAATGACTCGGTGGATGGCTTTGCCATCGACGCTAGTTTTTTTTTCCACCGCGTTATTTATTACTTTACTGACATTTGCAGGCATTGCTGTCGTAGAACGCAGCGGTGTTTGTTTTTTTTCTTCTCACCAACGACATTAGTTTGTCCTTTGCTGCAGAAAACGCCCTTCCGGCAACATCTCCAATAGCGCTGATTCCCTTATCACGAATGACATCAATGGCCTTCATCGATAATTGTTTAGCTAACGGCGCCACTTTTGGGGCCATTCTTGTAAATAACCCCGCAATGGTGCTACCGAGACCGTCTCCGTACCACGCGCGGTATACAGGCAATCGTGAGTTTACCACGTAGACGCTGACTGGTTTATCATGGTTGTAGTGTATAATCATCTTTATTATAAAAACACCAGTGTTTTCCAATTAGTGATTGATCACCAGTGATTGATCAATCGCTGTAATGACCGTGGTCATCAAAACCGTCCACGAGTTCGTCTATGAGCGTTCGATATACATTAATGTCCATGATACCGCCTGCAAATAACCGCCTGCAAATATCAGCGGCCTCATTGATTATTTCCGGAGAGTTATTTCCGGCTCGTTTTCCTCCGATTAGTACTTCTAGCCGTGATATATCACTGAGAACATTACCAGGACAAGTAACACTAGCGTTTTCAACCACACCGCTGTATCCTTTTCCTTTTTTTGGTTTCTTACTTTTAACCTTATCGAGGAATGCTTTGCGATCGGCATCACCACGTAGTGTTGTATCTTTATATCTACTTGCTAAATACACCATTTTTGCCCATTTTTCCGTCGAATTTACACTTTCCTCGTAACCGCTATTGACATACGTCTCTCGAAGGTTCTTATTAAGGTTTGCAACAGTAAAATTAACTAATTCTTCATCGCTGTCGAAGGCTCTAATTTTATCTATTGCGGACTTTGTAAATACATTACGGGGTATATTCTCCCCTTTCTTTTTTTCTTCCGGTATTTCTTCCGGTATTTCTTCTTCTGGTTCTCTTGCAATAGCACCTAGTTCTTCTTCATCGGCCATTGTAACATAAGGTTCTTGTGGGTCGGTTATAGCGAGTGGTGGTGGCGGCCTCTCCCTCCGTTGGTGTGTTGTAGCAACCGCTATTTTCGCAGGAAGTGTTTCCAGAGACTTTTTTGTTTGTTCGGTCTGAGCCGCTATCTTTTCAAGCGCACCGAGGACGGGCACAGTTGCGCTTTTTACCGGGGCAAAGAGTTGTTCGCTTCCAACAGCAAAATCAGTTTGTAGTTGTTGCCGCGTTTGAAGTTGTTTTCGGACCCTGTCTCGTAACGGTATGAACTTTTTAAGCGCTGCTAGCCGCTCTCTGGCTAGCCGAGTAGCAAGTGACTCACCTACCATTATTGCAAATTGCTCCGCAATTTCTAATTTCCCTGTGGCAGGAATCTGTCGCGTCAGACGCAATCGTCTTATCGTTACCACGACCTATCGGGGGGGAAAAAAATGTATACAACGATGCGCCACTTCCGTTACGCTGGGGGCTCCACGGGGGTTTCGTCTATAATCCTTCTAATGTTTTTAATCTTACTAGAAATCTCCCGGCGTCGTTCATAAACACGTCCAAGTTTTTTTCGTACTGTTTCAACGGCAGTGAATAGTCCAATGAATGCATTTACGTCATTGCGGTACAGGTTTTCATTAATCGTATGTTGTAATCGTTTTATAAAAGCGTACTCGCGGGCCAGGGTAAAACGCCCCCGTTTCGATTGTTCGTTAATAATTTCATAATCGGATAATATTCTTTCGCTGTTGAGACCATCGGATAATTCAATTCCTTGATTTTTTAATTTTGAAATCTCAGTTAATATATTATTGATGTCTTCGATATTCATATTCTTATAAACATCTTGTTTCTAATATAAAAAAAATGTTTTACAAAATGAACACATAAAGGTGCTGTTAACATCTTTACTGCCTAGAGAAATAAATGCGTGATTATGGACTCGTATAACATAAAGTTGCCACCGCATCTTCGTGTTAACAGAGAGTATTATGATTGGACGGCACATACATAAAAGACCCGTTTGGCAACCCTATGACGTCAGAGAGGCCCATCGGTTACTTAATTAAGGACATCCATCAACAACACATCTTGGAACCCCTTGGGTGCCTTCGCATCCATCTGAGCCCAAGGGAACCCCGAAACATACATCTCCGGGAGGGAGGCCTAGGGTGACAAACGTCATCGTAGACCGCCCAGAAGATATGCTTGGGGGGACATCACTACATGTACTTAATTAAGGATGGATGTATTTACAATGAAATGATTGATGGATGATGGGACGGCACAAGACAGCACAAACATAAAACGGCGGGGCGGAACTCTACGGCCAATTCAACCAATCAAAAGCAACCCAATTAAATTAACCCGGTTGCATGATTGTGAACAAAAGACAACCACACGCCCGGGTCAAGAGCGTGGGTTAGTTTTGATTGATCGAATCGGCTTTCGAAAGCCCCAGGCTTATAACGAGTCGGTTTATATATAAAGTGACTAATACAGCGGCGTCAGTCACAAGGTGTGTGTTAATTTGAATTCCCTTGAATCGTTAAATCCTTGAATACTTATTAATGGTGTTTCACGGCATTTAAATGAAACCAAATATTTGAATAAAACATTAAAAAAAGGAATACAGCTGTTAGATAACAGCGTGTATTTCATTAGTTTTCATCGTAAAATGATTAATTAATCGTAACATTAATTGGACTTCAAGGGACGTAACTCTTGTCATGCGACGCTATCACAAAACGAGTTATCTCCCTTGATGCCCATTCAGATAATATGAAAATCGAATTCTGTGTCCGGTCTTTTTTGAGATCGCTGTTTTAGTTATATTTTCTGCAACAAATCGTACTGCGGGTATACAAATATCAAAATATCTACTGGCTTCATTCATCGACTGAAAAGTTTTTTCTTCGTGTGTTATTGTATCAAATGACTTTACGGGTTTTGCTTTCTTTGAGTATTTACCAGTTCCGCCTTTTTTGGTATTCTGACTTTGAGTAATGGACTGTAGGTTTATAAGAGAATTATCAGTCTTATTATTATTAATATGATCAATCACAAACCCATTCTCGATTAATCCGTTAAATACTTCAAATACAATCCTGTGAACATAATAGCTTTTTCCTCCCGCAGTAAACATCAAATACCCGTGATTATTTTTCCATCCAACCGGCCTCTTCAGTCTGCGGTTTCGAACAACGCCGTCGCGAGATGCCTCGTAATTAACGAGCACAGGATGCGGCTGAAATTCTTGGTCCATTTGTATAATAATACTACTTGTCTAATTCATTATTTGGTTTAATTATAAACCTTTCAATGTAGTCTTGAGGAGTTTTGATGATTTTGTCCTTGACGAAGTCAGCGGTGGGGTCAATGACGGCATTTTTTATTCGCTTGTCGTAATAGCGTTTTAACTCTCTGTATCGCTTTCCGCCACAATTGATACACAACTGCGATTTTCCTCTTACACCAACATGGCAAACCAAGCACGGGAGGGGGCCATTTGAACCATTACGAACGCTTTGTAAATGATACCCGCAGAATTCACCTCTACATGATTTATTGCACGGGGTTGTCGACCCAATCATCAACCATTTGCAGTGATTCATTATACTATATTCTTTTATTTAAATACTTGTTTTAATTATATGGAGGAGTTCGAGAGATTAGCAGCAATTAAGCCCTGGAAAAATATTAAGTTTAATCTCGATAGAGCCCTCAAGGACGCACCAAAAGCGTTAATAAACGATAAAACCCTGTTAAATAAAATCCGTGATTGTATCAATGAATTCAAGCGTGATGGTGCATCTCATAGTTGGTCAACATTTCGAATTGATGGCGTTGTTGATGCTACCATGAACGACAAACGCGCAGCAACGATAATATCACAACTTGGCTCCAGCAAGTATTTCTTCAGAGTAAAATTTATTGTCCGGGTGGAATCAGGTAATTGGATCATACGTGATAAATTTGAACCAGTTCTCAGCGACAAAAAAACAGTCATTGTTAGCCGCGACTCCAAGCCCGGGCTGTTAACCGGAATTGACAGACCATACTATGAACGAGAGTATCCTGAAACAACAGTTGTTTATGGAATATACCCGTTAAATAAGAAACCTGATATCGGAAAACTAGCGCCAATGAAACAGTCAACGGGGATAAATTGTGTAGCAGAACGAATAATAGAGCATTTTACAAATGCATGTCGAGGAAACAAATTGACTGATCTACGGCGTAGCAAAATCAACCAGTGGGAGGAGACAGTGCGCGAGCGAGGAGCAACCATCAGCGACATAGCGAGATTAGAAACGTCGTTGAGATTTCCAATAACCGTTACAACGATAACCGGTGAAGTATTATACGAATCAAAGTACAAATCAAAGGGAGCCCCAATCAAAATTATTGATCATAACGAACACGCGTGGACGTCCGCGATCACAGTATTTCCACGGGATAGAACAGTAAAGTATATCCCGGGGGAATTCCTGGGAGGGGGCGGTTTTCTCGCGGAGAGGAAACTATTTGATGCTATTGCCTGCTTGTGTAAAAACGACCCTGTATCAGTGTGGTTACTTCGCAGCGCTGAAACGATGCGGATACCTTTGATCAGTTTGTAAGACCAAACGGTGAATTATATCGCACTGAAGCGTTCCACAACAAGATGAAAAAAACCGCCATGGAATTTGAAGAGCATGATGAACAACTGCTAACAAATTGTTTTACGATTCCATCGGTTGCAGCTCATGTTGCAGCAAGGAAAAATGCGTGGAGACCAACGCGCAAGGAATTTCTACCGGATGTACAATCCAGTTGTTTGGAATACTATCACAGTGGACTATGGAACACTGAATACAACCGCGACGCTATGATTTCCGTTGATATGGTTGCCTGTTATCCAGCGAGTTTTCTCGGGTATGGATCCGCCGCTGAGTACTTTAAACGATTTGGACACCCCAGACATGAAATGACTCGTGTTGCTATTAATGGACCACTGCCTGATTTTGATTTAACCGGATTCGCTCGCATAGTATCATTTGAATTCGCGGCAGGACTCCATCGCTGTTGCTATATTTGGATCGGTAGACACATGTCTGAAAAGAAGTGGCTGCCAATAGCGCTGCTACGGTATATGATTGATTGTAAAATGCTAGTTTCGTTGATTGTCAGTGACGCGATTATATCATATCGAGCGCAGACTGAAGTCTGGTTACCAGAACCGGAGCGTCTAGATAGCATAATTGATGAGTCCAAAAAACACATTGATGCCGACGAGGAATATATCGTCGAATGGTCCAAAAAGATATTCAACCAACGAAACCGTGAGGCAAAAGATCTCGGTAGAAGAATAATTGGTAAGTTCACACAAGGTGGAAAAAACTGCGACTACAAACGATATTGCTCACGGCTGATTATAGATGACGCAGAATATGATTTCGTAATCAAGGACGCAGTGGCGAAAAATAGATACGTGAACTGTAAAACAGCTTTCTTGTCCAATGGAACAAGGTTGGGTACAGTTGTTACTTACAGCGATGGAGACAGCCCAGCATATCCACATTTGAGGGCGTCTATGCTGGGTTACGCCGCTATCAATTTATTCTCGATGATAAATAGATTTCCCGACACCGCGGTTAGAGTAGCCGTTGATTCATTTTACATAGACGTAAAGTATAAGAAAAACATAGCCGAGTTTACTAGTCCGGACGAGAGTTGGGGTACATGGAGAATTAAAAAAGAAATACGACGCGATTATTCCCCGTCAGCAGATGTCACCGTTGAGAACAATTACTTACGCGGTGATAAATTGTCAGAGTGGTCTAATGCACCACCGTGTTCTGATCCAATTTGTAGGCACAAAACAGTTTATTTAAGCGGCTGTGGCGGGTCGGGAAAAACGACTCGGGCAATTGAATTATTTCGAACGCGGGCAAGTATAATCGTGCTTACACCAACCCATAGACTAGCGCGAGAGATAAAACAACGAAATGTTGACGCCGTTACTTATCACAGCTTTTTTCGATACAGCGGCGGTGAGTGGACTCCTGATCGAATGGGGGAAAAATTTATTCCTGAGGTTACACTGGACAACAAATTTTTACAAAAGTCATGTTACTGAAATAAAATTAGTCAATTCTTATCAATTTTTATGTGCTGAACATGAATATGACAGTCAAATTGCAAAATTGGCTCTAGTTTTTTTGTAATCTGCAAGAAATTAATGTTTACATAACGAAATGCATTCCAATAGTAAAAGGTCAACTGTAATAGCCTACCTATAAAAAATCAAGTCATTGACTACATCTTAGATTTCTTCGCCTGTCTCTTGTACAGCTGTTCGGGAGCATCTCTGAGGAGTGTCCAGCAGTAGTCAGCCAGCATTGTAGTGGACCATTTTCCCTGGTATCTTTGTTCCATTGTTGCGATATCTTGATGAAAACGTTCGCCGTGTTCATCACTAACAATACCACAGTTGCTAGGAAAGAAATCCAAATGGGAATGAAGGAAGTGAATCTTTAGAGACATATTGCAGCCAAGTTTCTTATACTTCATCAACATGTCTTCTACTAGTTCCTTATAGTTTTCTGCCCTAACATTTCCGAGGAAGTTTGTAGAAACTAGGCGAAAAGCATTCCATGCTTGTTTCGCGTCACCTTCCAGCAAGTTGTTGAACCGGTCATCTTTGAAAAGCTCTCGAATCTGAGGACCCACAAAAACTCCCTCTTTAATCTTTGCTTCGCTGAGTCGAGGGAATTTTTCATGCAGGTATCGGAATGCTGGCAAAGTCCGGTCAATGGCTTTCACGAAATTCTTCATCAAACCTAGTTTGATGTGAAGGGGTGGTAGCAAGATTTTCTGAGCCTCAACCAGAGCTGGGTGTTGGATATTCTTCTCTCCAATGGCTACATTCTGCCTGTGAGTCCATTCCTTCCTCATGTAGTGCATTTCCCTTGCTCGGCTATCCCACTCGCATAAGAAACACATGTATTTTGTATATCCTTGCTGCAGTCCCATTAAAAGGGCAACTACCTTCAAATCACCACAGAGGTGCCAGCTGTACTTGTTATACTCAATGGAATTCAGTAGCTGCCTTAAGTTATCGTATGTCTCTTTCATGTGGACAGCATACGCTACTGGAATAGATGGAAGAATGTTTCCATTGTGCAAAAGCACAGCCTTGAGACTCAGTTTCGAAGAGTCCACAAATAGTCTCCATTCTTGTGGGTCATGAGTGATTTTTAAAGCATTCATGAGGCCCTCAATATCGGAACAGAATATCAGATTACTTTCCTTTCTGAAGAAAGGCTCCAATTGCTGGTGGCGCTTTCGATATGCAGTAATTGTGACATCTTCTTCTAGAAGATTCCATTGTTGGAGTCTTGATCCTAGCAATTCTGCCTTGTTCTTTGATAAGTCCAAATCACGAATCAGGTCATTTAGTTCTTCCTGTGTTATTCTGTGTGGGGTTGATGATGCACCACAGTGAAAATCTGGATCACTGCATGCTGATGGACCAGGAGAAGAACAGGTCGACTCACCTTTGTCTTCGTCAGATGAATCAAGAGAATATTCTGCTGGAGGTTCTGGAATAGGAAGTCCCTCACCATGTGGAACTGGTCTCAATGCAGACGGAATGTTTGGGTAGACTATTCTCGACTTCTTTCGCTTCGTTATTCCGCCGGAAAGAGGAGGAACCAAGCAGAAGTAACAGTCATTTAGGTGGTTGCTTGGCTCTCTCCACACCATTGGGACTGCAAACGGCATTGATGACCTTTTGCAATTCAACCACTGTGAAAGCTGTGTTGTACATGTAGCACAGCATATATGCGGAGCCCAAGGCTTGTCTTGGTCACCAACCTTGCATCCGAAGTAAAGATGATATGCCTTCTTCACTTGAGAATTGATACTTTTCTTCTGGTTGGCAAATGTCACTTCCCCACAAATATAGCAAAAATTGTCCGCGGTATTAACACACTTTCGAGGCATTACTGTTCTTTATTGTACGTAAATGGATAAAATAATAAGTTTTATGTAACAGTAGCTTGAACTGTCTCGCACAACGTCTAAAATATTTTAAATGCTGAACCTATCTGATTGGGCTTTATATAGTACACTGCTTACGTCAGCTTCAGCAGCCGCCTGGCATTAGTATAATAGGCCTACACATGTATAGTACACTGCTGACGTCAACTTACTTCAGCAGCCGCATGGCATTAGTATTGCATTGCATCAGAAAATGATGCAATCAACTGTGGATGATGTGAGCATGATGGTATTATGCAATGTTACATCATTATTCCGGATGTTGCTGCAGTCCTACTGGAGAAATTTACACAGTGAAACATAGAAAATGAGGTATATGAATATCTTCAAAACGAGAGCCAATACAAATTTTTCACGGTTATATTCGTGTTCGGCACACCAAAATACTACAGATTAGGGCCTTTTCAAGTCAGTAATGATTTCACTGTTGACCAGTGTTATCATCTGGGATGAGATATGTACTGTTTCGTTAGATGTTTTACAAATGTTTCTTGATTGGTTGCTGCGCGCGAATACAGCGGTGATAATGTGCGGAGATCATGGTCAACCACCACCATTTGTCGGCGAGGGCCCACATGATTGGTTAAAGGGTTTTGTGGACTATTATGAAGAAACCGATACTGATTACCGAGCACTTGATGAACAACTGCGCGAGGTTAAAAAATTAATCAGATTACAGCCGGATAGAGTTCAATGTGAAATAATCCGCGAGGTGATTCCGGAAACGCCGCTAAATGAATTCTGGGAAACATGGAGACCAAATGATTTGATTGTAGCGAGTAGAAAGATAGTCAGAGACACACTTCAGCAAAAGTTGTTTACGTTGCATAAGGAAAGGTTTCCAACGCGCCCGGTGCCGCTGTGTTATAGACTCGCGGATACACGGCGGCAGAACATTGAAGTTGAAATTCCAGGCCCGACAGCGTCAGGGACAAAAAAACAAATTCTTGTGCTGAATGATATCGTGCTCGTTGATATCAGCGTCGTCGAGGACGCGCTACGCGCTACGTGCTGATAAATCCCCGTGGACGCTAGGATACGCAACGACAATACATTCCTCGCAGGGATTAACCATCACGGACACAATTGTTTGGATGGTTGATAATCGCATCGAATGGTCAAATCTAGTCTATCTTGCAGTGTCCAGAGTACGGAGAATAAATCAGCTTCGAAGAATTGTTATTGACGAAGCCACCGACGAAGCCGGCGACAAAGTCACCAACGACATCATCGATGCAAGCGTCATTGATAGAAAACTCTCGGGTTACCGCCAACAGGATAAAAAAAAACAGCGGCGTTTTGATATTGATGCCGAATTAATAATTGCGTTACGACAACAACAGAATAATCACTGCGCGAGTTGTAATTGCGTAATGCGCTGGCGTTATTCGGATAAAGACGCTCGCCAATTTACCGTGGACAGGATCGATAACAGTCTCGGTCATGTTAAAAACAATGTGAGGTTGACCTGTCTTGAGTGCAATAGACGCAACGGAGCTAGTTAAGACCACGCGGGGGTAATTGAGTATCGTCAGGTATCACTTGTAGTTGCTCGCGTGTAAACCCCCGCTGTGGGGCAGTTGAATCCAGTCTATAGATCGGTGGTCTATCAGTTGATCGTGTTATCGTTGATATGTTATGTGTGGTAACACTCCAAATAGGATCAGTAGCTCTTTTTTTACCGCCTTCAAGCTCTCCTGGTTCATATAGATATCTAACAGTGACATCGCCGAGAATCGGCTTGGAAACGCTATCTATTTTTGATCTTCCAGGTATACACTTTTTTTTAATCGCGTCGCTGGGCTTCATGTTGATTGCTCGGGTAATCTCGTTATTTAACGCTGCAATTACGCCTGGCAACCTTTTGACCCATTCACGAGATCGTTTTTCTTGGATAAATTCCTTCGCGTATTGATATCCAAATAACCGTTCAGCAAGAGTCCGATTGAATCGTTCAACAATTGCCTGATCACGATGTAGCGCAGTATGACCTCGTCGTATCGCGACGCTATGATATTTCAGCGTTGATAAAACAGCGCCGCGAAATTCACTACCAGGATCAACTTGTAATAGATTTGGCCAGCGCAGAGGACCTCTTCGATAAATCCGCTCAAACGCATCGGCTACTTCAGTTGCTGACTTTGTTTTTAACGGTTCCGCTTGTTTGTATCGACTCGCAACATCAACTACGGTTAGCGCGTATTTGTAACCGTTGTCATGCGGTAGAAATAGTATATCAGCCTGATGAACTTCATTAGGTACGCTGACATCAAAGCGCGAGAAGTTGATTTGTTTAGGCGGTGATAGATAGATTTGCCATATAGCCTGTCTGGATAACCAATTAGCCGCAGTGGCCCTCGTTACCTTTGCAGCGCTTGCAAGCTTACCAATTGCGGCCTTCCCCTTCCAGTATCCTCTCGGAGAATAATAGATGGATTCCATGTTGTTATTATAAACGCTAGCGTTTTCAATTACCAGCGCGAGAAGCTCCGCTTCCAATCATTAATTTACCTTTCATAGCCGATTTTACCAACCATGAAGCCAATTTTTCTTTGAAGGATTTATCAGGAATAGCATTTAACGCGTGAATTAATTTTACGTCCGCGATATGACGCTGTTGCAGATCGCTACTTTTGTAGTAAGCAACATCATGAGCATGACACGCCTTATCGATAGCGTTTATTGAATACTCACCGGGTTTGGGCTGATTTTGATCATCGAGTCTGATATCTAATCGTGTTCCGGGGCCACAGTAGCTATATCCTGGGAGGTGCTTTTCTCCTGGATACTTTGCCCACGGTGTTCCGGGGAGTTTTGCCAATTTGGCTGCAATATCACCTCCTCGCTTTTTTTTAAAACATCCCCGGGTCTAATAGAAATAAATCTAAATTTCTTTGTACCGCATTGTACACACTTACCAGTAAGCGCCGATCTGCTATTTTTTGTTGTAACGGTTGTCATATCATTTGTGCCAGTACGCACTCTACACTTCACACAATATAGATCCATAATTTATGTATAAAGATATGAATATAATTGATTTTTCGGCGACTAAAACAAGAGAACCAGTTAAGCATGTTGCAGCGTTACCAAACTCGATCCGGATGATTATCATCGGACCATCTGGATCCGGCAAGACGCAATTGTTACTTAATTTAATAATGAGATGGATGAAGTGGGATCAGTTGTATTTAATCGCCCCTAGCGTAGATGATCAACGATGCTACGAGGTGTTGAAAGATTTTAACGAGAATGCATCAGCAATCGCTGAAAAAAATGTTATTGAGTTTATTACAGATATCAATGATGCACCAGGTATTGATGATATTGATGGCGACGTTAACAATCTAGTCGTGTACGATGATGTTATGTTAGACAATCAAAAAAACCCAGCTAGGATATTTTCCAGAGGCAGGCATAAAAACACTGACGTGATATATGTCACTCAACGATACACTCAGATTCCAAAAGTAATCAGAGACAACTGTAATATTCTTGCTGTATTCAACGGCGTCGATACACACACGCTACGAAATATTTGGCAGACATGGTGCGGCGGTGACATGGACTTTAATGTTTTTCGAAACTTTTTTAGTCATGCTCAGTCGACCCCACATGGATTTGTAACGATAAATTTACATGATCCTCGGACACGATATCGTATCGGACTCGACCAAATATTCGGTTAAATTGTAAGATCATAAAGATCTTCATTGTAAATAACCCCTTAGCAGCAGAGGGGGCGATGACATCGACGCGGCCGTCGTTATGTTTACCCGACGCTGACAACGCTGGGATCGCTGAGTGCAGAAAGTATCAATTAAACCAAATGACGTTCGATTTACCCCCCCCCCGACGACGACGTCGTTTTTTTTTTACCGGGCGCTGACGACGCTGGATCCGCTGAGTGCAGAAGGTATTAATTAAGCCAAATGACGATTGGACAAAATGTCCGATTCGCCCCCTCTGCTGCTATGCTGACGATACGATCTTTATTAATCAAACAGATTGTATTGTTTATCAGTTTTAATAATACATTACTTGATGTTGCTACGTATTATGAGATAGTAAGAACACGATAAATATGAACTAGTCTATTTATATTCTCTCCCAGAGTACAGTTGATATCTTTCATGTGGTGTAGATATACCCGAGTCACGCCACGTGCAGTGTGTGCCAATTTGAATGGTCCATAGCTGTTTAACTCCTACAAGGAATGACCCTGGTAACACATCATACTGATTACAACCCCGTATCTACGTGAAAACTATTTCAGATCACAATTAGAGAACAAAAATACAACCAGCCCTTTGGATATTTTACATTTTAGAAGTCCAGATATAGAGAATCTGAAGGTAATACTTTTTTATAATGACTACCCGACCCGTGGCGCTTAGTGGTCAGAAGAAAAGCGTACTGGATTTTGTGGATAGTTCGAAAATCCCCTTAGATGGGGGAACAAATTAGATCGAATACCATTAGCTAGCGAAGATGGGATTAATGATGAACAATGACCTTTTGGCCTCCAGTGGCAAGGGCATTTACACGCACACACACACACACACACACACACACACACACACACACACACACACACACAGCTTCGTTGAGGGATTTAACATGTTTGTGTCACAATGGAGGATACGGGACGTTACCATTACGTTTGTGACAGCTGTGGAGTCTAGTAGGAATTTAACATCACGTTTGAGCCACTATCTAGTCTGGAATTTTAATATTACGCTTGGGGTGGTATGGCGTCTATGATTGTACAAAGCATTGTTGAAATATTAAAATGACGGATGACACTATTAGGCCTTCAGGACAATTAACAGAAAATGGATTAATGAGTGGGTCGTGGTATATATCACTTGTATTACGGATGGCTTTATGACTGGTAGTCAGCTCTGACCAATGAAGGCAAGGCTTGCAGCATACAACATGATTATTTTCCACGCGCTCTGTCCCATTGACACAAACTACATCATTGTAGTTTTGGTTTTGAGGGTGGAAAGGCGGACCTACTAGCGTTAATGACGTTTTATTAGATTCTTGTGAAGAAAGACATTTGCAGGTAAAAAGGAATTTTTATTATCTACATAGTACGTCTGGATTGAACAACTCGGTATTTTTCTATTGTGGAATATTTGGGATCTAAGGAGGTTAGGGGCACATTACTTGTAATCTCCAATACATCGATCAATATTATATATATATATATATATATATATATATATATATATATATATATATATATATATATATATATATATGAATTATATTTAATTTTTGAACAATTTAATATCCAGTTGACAAATATTTCTAGAAACAAGGCCCGTGGATGTTATGTTCATGACAGAAAAGACAAACAAAAACATAGCATCTGGGAAGTTCTATTCGTATCTATGTAACAGGAAGGATTTACTAACCGCAGTTAACAAATTGAAATTTTGACACGTGTTATTTGCAAAGCTAATTAAGTATGTATTAACACACTGTATTTTATATTCTCAAGTTAAATAACATTCCTAATTTGTGCCCTCGTTGATCTTTCCTAAATTGATCAATGAAGGGAAACAATTCTTAGTACAACTGTCAGTACGATAACATAATATGCACTACCTTATACCAGGCGTGTAAAAAACATGCCAGAAACGAACACATATTAAATTTGTCAGTTTGATTGGTCTATAATGATTTTTAAAATTATTCACACAAATTCAAGTTGTAATACACAATCTTATTGTTGATCCCATCGTACTCATTGTAATGAAATTTTGAAGTGTTTCTTAAGAAGCATATTGGATATTTAAACAAAAATAACATCTTAAAACACAAAATATCAATTTCAACATTTTTGGAGTAGTTGCACCGAATATACGAAATTCCATTAAACAATGCAGAATACATGTGGAAAATGGCTGCTTCATGCAATTTAACATGTCGGTGACAGTTCCTGCCAACGTAAGTTACAATATATGGTCTACCTGCGACTTTGAGCCAGAGTGGACAGCTAACAGCTAACCACCCGGCTGTGAATGATGGCAAGAGCATATGTACAGCGCAGGTCATACGTACAGGTGCGGGAGGACACGAGAACCATCCACTATGTCCAGGCTTGTCTCCTGACATCTCCTCAACGTCTTGCCACCAAATTCATGCAGGCGCGAACATGGCAGTCAGGGTGACTGTACAACTTTCCCTCACCTAAATACGAATCACGTACAATTATGAAATCATCCCTACCTCACCCTGCACCAGATCCCTTCAAGTTCTGTGGCGATGGTAACGAACAGAGCTGCAAGTGTGGATACAGTCAGAGCTTTAATGCAGACATGTATACATCCAACTCAAGGCATTTGGTCACTTTTCTCTGGACAGAAGCAGCGGTGGAAATCATCAACTCCTAGGGCGACTGAGCAGCCCTATTTAGGATCACCTCCGTAGCACCAATAATGGGCTAGAAAAAATGCCATAAACATTGCTATCTTCGCTGTAACCCCAATTAACATTCCGTGGTTGAAAAGGATCGCACTTTAGTGCTCGAAAACGCACAAAACAAAAAAGGTAAAGCCATTCATCATTGGTGTCTGCAATGTGAGCACACTAATGGACAGTACATCGGCAGAGAGACGGGAGAAGAACAGCGCTAGTTTGTGGAGAAAGGACCGAATTCAGAATCCAGATAGAGGCCTGAGTGAACTCTGCAAGTTAAGGAAGGACAACTCACTGACGTGGGAGCCAAAGTCACCTTCTTGCGTGACAGAAGACAAAAAAAGCGACGTAATATTGGTTTTGGGTTGGGCATCAAGTCACAGCTAGCCAGAAAGGTCACAAATCTAACAAATGAAAGATCCATTCAAATGAGATTCTCACTGTCTGGAAAGATACATGAAACGAATATCAGCACCTATGCACACCCCGTGACCAACTCACATGAGATAAAATATAAATGTAATGAAGACACGGAGTCTCTTATCGCTGAAGTACTGAAGGAATGTAAGCTCATCATCCTTGACGACTTCAATGCTAGAGTAGGTTCACATCACCAGACATATGCAGGCGTCATCGGCAAAAATGGTTTTCGCGAATATAACAAAGGTGGTCTTCTCACTCTAATAAACTGATCTAACACGACCTCCAAATTATCAGCAATTTTAGCCTGCCAAACCGCAACATACTTCTTGTACTTACAAGCTACTGGCATAATAGGAGAAGACTCGGGCAGGCTGCCAGAGTGACGAAGGTCAAAAGAAACGTAGAATGCTAGACGAACCACAGGGCTCATAGTCAGCCAGCTCAGTATCGAGATTAAGCCTAGGAGACGACCTCAAGGCACAAAAGAGAAAAGACAAGAAAAGAAAAAGGCGCTCAGTGAGATCAACGTGTCCGACTTAAAACAGGAGAGTGTGAAACAAACGTTTGATGAAGAGCTGGAGACCACCTTGTAACAATTATTGAGAACTGTGAGATCGTTGAGGAAGACTGTACTTGGCTGCCTAGAAAACCATTAGTCCCCGGATTGGTTTACCGAGAACGATATTACTATACGGAGACTAATAAACGTGAAAGATCGACCCGAAATGCCAGCTTAGATGGCAGCACTTCATCATCAAAGATGGCAGCATTCAACAACATCAAGAGAACTGTCCGATGCTAACTCAGAGAGTTGCAAGACTCCTGGCTGAGCTAAAAGCCATATGAGATTCAGTCCTATGCATACAAAAAAAAGCCCCTGACACAGTAAGCTCTGGAGCCTTGAAAATTGTGGCAAAAGTTGATTGCCCTGTGAAAGTCATATTAATGGTTAGACATTTCTATGATGACATGTTCGTGGATGACGATAAATCATCTGAACCATTCCCAGACACTAATGGAGTTAAGTAAGGCTGTTTATTGGCCCCGGCTCTCTTCATTATGATGTTCTTCGCCATGCTTACATATGTCTTTCGAGACTATGACAATGGCATCAACATTAAATACATAAGTGATGGCAAATTCTACAATCCGAGCAAACTACATGTGATGACGAATTACAGGAAATAACTTTTCTTGATTTCCTGTTTCGGGATGACTGTTCTCTGAATGCCAAATCTAAGCCTGGCTGGTGTACAGACACTATGTCAGAAAGCTGAACCATTTTCAGTGGGCTGCCTTAGGAAACTGATGAAGACAAGATCGTAGGACAAGGTCCCAGGAAATGAATTTTTCCCTTGGGCAGGCGTTACAAGTATCCACACTCTGCTGATGAAATCACATATGGAATGGACAGGCCAGGTTACCAGGATTTCAGAAAATCCCCTACCAAAGATCTTATCTGGTGAGCTGAAAGAAGAAGAGTGTTATCTGGAATAATCTACTCTGAGTCGTCGGCTGATATTGTATATGATCTTTCCACCTGAATGCTTAGATCCAGTATTGCCTTCATTAACTGAGGTTATTAATACCTCTCTCTCATCAGGGGAATTCCCATCATTTTTCAAAACTGCCATTGTAAAGCCTCTGCTGAAGAAACCAACACTAGACCATAACGATTTAAAGAACTACCACCCATTTTCTAATCTCCCATTCATATAAAAAATCTTAGAAAAGGTTCTTCTATCCCAGTTTGTATCTCATCTGAATTCAAACAATCTTTTTAGCAATGTACAGTCTGCATATCGCCCTTGCCACAGAACTGAAGCTACTCTTCTAAAAGTAGTTAATGACATTCTCTCTGCTTTGGATAGCGGAAAGATTACAGTTCTCACCTTGCTTGATTTGTCTCCAGCATTTGAGACAAAAGACCATGATCTATTACTTCATCGTCTCCAGCAAGTATTTGGCATTCATGATACAGCCTTACTGTGGTTCAAGTCCTACTTGGTCAACAGGACACAATTGTGTCTGGAAATGGAATACACTCCAGCCCAGTTGATCTATGTTGTGGTGTTCCACAGGGGTCTGTTCTTGGACCTGTTCTCTTCATTCAATACACTCAGCCGCTCTCAAGTGTCATAGATCATCATCCAGTGTCACCAGCTGTACGCTGACGACACCCAAATATACAAATCTAGTCACCCAACTGAAGCTGATGCTACCATCCAAAGTGTAGAGAGGTGCATGTCTGATGTGAAATCATGGATGACATGTAACAAGCTGCAGATGAATGGTGATAAAACTGAGGCCATTCTGATCACAACGCAATGACTTTCTCATTCACATCCATTACCTCAAACAATAAATATCAGCAACACCAACATTAAATTCACACAATCAGTACGAAACCTAGGTGTTACTCTGGACAGTACTCTCGCATTGCACCAACATGTCATGAACATATGCAAGGCTGAATATCTTGAGCTGAGACGCATCAGCTCAATTCGCAAATATCTTTCAGCTGATGCCACTAAAACACTTGTGTGTTCATTAGTACTTTCAAGACTGGACTATTTTAACTCAATTCTGTCTGGTTCATCTCAGCTGCTCGGATCATACTTAGAGTACCACGATCAGAGCACACCTCCCCACTGCTCTGTACCCTACACTGGCTATCCATTCGATCCAGAATCAAACACAAAATTTGTTCTCTGTGCTACATTTCACTGTCGGACTCTAGTCCAACATACCTATCTGATCTCACCCATGTGTACACACCAGCAAGATACTTATGCTCCTCTTCTGACAATCGTATACTCATTATTCCCACTATGAAAACAAAGTCATATGGACAGCGTTCTTTTACATACCAGGGCCCAGCAACGTGGAATGAGTTGCCCACTGAACTTAAACACAAAGACACAGTGATCACATTCAAGAGTGCTCTAAACACTCACTTATTTCGACTGTAAGAACAAACTTAAAGACCTAATAATGTTTCCTACCTTAAATATTCTCAGCATGTTTTTTTAATGTTTTCTAATTTCATGGTGTGTGTTTTTGTACTCATATCATTATATGTTTTTTTTATCTTATAGGTGTTGTTCTAATGTTGTAAAGCGCTTAGAGCTTCTAAAGATTAGGCGCTATACAAAGTCCTCATTATTATTATTATTATTATTATAAGAACTGATGACCATCTAAGATAAACAATGTAATATTTAATGGCATTTATAATATTCTTTACAAAATATTTCTTTTTCTAAAGTACATGTACTTTCCATTTTCCTCAGTACAAACAAATATTGAAATTATTTTCTATATGTTAAATAATAAACTTTATACAAAAGAATAATTGTTCACTAAAGAAGTCGACATGTGCATTTGTCCTTAAGTGAAGGTAGAAGTTTGGGCCTATCTGACTAATGTCTTTTTTTTTGTAAACAACATATTACCATCTTTACTAAATTTTTAGTAAGAGACCTGACCTTGTTTACAACTTAGAATATTCTGGAAAAAATTCGATGGGAAAACGATCCTCGCCCATTTTCTGATTTTGTATCTTAGTTTTTATATAAAGGTAGTGATAAACATAATTAATCATTCATATCTTAACGTCAGTCTTTGGATAATTGTGAATTCATTTAGAGACATTTTGAATTATATCGTTATGATACATCAAAACTGTTAGCATGTCAACACTATTTAAGGCTATTAGTACATCAACACTTTCATGATTGGAATTCGTTCGGAATACCGCTGAATTCATTCGGAATACTCTACAATTTTGGACTTGATATAGAACGTTTAGTGCTGTATAGGCTTTTATTCACAATACTGTACGTTCTTTTTAAATTTTCACTTTGTATTCTAGGGAAATATTTTTTTAAATTTTATAAAACTTGGTTCTCGCTCTTGTCTGTTGATTCGTAACATTGGCACACATCAATAACCTTTATGAACAGCTTCCCGAACAACAAAAAGCCTGTAAGGCAAAATATCGTACAGCAGGCTCTGCCCAACAATTGGTATTGATTGTGCGTTTCTGTCATACACTAATGACCTTTACTGAATCAGTTATCAGCTGTAGAGGTATGTGAATTATAAGATGCTTTCTTTTTCAATATCCGTATTATATGATAGAATTGCTTCATATATTGGATGTTCCGGTATTTATTCTAAATTTTGCAGCCAGACTAATGTCATATAATGACATGCTATGGGATAGACCATAGTATGCTGAATGTTCGTGTTTTTTTTATAACTGAACAGGTAAATTTAATTCACGTATGCGTTACATGCATTGAATGATGAGCAATTTTCTAGTTCTTATACTCCAGTGACATTATTCGTTTCCGACACGTATCAATATACGAACCTAGTTATTGTAATAAAAATCTCGTACAGCAGTTCTTCTTCTTCTTCCAATAATATATTGGGTTTCTCTGGAACATACTCGCACGTGATGTGAACTATGTAAATGCGGTGAGAGGTCAAAGTGCAGCTAAAAACAGGTTAAAAACATATCTTGTTGAGAGGTAAACAATCCCTGCACCAATTCCTGCTTTGAAATCATGGATGGATTTGGCGTTGACTAAGTTGGATATTAGGGAGTTCCACAGGCGGATTCCTGATGTAAAGAAGGAGTCTTTGTATGCGTTGAATCTGGTGACGGGGACGAGAAATCGGTCTAAATGTCCTCTAGTTTAAGCTCCTGCTGGTGGATGTTTGGTGCTGCAAGAATGTCAAATAGCTGGTGTACAATCTGGTACATCATAAGAGCTTTTGGTTGTTGTCGTCGGACTTGAAGCTCTTCCCATTCCAGATGTTGGAGATGGTAGAGACCTCGTTGGTTCGCAGATATCTCCAATAGTAAGCCGTGCCGCCCTATGATGTACTGCTTCAGGTTTGGCCATGTTTGATTTAGTAAATAGGTCCCAAACAGTCCGTGGATACTCCAGCTATAGGGCGTACTAAGGATTTGTAGCACGTTAATCTTGTTTGGGTCATGTGGACAGGTTTCTACGAAGGGACGCTGTGGTATTGTTAGCTTTCTTTGTAATAGAGTCAATGTGGCTGTTCCATGATAATGTGATATCGATGGTAACTCTCAAATATTTGGTCGTGAATGTCATTGTCAGTTCTTGACTATGAATGGAATATATGGCTAGAACGATCAGTCTCTTATTTGTAATTCAGATGACCTCGCATTTGTCAGGACTGAACTCCATTAGCCAGTCCTTTCGCATAGCTGTAGGCGGTCTGGGTCTGCTTGTAACAGTTTTGTGTCCTGTTCTGAAGCCTATTACCCTGTACAGCAAGCTGTCGTCGGTAAAAATATTTAATTTGCAATCGACTCTCAATGGCCCGTCATTGGTACAGATCAAGAATTGAAGGGGACCCATGACCGTTCTTCTGGGGACGCCTGAAGTGATGGGGTCTGATGAAGATGACTGACCTTCGAACACAGCCTGTTGGTTTCTTTCAACTACAAAGCTGTTTATCTACTCAAAGGTCTTGTCTCGGACACCCAAGTGATGAAGCTTGAATGCAAGGCACTTATGAAGGATGAAGGACTTTATCGATGCCACAAGTTACACAAGGTTTCGTTGTTAACTACGTATTTGATACCAATATCCGATTGAAATCAATATAATGAATATTATTCAGCATCAATAAGAGTGGAAATTATATATATATATATATATATATATATATATATATATATATATATATATATATATATATATATATATATATATATATATTACACACACTACTTGTGGATGAAAAGTTATTTTTGTACAAATTCTAAATTTTCATTAAATGGTGACAGAATGATACCTTATTCATATTCACTGTTGCGTAAAAATCCTATACTGTGTGATAGATCAAACAGTATTCTTTTTTTTAACTAACAATTGATCGATCCATGGTGATAGATACATATTTGAATCATTATATCATGTTTGATCATAAGTTCCATATGTTAATTTTTATATAATTAATTGTTGAAGTTATATATTCTTATTAGTTCCAATAAGGAACAATACCATTTCTTTACATCAGTTGTTTAACTTGGTGTGCATCATTCTCTTAAATCCATTGTTAAACTTTATGCGCAAGAGTATGGTCACAGATTCATTATTTGTTGAATTACACTGTAAATAAACATCTCATTCGCAAATTGCTTTCTGTGTTTTCACTATAATCCAATCCCAGCTCAGCCTCATCCTGTTTCAATGAACTTGTGCGCAAGCCTGGCAATGTTGTAATATAATATGAAAATTATTTACTTCTTCTAAACCGCTCCGGTGGCCTAGTGGTTAGAGCGTTCGCCTCGGATGTGGGAGGTCGTGGGGTTGATCCCCGGCCGAGTAATACCAAAGACTTACAAAAATGGTACTAACAGCTGCCTCGCTTGGCGCTCAGCATTAAAAGGCTAGGACTGGTCGGCCTGGTGTCATGATAATGTGACTGGGTGGAACATCATGCTACATGTCTGCGGCATGATGCCCCAGTGCTAGACATCACTATAAAAAAAAACTGTCACACTGCAGACATCGTAGCGATATGCTGAAAAATCGTTAAAGCTACGTTAAAAATCCAAATCACATACACACACACACTTCTTCTAGATGGCAAAAACATATATTAAAATTACTTCTGTTAAGAAATAGAAGCCAAAATTATGACATTTTAAAAAATATGCCTTAAATTCAGAGCTTTACTTTCTTTAAATAACAAATGCTATTAACTGAAAATTCTACTACTGCTACCCCCACCCAAGAAAAGAAAAAGAAGTATCATAGCTTAAACAGAGAACAGTTATTTGCAGTAGTAACCTAACACAGGTCCAATTTAATCTTTATAATACAAGACCTCATGGATTTCCAAATTTTTTTTACTTGTACAATAAAAATACGTTTTTATTGTGTTTCCAAAAGTTAGTGATGTCATTTAGTCAGAACTGATAATGAAGTATTTGAAGGGTTTCATATCACAATCTGCTAAACATGAATCATCAAAAATGGAAATAACAAACATTATTAAAGATGTGAAAGTATGATACAGGTATTCCTGCAAATCTAAGGCAATGGATATAAAATCTTTACTATTGGTAAAAGTCAAGTCCTATGTCAAACAGGGACCATAACTCTGTCCAATTTGTGCAAAATTTTGGCCTAGGTTATCAAGACTAGCCAAAGTTGGTTTCAACACATGAGGAGTGTGGAAATAAAATCTGAGACTAACTGATGGACAGGATGGGATGAATGTAGTGGCCATGATGAATAAAACTAAATGTGCCCTTCACAGCATATGGCGTAAGCATAGCAAAAAACCAACAGACAATACTGTATTAAATTATCCAACTAATTTACCTTACATCTGGCTGTTTTTGTGACAGTTAAGGCAAAGTACGGCATAAATTCCTTTGGCTTCAGATAATAGTTTTTACTGATATGAACTGTTCTGGAAAAAGACAATGAGTAGTCTATCTGGTTATAAATATTATACTGAGGGCTGTTCCATTTAAACTTACATGGTACCCAGGGAAGGCAATTTCTTAAAAATATAAGCCAGGTAATTTGATTTCAAAGAGTCATATTACTGGGTCCCTGGTATGTTTTAATGGAACAGCCGTGACATCTGTTTGCTTTGAAATGAAAATAAAAAGACAGTAAAAGAAGCCGCCTTGTGATAATTAGGTTAGAAACTGTGTGTGTGATTTGGACTTTTTAACGTAGCGTTAACAATTTTTCAGTCTTATTGCTATGATGTCCGCAATGAGGTAGTTTAAGGTGATGTCTAGCATTGGGGCATCACGCTGCAGACATGTTGCATGATGTCCTACCTAGTCATATTATCCTGACGCAAGGCCAACCAGTCTTAACACTGACCTCTAAATGCTGAGCGCCTAACAAGGCAGCTGTTAGTACCATTTTTATAAGTCTTTGGTATGTCTTGGCCGGGGTTCGAACCTGCAGCCTGAGGCGGATGCTCTAACCACTAGGCCACTGAAGCGGTCGTTAGAAATTGTAAATTGATGAATAAAATGACAAAATTGGGAGCATTTTTTTAATATTAATGTTTTAGTGATTTTTTTAAAAGAAATTGGTAGGGGGTACAATAATAACGGTAAAAGACTACTATTAGAAGCATCGAAATATTCTCAAAAGCAGTAATATACACCGAAATATTCCGTTACATTTTCTCAGTATAGATGTATGCTGATGTTCACATGGAAATTAAGATTTGTATTTGTTGAATAAAATGAAAAACAAAATAAGCTTTAAGGGATTTTGTTATGAATTCTTGTTACCTTTTTATAGCATCATTTATGCAATGATGTCACATGGTCATACTGGATTTGACAGGTATGATGAATGACGAATCATTCCAAATTTAAAATATAATAAATTATATACGAGTTGAATTAAGGGAGAGATTATAACAAGTCAGAATATATAGTTACATGTTTTCGGTGCATATCGCACACGCTTATGTTTTAAAACAAAGACTTAAAATACGACGGACAAAATCACCAGTACAATGGTAATCACCAGAGCAGATGGTGAAAGTAATTCATCTTTAAAATCGCTTAATTCATTTTTTTGACTGACAGATTTTATTGTCCTCCTCTTGATCTGGCTTCTTGTTCGAACTAAGAAAACAATGTCACACATGAAAGAAACAGCACCCATTTTATTATTTGTTAATTGCTAATTTAAAGAAATCGTTCACAATTTTGATGATGCACACACTTCATAATTAAGCAGTAAAGTTTTGGTATAAAGGATTTATAAAATTTGATAATATCATGCACACATATTGTTACGAGTCTGGGCTCTTATAAAAATGTAACAGGCAAAAAGTGACAACAAGCTTTGTAAAATTTATCAAATTATTTCCCTACAATATCAAGTGAAAAAAATATGGGAAAAATAACTTACCGTTTTATGAATCAAATCCAAAAAATAATCCAAGAATAAAAAAGACAGAAGTCCTAGCAATAAAAAGTCTTGAATGAAACTGAGTTCGAATCCCGATGAAATCCAAAATGGAAGACGATGACGTCTGATGTAACCTGTGAAATGCTACAGTGTCAACAGTTTCTTGTTGAATCACAGAAAATATTATTCTCGTTTTTTAATTCTGTATAAATTTCAATAAATGTCCTTGTCCAAGACTTAATTTAGAGCACTTTAGTATTTCCAGGGAAAATAATCACCTGAAATCCAATAATTTAAAGAAAATAAAATCTCAGCCCAAACTGGTCACAACAACACAACTTATCGTGTCAAAAGTTTAAAGCCCACTGACTACTTCTATACAAAACATTAGGTATAAGGCTAACACAAGTCGCAAAACAGATTCCTGGATGGGGGTCAAGAGTTCAACCTTCCATAAGAAATGGAAGTTTGTTACATGAAAAGTATCACGTAGTCCAGGTATGACCTTGGCTCAACTTAAGAATTCTTACTCTGAGAAAGAATTACAAAAATTATTTTTAAAAATGTTGTTTACCAAAACTGCCACTGATTTTGAAACAAGGTCAGAAACTAGGTCAGCATTATTTACAATGTCTCTATTATTAGTTGTTTATGTCAACAACAAAAAATAAATCAGAACTGAACTCTGTTCTAGACAATATCAAATCCAGTAAACAAAGTTACATTACAATAGCATGTAACAGAATTTTAAAAAAATTAAAAAACAAACAAATAATAAAATTAAATATACATAACAATATACAAACAGTAAGGATGGATCAATAGCCTAGTAAATTTCAAACAATGAATCCTGTGATCGTATTCCCATATTGCAAATTCATGGTCTCACAATTACTTGGAGTTTGGCTACACTAAGTGTACTCTTAATGTGTGTGTGAGTGTGTGTGTGTGTGTGTGCATGTGATTTGATTTTGAATGCACCTTTAACAATTTTTCAGGCATAGTGGTACAATATCTACAGTGTGGCAGTTTATAGTGATGTCTAGCACTGGAGCATCATGCTGCAGACATGTAGAATGATGTCCCACCCAGTCACATTATCCTGACACCAGGCCGACCAGTCCTAACACTAATCTCTTAATGATAAGCGCCAAGTGAGGCAGCTGTTACTACCATGTTTATAAGTCTTTGGTATAACTTGGCTGGGGTTTGAACCTGCGACCTGCTACATCTGAGGTGGATGCTTTAACCACTAGGCCACCAGAGTGGTTAGTGTACTCTTAATAGGGGTGTACACGATGCTACACTGGTGTTAAAAAGGTAATAAAAACCTATGTTCATGATAGATAATAGATAGATGAGACATTGTAATTATTTTTCAAGTAAATATTTCGATCATTTATTTGATTCTAAGAATTTAATTTGATTCTATTTGTTTGAAATGAATGTATTTTCAGATATTTATCCATATATCCATATTTCTATCTGTTCCAATCAATACATTGTTATTCTTATATTTTTTTAATTGATTTACTTAAATCAAACTGGGTTGCTCATATTCCATAGTCCAATGTCCTGGACTATTTGTTTTTGGTGTCGCTTAATCCATGTTTTACTTAACTGCACACACTTTAATGTCCTCCCTTTGTCCCCATTTCTTATTCAAACTAAAAGAACAATGCCAGAACAGCCAAGGTCTAACATTAAATACAAGCAGTCGACTCTTATAAAATACAGATTTGACCCGTCGAGTTACCTACCAATCTCCAATCACAATATAGAAACCAGTCCTTCATATTGCAAATTTACCACGTAATAAACAGTCATTAAAACTACAGCCAGGAATTAAATGCAAGCAGTTGACTCTTATAAAATATAAATTTGACCTGCACAGTCCTTAATGTTGCAAAGTTTCCACTGAATAAACATGGTCACTACAGCTAAAGTCCATCATTAAATGCAAGCAGGTGACTCTTCTAATACCTTCTCATTTACATATAAAGTGATGATTTGACACGTTGTTATCACAATATACAAACTAGTCCTCAATATTGCAATTGTACTACTGAATAAACATACTTATCCTAGGTTAAAATGTAATTAGCATTATGAACTTAAATATGAATACATGTACATGATTGTTAGCAAAGCATAATATGTAAGTCAAGGTGGCCTTCTTTACTTGTAAAGGATTTAGTATTCAAGGGGATGTACCCGATTTTCACATTTCATGATTTTAACATGAGCAACACCTAAGCAATGAACCTCTAACACAAACTTTCAAGCAAGCCACAGAAGCATGATATATAGGTCACTGAGATGTCTTTTTTGCAAACTGGATGTGGTACTTATCAAGATGCATCCCTCAAAAAGTTTCAGTGATATGAAGGATAGCATACACAGAGCATACAAAATCTTGAGGTCATGAACATAATGTAAAAGGTGGAATATAGGTCACTGTCTTTATTTGCTGCAGTGGTGTTCATCTAACAGAGATGCATATCATCATGAAGTTTAATGATTACAGCAAGACCAGTGCCTAATAAATGAACATCAATGACAAAATTTAGCCTAAGTGAATGAAGCATAAAATATGGGCCATAATGGCCTCCTTTTTGCAATGAGGGTGTAGTGATTATCAACACACATCCTCTAATCAAGTTTCATCATTTTAGAGAGGATCTGTATTTACCATAGCATACTAAAAACTTATTTGACCATCAGCTAAATGTGGCAAAAGTTTGCAAAATGTGAAATAACAGCCATAGAGACCTTTGTGGGTTGCACAGGTATGGTACTAATAAAAATACATAAAATCACTGAATATAATGATTCTGGCATGAGAAATTACCTTAAAAAATAAAATTTGACCAAAGTTGGTAAATCATAAAATATAGGTCAAAGTGACCAATTCTGTGTGACAAGGGTGTTGTACTCATCAAGATTTTCATCCCCTCACCATGTTTCATGGCTCCAGGTACAACATCATGCATCCAGGGCGTAAAAAACCAATGTGGAACTTAAAAAACTTAACCTATGTCAGTAAAAGGTGAAATATAGGTCACATAAATCTTTTCTTATAATGGTTTGGTGCTAAATAAGATGCATACCATCATATAGTTTGACGATTTTAGCTGCATGAATAGTGCTTTTGAAATAAAACACAAAACTGAATCTAAGTTAGCAGAAAAGCATGATATGGGTCAAGGTGACATCATTTTGTGGTGAGGCTGTGTGCTCAACAAGATGCTTCATCCTCACCAAGTTTCAGTTTTTAGTGCAATATTTATGCTGGGTGCAAAAAAGGTCTATGTAGCCAAGAGGTAAATGCAAACATTGAGCCCAGAATAAACTCTCCCTCCCTCTCTCTTTCTATATATATGTATATACACACACACACGCATATCTCTCTCTATATATATATATATATACACACACACACATCTTTCTCTCTCTCTCTCTCTCTCTCTATATATATATTGGGTGTGGGTGTGTACACAAAGTTAACCATCCTCCTTTTGGTAGGAGCCATGCAAGCCACTCCAAACTGTTGCCAAAGATCAAAGAAGTTACGGTTGAGATATTGCAAGGCTGTACATTATATATTTGCTTGTTAGTAGGTGCTGATGACTTTACAATAGTTCTCTACTTTGAAGTGGAAAGCTAAGATGTTATCCATAACTGATAGCACTATAACACAAGATGCCAAAGAATATTACTCAAGTACTTTTATATTTAAAAACATAATAGTTGGTTATGTGATGTATATTTTATTTATACTGTGCACTTGACTTTTGTCCATGATTGAGGATAGAGTTCTGTGTGTACCTGATTTTTTTGTCAAGTTATGAAAAATGATGTTTATTGATATCTGAGTTCAATGTCTAGCCTTACTTATAAATTTTGACTGTTCTGGAAGCAAACCTGTGACCCACATCCTGGGCATTTTATTGTGCCTTAGGTTAAGTGAAATTAGTATATATCAACAAGAATTATTTGTGCTCAAAGTGTTAAAGGAATTATTTAAATTATTCACTGGAATTACTAGGTGCTCTTTGACATTTTCGATTATATTTTATCATCATGATACATATTATTGGTGCATCAGCTCATTCAAGAATATTGGTACATCAACACGTTCACGATTATTGGAATTCATTTGGAACATTCTGTACTTCTGGACTTGTGATGGAACATTTCATATTATAAAGGATTTAATTCACAATACTTCCTCTAAATTTTCTCTTTGTAATTTAGAGAAATAAATTATTTTTAACGTCATTGGTTTTGTTTCTTTCTGTTACTTTGTTTAAGACCACAGAATTTTAACAGTTACTTGATAATATTAGGTAAAGAATACCAAATTATGATAAATAAATCTTTGATTTCCAAACCTCCCATTAAAATAACGTTTCCTGATTAAAAAATTATGCCTGCCCATCCCACCCACCCACTGATGAATTTGGTTTATTTAAAAATAACTGGTCTAAACATCGATCCATTGGAAGTAAGCATGATTAAAGATTGCACAATGTAAAGCAATGATGCATCAAAATATTTTACAAAAAGCACATGTAGGAGCAGTTACAAATTAAGCTTGTACCTATGCATTTCAACATCACACATATATATCTCTATATATATATATATATATATATATATATATATATATATATATATATATATATATATATGAAAATATGTATGAATAAAAGAATGACAAGACCTGACAAAATCAGTAGATTATGAATTGATAGCAAGATGGGGTTTTATGCAGATGAGATTCCATGAAAAAAAAAAAAAAATAACATAACTTCTGAAAAAGTTTCAAGACCTGGTAAGTAATTTTATGTTTGACATCAATGAATATTCAAATTCTTTGTTTAAAGGTTTGTAGATTATTCCTTACAACAGGATTAAAACAAGAAAATGAAAAGTTAAAATAGCAAAGAAAAAGAAGCACAAGATCATCTGTTCACTTTTTATACATGTTTTATTTTTAATTTGGAAAAAAACAGATATACACACACTCCTCTGAAATATTTACATATTACATGCCTGGTTCATTCATAAACAGACAGGCAGATAGCTAGATAGCTAGGTAAACAGACATATATGCACACACTTTGGTGAACTATTCATGTATCTACTTGTACACTTCATCAGCATAAAAAGCCATATAGATACATATATATTCACATTATCCTTTAAACAAATGACATACCTACATGCATATACAGTATTATTAATATGGAAAAAGATGCTCAAAAAATATAAAAACTCTCTCAAGAATGGTTTTTAAAATATGGGAACAATGAAATTTCACAACCAAATGTATTATCATATGATCTGAGCATACTGCAAGATACATATACGACTAAATGCCACTCTGCAATGAAGTACTCATCAATATGCATATGATAATTGTCATCTAACTTGTTTATCCCATTCCTTTCTGCCTGTAGAGTCCAATATCTCCATGGAGCACAGAATCAGCCAAACAATGATAGGATTAACTTCAGCATGTCTTTTGTCTTTGATGAGTGTTTCATTGAAAAGTTGACACTATTTATACCACAGGTATGGCAGCCTCATCAAAGTGGAACTATGGTTATACTCTAAGATTACAGTACACAGTCACTTGTATGTCAGTTCCAACTGCAAAATGCCCAGACTCAGCTCTGCTGTCACATAATGCACCTTCAAAACTGCTGCTAGTTTGTTAGGAGTAATTAAAAGAAAAAAAAAAAAAACCAGACCCCGATCTGCCAGTGCATTATATGATGGCAGATGTTAGCACTTGGACTAGAAGTATAAGTTGTTGTTGTAGGGTTTAACCCCATTTTTCAGTACAAGATAAGCTATACATGGCGGCCAGTATAAATGGTGGAGGAAGAACCGGGGAAAACCCCAGAAAGAACCACCAACCCATAAGAAGCTACTGGCAAGCTTTCTCACATACCCACATTGGCTGAATCCGAGACTCGAACCCACAGAGCCTGAGGTGAGATGGATGTGATCCATAACAGTGAGCGCTTTAGACCATTCGGGGCCCCCACCAGCACAAGCGAGTACATGTAGTATTCTAACCACAAAAACTTGGAATATTTGGTTCTCTATAATCATTCTGTATCATTTTATGAAAATAAGCCTACTCCAATCAACATGCACATATATTCTACATATTTATATGTAAGACTATTTTTGGCTACAGGCAATTTACACTGAACAGTGTATACATTACAAATAATAATATTATCTAATTAGGCATATATTTCTTTGTATCAAATTAACTTATGCAAAGATGCCCATAAACTTATATTGCAATCAAACTGACTTACAAAAAATTCATTTAGTAATAACGATGTATTCTACCACCGACCTTTACTCTGGTACTTTGAGGTTTAAAAAAAATCCAGGGAAAAGTAACTAATTTTCATTTATCATCTTCTGTGTTTTGCTACATTACACATGCTATAGCACCATTTTCTGGTTCATGCTGAGATGAAAGCCCCCCCCCCCCATAACATGTTTCTAAAGCTTATATAGATTAATAATGTCTTGTTTATTACAATAGAAAAATAATAAGCTCAGGACATCTTATAAAAATTTGATTAACACACAATAATACAAGCACATATAGATCAAATTAAGCAACAATTCTTCCATGTTTTGAGATAAATAATCAATATATTATTTTAAAATACCTAAAATTAATAACTGAATTACAAGACAGATCTATAGTCACACAATATTATCATATAACTGCAAAAACAGATCTAAAAGAAATTGGATCACACGTCGAATCATAGAGAGATGAACAAACAAATTCAAAACCAGATATGCTGTAGCTGTATGTATCAGATGGGGTTCTTTGGCCAATACTAGAGGAGTACTGATTCAGTGATTTAACTGATGCTTTTGTGTGTATTTGTGTGTGTGCTTATTTGATCATTTTTAGTTCTTGCTTGTTTGAATTTTCACAGTTGTAGTGAGAAAAAAAACATGGTTACTGTATATACCCACTTAAAAGTCCGCTCCAAATGCAAACTACATAGACCTAGATCTGCCGGCACATGAGACACAGGCAGATCAGGGTCTATGCAGTTTGTTAGAATTAGTACAACAAACACAGACCCTAATTCACTGGCACATTATGCAATGGCAGATCAGGTCCACGTTGTTTGCAGTTGAACTTATAAGCGAGTATATATGGTACGTGCTGGAAATGATGGATCAGTCATTTAAAAAAGTTTTCCCTCTTTATAATGTACCACCATTCCTGAAAACTACTAGTGATAAGTCCAGGAACCTTATGCTGAGGGATGTCATAACAGTACATGGAATAATACAAATAATATTTAGTGATGTGAAAATGTAAATTATGATTTTTTCTCATTAGCATGGAAAAAATCAAGGGGAATAATTAATATTGCAATGATAAAATAAAATTCATGCAATTTAGTTGGATTCATAGCAATGCTGTAAGAGGGACAGTGTTATAGTGAGCAGTGGTATACCAGAGAACCTTAACCATATTATAAGAGACAGAAGTATACTGAGGGTGGTATACCATTCTGTATGAGAAGCAGAATAGTGAGTGACGAGATAGTGAGGTGACCATATCCATGTTGTAAGAGAGTTGTAAACTAAGGTGGTATACCAAGCAGACTTTACCATGTTGCAAGAGACAGTTACATACTGCGTGGTGAGATAGTGAGGTGACCATATCCATGCTGTAAGAGAGACAGCAGTATACTAACAATGGTATACCAGGGGAACTTAATGATGTTTTAAGTGATAGTGGTATCCTGGGTGGTGAGATAGTGAGGTGATCATATATATGTTGGAAGAGGGACAGTGGTATAAAGGGTTGTGAGATAGTGAGGTGACCATATCCACATTATAAGAGACAGTGGTATAGAGTGGTGAGGTGGTGATACCCAAGATGTAATAGGGAAAGCAGTATACTCTGTGGTGAGATGACCACTGTATTGCCTCGTACTGTACTGACTTTAGTTCAGGGTCTAAAGATCGAACTGTACAATTATCAAATCTAGTCTAGTTGTGGGCAGTAAATCGTTTGATTGTAGACAGTATATTATCATATACAACTAAGAAACTAGTAAAAATATGAATTCCTCAAAAATTACAAACACAACAATCTTAGGAATAAAATTTAACAGCGATTACAAATATACATAGTGTATTCTTATATATTTTATATTATGAGAATATAAACTAAATTTATACATTTAACACAAAAAAATCAAATATACAAATATAAATGTTTTCTCTCTCACTCTGTATATGTATTTTCATAGGTAAGACATCACAGGTTTTAAAATGTAAAATTTGTACAATACCTTCATTGTACATATCCCTTTACATGATAAAATAATGATAAGAAAAGCAAGGAATATGTTTTGTTGCATTGGTTACATTCTCTCTGGTGACAATATCAGTGTTGTAATCAAGCTACAGATAAAATTGTTTTTGGTGGTTACAAGTGACAACTGCTGCTTTTATAGGGAATATGCAAATGATGAAATCAAAATAAATCTTGGTTACCATATTTCTTTTCTATAAAATTTCACCATCATACATTATGGGAAATCAAATCAATTCAAGTTTATATGCATTATTTTTTTTAATCTCGGCCAATTAAAACCACTTAAATAAGTGCTTGCAAACATCAGGGCCATTCATACAAGAGAAACAGGCAAGATAAATGGCCTCTTCTTTGATGTATTACACTGTACCACAACACTTTGCTTACAGCAAACTCAAACACAAAAACTTGCCTCCAACTGAATGCTTTTTTTTATGACTGCAGTATCCAATTTGACACAGTTTTACCCATAAGTTTACTATATTTAAAATTTTGCCAAAAAATGATGTAGTGTACCAGGCACACTTAAGTACTGTATGTACCTGCTTATGAGTCACAGTACAAACTGCACAGACCCAGATCTGCTGCTTCATGATGCACCATCAGTTCTGGATCAGTGCAGTTTGTTAGGAGTAACCAGTAGAACAAACAACACAAACCCTGGTCTGCAGGCCCATTATGCTATGGTAGATCAGGATCTTTGTTGTTTGCAATCTGTCTCAACTTAAAGTAAGTACACATGGCAGTACCTATATCCTGGTTGTCAATCTACAGTCTGTCTTTTGTTCCTTCAAAACTTTAAATCTTGTGAATACCTGACACACACTGGTAAGGTCAGTAATTATTTAAAGTCAGTGATAATTTAGTTTACAGGATAGATTAAAGTGAACAGGATAAAGCAATCCTGTGTGCAAAATAAATATGGGAGAGAACATATACACAGATTCAATGATTTTGCTGAATAATGCACAGAAAGCAATCTTAATAATAATAATAATAATAATAATAACAAAAACAACAACAATAGTATTTGATGCATGGTATTTGTTCAGAAAGCAATTCTGAAAGGTGTCCCAGCGTATATAGGTCACCCCTGTACAAAAAACAGTTTTGCCTTTTCCCATGAGTGGCTGTTAAAGACAGGTTTAACTATATCTCATATCACATGCTGAGATGGTACTCTGATCTCTAATGGGGTGGAATGAAGGTAGGCATGGTGGCAGAGTGGAGGAATCCCTTCCTCTGCTTCTGTTTTCGTTGTTCTGTCATCTGAAATTGGTAAACCACAGTCTTGTATTAAACACAGGGCGCTCCTTCCAATACACTGATTTACTATTTAAACAGGACAAATAATGCAGAATCAAGGTATTTTGTTTCGAGATCTAATATAAAAATTACCACGGAATGGATAAATTAAGAATGTAAAGCCAACATGCAATTGTGTAATACAATAACAAAGAGAAAGTAATCTTGAAATGACCACAAGCACCAACTGTGTTCCCATAAAATTACTTATAAAAATTTTGAAACAGAGGAATCAGATTTACAACTACATTAAATATGAACATTTTTTTGAAACAAGTTTGTATATAAAAAGTTTTTCTTAGTAATCCAGGGAGCAGAAAATACATAACTTTTTACTCTCATTGACCAAAACATCTAGATATTAAAAAAGAACCACTTTTCACTGTCCTGATAATTCATGTACTAGTGAAAATTATCATTCTTTCCAAATATTTTGCCAGAAAAAATAATATACAGTAAAGCTCACACGATTTTTCTAAACTCTACGCTTTGAGGTGGAGGAATAAATCCCCCACTTTTGCTCCATGTTAATGTTTGGCCGTGGAGAGATAAATACCTACAAATCACTACCATGTCTCAGCAGGCAGACTGATGGTAAATCCACTGTGGCAGGAATGGTTGACATTACTGACTGACAGTTGAAGTGCCAATGAATAAAGACCACAATCGAAAGACTGCAACGTCAAGAGTGATTTACCTACAGTTTCCGTTTAAAGAATCAGTCATCCTTATTTTGATCGTATATGTGGATAATATAAAAAAAAATTGCAAAAGCTTTGCATAGTCAGTACATGTACAATTAGAAAAGATTGATTGATCTTGCAATAATTTTATGGCTTTACTTTGTTCAAAGAATTGTGAACAAACTTGCATACACCTTGTAGAGCCTCTTTTGAACAGCATAAATTTATCATATGGTTCCTAAGGAATAATAATCTTATGAAACATGGACAACTAAATTCCAAACTGACAACCTCTTTTGCTTTAACCCCCACCCAACCAAACAAACAGAAAACACTAAATTTACACTGAAATGCAAGCCATTTACTTAGTAAAATTACAAATGGAATAATGTCGGAACAAAACAACTGCTTTTAAGTATTTACCCCCACTTTAGAAAAATAATGGTCTCTCCCTAATAAAGACTTGACTACAGCCGATGTTTACCGAAATCATGGCAGTGATCATTTTCAACACTATAAATAAATACTGACCAGGAAATAGCAGAAAAAAAAATGTCAGTTTCAGCTTGGGAACTGTTTTTACTGTATGAAGGCATCTGCCTTGGCATGTCATAATAGCCCCAATTATGGTCCAATCCTTAACAATGGAAATTTGATAATTGTTCATAATATTAATCTAAATTCAACTTATTGCTGACATGAATAATAATAATAAGAAAACTGTCAAATCTCAGATTTCGGAGATTTTAATTTCCAATACATTTTATTTCAATTTCCAATTGAATCAAGTTCTAATACTGAGCTTGTTTCATAACATGCCTTTGAAAACAAATTGTTATCTAACAAATTACAGGCATATATTCATATTATATTGCTTCTAAAACTCTGAAAGGCAATCTATACTGTCCTTCAAAAAATGCCTGAATTAAGCTCGACACTGCCACCTCATACATGGCAATGATTGCTCTAAATAAGTGAATAAGCCAAAATCAATTAGACTGGTTCAAGAATTTAATTATGGAATAAAGATAATACAGTAAAACCTGTTATGAGAGACCGCCCCTTCTGCCAACCAAAAGTGGTCTCTCAAGACAGGTGGTCTCTCATAAGAGGTGTGTGAAAATGGACTGGTTTTCAGGGTCAATAGTTAGCATTGTTGAAAAATAATTAATACCCATACTCACTGTACATGTATCATATCCTTTATTCATGAATCTTGTTAAATAATGCATGCATTCCTCTCAAAATATCTTTATATAATAAAAATATACATCTATCAAACAACGAGAATAAAATTTATATTTCAACATCACATTAATATGTACAAAAAATGAACAGTTAGATATGATGTATATATCTTATTTTATACACTTATTCACTGTTTTTTTTAAAAGAAATCCATTATACTTCTTTGTTGACATGTTTTACTCAGCTCTTTGGTCTGAAGATGTATCTCAATTATTGCCTTTTCCTGAATCAACTTTCCACTTACTGGTATGTTTTTACTCCTTGCAACACAAAACCACTCCCATACTCGCTCGTTCAGATCTCCGTAAACTGTCCGTCGTGCCGTGGCATATTTCCTCTGTGCTTGTGCACCTTTCTGCCATTCGTTTCTAATGGACTTCTTGTCTTTGATTACATTTTGAACTTGCGTTTTACCGACGCTTTATCCTGACTGCTATTTTGCGAGTGGTCTCACCTTTTTCGTTTCTTTCAATGACATTAATCCTTTCTTCCAGTGTTAAAATTTTTCTTTTTTTCAGCGGAGATTCTGCCGTTGTTATTAGTGTTGACGTTATAAAGACTATAGGTTTTGATCAGGTTTTGGGGAATTGTGGAATAAATATATATTATGTACCAATGAATGAAACCAAAAGACATAATTAACTCATCAGGAAACAATACCGTACATTTATTTAAATCAACAGCGTTATAGCTCGATAAACAAATGTTCCGACCATCTGCACCCACGTAAACAGATTGTGGCTTGGTGAAACACTAACAAAAGAAATAAAAAATAATTTTAAAAAAATCCGGAAATGATTCTCACTTACTAGTATTAAAGACAATGAGCTCATTCACCCTCCAGGCATTATGGATTAACTGGAAAGCAAACGACGTACTCAAACCAACATTGAAGCCCTTCTAAACGATTTCTCACTTGGACATAAGGACTACCGGCGTTTTGTGAATTTTCATACAGATAAAGAAAAATTACAAACCTCTAAATTGACTGCGTATATCCATCATTACTCCCTTTGATGTTACTCGTACTGGCTATTCACATGACTGCGGCACTACAATGGCGGTTAGTGACATGTACTTTAGTCTGGTTTACTGCAGTTTACAAAACGACACCGTACGCTGGAGTTGTAAATTTCACAAAACTGGTACTGTAGCAAGACAAATTATTTTTAAATACTTTATTAGAGCAATCTTTGCTATTTTTGCCGTCTTTGTTACAAAGGATTAAATGATGGTTAGAGGTGTTTATCCCGATATATGGTTGTTCAACTATACTGTTATTTAATGTGCACTTTGTTTGCATACTACATTTATCCCGAGCTCTAGTGTTTACAAAGGATTAAGTTCAGGTCAGTGGTGTCAATCTGTTTTGATTTTTTGGCGATGCGGTCGTTCATAGCAGTGTCAAAATGCATATTTTGCCAAGAAATCGCGGTCGCTGGTCGCGTTCAGCAGGTGGTCGTTCATAACAGAGCGTTTATATAGTAAAATCGATCCGTGCATTACGATTGCGGTCGGACATGACAGGTGGTCGCTCATAGCAGAGGTCGCTCATGACAGGTTTTACTGTATAATGATAGTGTAGGTATGGAAACAGAAAATTGCATCCAAAATGAGGTTATTAAGTGGAAATCTACCACTGAATAAAAAGGAGTTGAGAAGGCCTTTTGAGACTTATGTGTCAAAGACGTTGACTTCTTTATTACAAATAAATGAATACATAGTCTGGCTTAATGGAAAAAGGCAAATAAAGACAATAACCTGCACACATGTTGTTAACTGACTTTACAATTGTCAAAAAGCTTCATTAATTAATTCCATGCATTGTCTTAAGATAAAAGGATGCATTTCCTTCATCATCAAATTTACCAAGCTCACGATCCCCACTGTTTAGGTTACTGCATGATCACAAGTTGAGGAGGGTGTCAGCTGTTTTTAGTGGTGCTAGCTGACCATACATCAGTTAATTTATATAATACTTAGGATCGTCAATGTGGTTTTACTCTCTGATGGTGGTCTGTGCAATCACTTATTTTTAAGTACAGGTTAAACATTCTTTCACTTATGTCCCAACTCCATACTTTAATTTTTCATCAGCTCTAAAAAGTGTACTTAAGTGTCCCAAAATTGTTTTGCACTAATAAAAATTATCACAAGTTTGTTTTTAAGAAAAGTGAAGTGTCTGGATATCTAGGTCAATGAGAGTGTATCATGCTCTCCAGATTGCCAAAAAAGTCAAAAGCTTACCATAACAAAAATTTAAGAGCTAAAATACATCGCACCGAGTTATAAATCTATCCTACTGTAGTACACCTAAGGTAGAATGAAAAGGAAATAACTCTTAAAGGTATTCCCTTTCATTATTTGAAAGCATACACTTGTGAATACAGAATTCTGCATTAATTTGCAAAATTTTAAAGATTGTTGCTGTTGTTGTGGAGTTTAATGCCATTTTTCAGTATTAATGGTGGAGGAAGAACCCAGAAAAACCCCGGAAAGAACCACCAACCCACAAGAAGCTACTGGCAAGCTTTCTCACATACCACACTGGCTGAATCCGAGATTCGAACCCACGCAGACAGAGGTGAGATGGCAGTGATCCGTAACAGAGAGTGCTTTAGACCACTCCAGGGCCCCTTTAAAGATTGTAATTATAGTCTTACCTGTTCTTTGAGATCACTGAGCTGTTGTGATAGCTGTCCGATGAGAATGTTTGTGCTGTCTAATTGGGCCTGCAGATTTCGCAGCTCATTCTGCTCCCCATCACCCTCATTGGCTGTCAGAGACATTGCCCGCATCCTAGGGAACCAGTCAATGTTTTTCTCCTAAATAAAGAAACGTGTATTAAGTGAGGTTTTCTTGATTTTATCAGGACTTCTATCATCGGTGGGTTACAGTTTAAAAGTAAATGCAGTAAAACCTATAAATAATGGAAATTTGATGGAACCATCAACTTTGTTCTCTGTCACAGGCATTAAAACATAAACTAAATGCATAAACAAAAGTTTTTTTTATTGTTGCCCTGTCCTTTATAATGAGATATTCTATACTGGTTTCACTGGATAATCATACAATATAATTAATGAAAACTGAAAATTCAAAAGTATCCAGTGATTGACCTAAAACTGCAATGTGCAAACTTACAACCCACCCAAAGAAAAATATTTATTTAATAGATGATCAGTTGTTTTTTGCAATTATGTTTTAATAGAACCTGCATCTATAATTTATGCATACATTTTGCCCAAGTGTGTTACAATAAATAAATAAAATAACATTTTATAACTAAACACATGCAAATGTACATACTTTAACTTTCTCTGAAACATAACTTTCTGGCCCAGTGAACTCTGTTGACTTTTTCACTTTGACAAGCACAATGAAGTTTAAATAGTGCCACATGTTGTGCTCAAATTTGATGTGTTCCTCAAATGAAACAGATTTATTATCAAATGCTGATCTTTGTAAACCTGCAAAGAAAAATAACATGTAAGAAAATCAATGCAATCTTTCCAAGCCTTAAATGCATACATGTCAACCCACCTAGGGGTATCAGCATACCAGTAATTATTGCTATTGCATTGTGGCAAAAAAGCATAATTTGGGCATAAAGAGTGAAATCTATATATTACATGCCATAATTACAGCACATATGAAAAAGATACAATTTTATGACTAACCAGGTTCTGCAGCTGGTCAAAATTCTTGTCACAAAGGGCAAAATCCATATGGATTAGAAACAGAATACAAACACAAAATATAATGAAAAATGATTTACATTCAGCAATAACTTCAACCAGTCAACATGTGTAACTTTCACTGAATGACCGTGAACAGGAATTCTGCAATGATGATGGTCAGTGCTCAGAGTGCTATATTACATTACTCTCAAATTCTTCTTTTAGAGTTTGAAAAGCAGTGTTGATTTGTCACTTTTTTTTATCTGACATCTTTTGAAGTTTAAAAAGATCCATTTGCTCTAACATTTTCCATCATATAACATCCACAACTTACACCGCAAAGCATTTCACTTAACGTCTGGCACCATCTAAAAATAAAAATCTAGACTGGTTCACTAACCAACTAGCTTATCAACAAAATGAATCTGTTTGAGGCAAAGGTCACTGATGAAGAAACCCATCTGTTTTCTTGGAAATAAACAGCAAATAAAGAAAGTGATCTTATGCTATTCTTACACATCAGTCACCCTTTAAAGAAAATTCTCAAATGAATGTGAGGTGTATTAAAAAGATAATAATAAAATGCCAAAAACAATTTTTTATTACTTTAGTTTTAGATCTCCCAGAAAACGTAATTTGGTGAAAAAAAGCACAATGATTACACCAAAAGCATAGTGGCTGGCATGTATGTAAATGCATCTATATCATCTGCATCCACACAACAAACAACAATAATAACGAGCATAAAATACTGAAAGTATTAAAGTGCATTTTGTCTTTCAAGAATCAGATTTCCAGTTTGAAGCCTTAAATGTATCTGAACGATCTTTCCAAGCCTTATATGTATATATACAATCTTACTAAGCCTTAAATGTATCAATAGAATCTTTCCAAGCCTTTTATATATATATATATATATATATATATATATATATATATATATATATATATATATATATATATACACACATACACACACAATCTTACCAAGCCTTAAATGTATCTAAACGACCTCTCCAAGCCTTAAATGTATCTAAACTACCTCTCCAAGCCTTAAATGTATCAAAACTACCTTTCCTGGCCTTAAATGTATCTCAACTACATTTCCAAGTCTTAAATCTATCTAAACAATCTTACCAAGCCTTAAATGTATATATATACAATCTTTCCAAGCCCATAATGTATCCCGTACAGAAATTTCTTATGGATTCTGTATGGAATACTTATGGAATCCGTATGGAATAGATATGGACTGAAAAACTTATGGAATCAGACAATTTATTCCATATCAATTCCATAAGTACTTCACAGCAAGTGAAAATTCCATATGGAATAAAGTTGCAACTTTAATCCATAAGCACTTTTTTCCATATGGAAATCAGGCTCGTGTGTTATAGCATCATGGAAAATTCTCTCTGACGACTTAATAACTAAACTATCTGATTAAAATAGAAATGTTGGTGGGAGTTTGTGTACCTGTATATGTCAGTGTAGCTGATGTGGAAGGATGAATATATACTCATAAATTTTAAGAAACACATGTCAGTTTTCTTTAATTTATTTCCACAGATGTTTAAAAACAAAGACATGACCAAAATAATAGGGAAAATGTAAGCATGATCAGAAATTTAATATTAAAATACAATCATAGATGAATCTTTGGTGCAAGGTAGATTTTGGGCTTGATCTAATGTTTATTCTGAAAAGTAATTTTTTTGGCTTCCTATTAAAATATGCTCTACAAAAATCATGCCCTAGTGAAAATGTGACTTAAATTTCAGCAAAATCAATGAACATTTCTTGACATTCACTCAAATGTCCATTTTCACTAAAATCATGGTATTTTAGGAGATTTTACCAAAATTTAAGAAAATATCAGTGAAATTTTGTGATTGAAATTTCACTGATTCTGCCAACATTTCTGAAAATATTAGTGGGAATTTTTATTGAAATTTCACTGAGAGTTTGTCAAAAATTCTAAAAATATAGTGATATTTTGTGATTGCAAAATCACTGAAATTTAAGTTTAAAAAATATAAATAAGATATAATAAAATTTATTTTTGTTTCTTGTACAATTTGATTGATTTTCAGCAGCATTTATATTCCCTGTTTCTGATAGCTGTAATTGTATTGTTTATTTTGGGAATAATAACTTCTTTCCACATCTTTCTGTATTATATTTCTTTATCAAATTTTGTTATTGTTGTTGTTGTACTTTTTTAAACTTAAACTGGATTTAACTGCCCTCAAACAAGTTTTCTTGTTTTCGGTTCTGAATCAGAATTTCGCTTTTCTCCTGACCTGAATCTGATTTTCCTCGATATGGACCCTTTTTTTAATATCGTCTCCGAAACTTTTTTTAAATAATGCTCTATCCAGTCCCATTCCGCAACGGGCTTTCTAATAAGTATTTATTCCGTTTATTATTTAAAGGATGATCAATGTAAAGAGCTTTCTGATTGGTCAAAATTTTGTATTTGTCCAATGAGTCATTGCATAATGGAAACTGATGGGAATGCTAAACATGGCGATTCGAGCGGGATACGAGTTTGAATAACCATTTGAAAAATGTGCGGCAAAGAGAATAGCTTGAATCAAAGTCGATGGGAGCATAATTGGTCAGTGTGTATGAAAACTGAACGCCAGGATTAGCATTTCGCTTTTTGTGCCATAACAGCTCTACAGTAGGGGCTAACTTGCTAAATAGGACAAGGAATTGAACCAGGATGATTTCGAAGTTATATAACTCAAAACTGATTAACTTCCAGGATGAATTTAAGGAGGACAAAGATTAGATCACTGGTGGAATTCTTGTGAAATACCCATGTCTATCAAAGATGGTCATATCTTTGCGGAATTTTCTTGGCCCATGTAGAATCGTCGTTCAATATCGTGAGGCATTATTGTGTATATTATCTAAATATTCTAAGTGTGTTGGAATTCAGTGTAAAATAAGAGTACTTCTATCATGATAAACGTTTGTCACGCTGCATATTGAACAAGGACTAATTCAAGAGACCACAACAGCATCATAGTTTGTACATTAATAAAAAATCAAGTTGCAGTACAAGTGACATAGCAGGCTTTTAGCATTTCTTTTCATGTCTCAAATGGATGCTTTTCTGTAATTTTGCATTATTTTCACAGTTGAATTTTTCAATGCAGATTAATATTTTATATATGTTTATGTGTTCACAGATGCCTGTGCATATATTCTAGGCTTGATACTTTGATTTTTAAAATCACTTAATTATTTAGTGTCAAGCCAGATTCTTCACATCATGTTGTATATACTATAAATATTGTACATAACAGATATGCCTCAAGGTAGATTAGTTCTGCAATTAAGTTACCTTCTCTAAATAAAGTCATTATTATTATTAATTTTGTTATTATTATTAACTCCCATATCTCTTGCCTTGGATGTCATATAATTACAACATCTGTAAAAAAAAATCATGCAAACTTAATATCACCTTGGTTAATAAAGTCCTGTTTAAGTCATATTCATTATTAATCTGAAACCTTCTGAAATGTATGAAAAACTTCTGAAACTTCAGTAAAATACTATACAATGATCAAAACTGTAGTGAAATCTCACAAACGTTTTAGTTAAATATTTGTGAAATCTCACCAGACTTTTCAGTGAAATGAAAAAGACTTAAGTGATGCCATCATGGATTAGGCTTTGTATGCGAGAAAGAAAATAAGGACAAGAAAAACCTAAATCTTATTTGATAATGTCTGTCAAAATAAAATTTATATCCATTTTAAAAATTATGGTGAAATATTCATCATTGATTCCCAATAATGTCTAAGAATCATTAGGCAGTTTAATAGAAATCTGAAGCAGATTTTTTTATGGTTTAGACAGAAAGTACTTAAAAAACCCGTCTGAAATCCGCCTTAAGTAAGCCTGGAAATTTTTGTACGGGATGAACTATTACCAAATTCCATATGAACTATTTACAAATTCCATATGGAACATTTACAAATTCCATATGGTATATTTGCCAACTCCATATGGACTATTCACAAATTCCATATGGAGTATTGCAAAATTCCATATGGATTATTCACAAATTCCATATGGATTATTGCCAAATTCCATATGGAATTTTAATTTTATTCCATATGGACAACCTACAAATCTCATGGACTAATTAGCATATTCCATAAGATTTTCCATACGGAGTACGTACAGAGTCCATAACATTTCCATATGGATACACTGAAATCCATAAGAGTGCTTTAACTATAGAATAGAAATGTCCATATGGATATTTCTGTAAAAGTACGTATGGATTCCATAACCATTCCATGTGGAAAATTTCGTACAGGATACAATCTTACCAAGCCCTAAATGTATACAATCTTTCCAAGCACTAAATGCATACAATCTTACCAAGCCCTAAATGTATACAATCTTTCCAAGCCCTAAATGTATACAATCTTTCCAAGATCTAAATGTATACAATGCTACCAAGCCTTAAATGTATATATATAATCTTTCCAAGCCCTAAATGTATACAATCTTACCAAGCCTTAAATGTACATATAGAATCTTACCAAGCCTTATATATATATATATATATATATATATATATATATATATATATATATATATATATATATACACACAATCCTACCAAGCATTAAATGTATCTAAAAAACCTTTCCAAGCCTTAAATGTAGCCATTGTGGATCTCTAAAACAGCGTGTGTGATTTAGATTTTTAACATAGCTTTAACAATTTTCCAATCATATCACTACGATGTCTGCAGTGTGGCAGTTTAAAGTGATGTCTAGCACTGAGGCATCATGCCGCAGACATGTAGCATGACCAGGCAGCTGCTAGTAACATTTTCAGAAGTCTTTGGTATGACTTGGCCAAGGTTCGAACCCATGACCTTCCGCATCTGGGGCACTCGCTCTAACAACTAGGTCACCAGAGTGGTCTGATCTCTAAAACAGAGTAAAATTTATGGTAAATTGTCTCTATACATTTTATATTTGTAGGATTTTCTGGAATCTCCAGAATTTTGCATCCATTTTTTTACTTCTATCCCTCTGCATAGGAAACAAAATCCCCAGGATGTTATGCAGTATAATAAATAATTATAAGGCAACATTTCAAAATACAGAACGATAATTTGTAGCCAATTCGGCTTTGAAATGGGTGCGCATAAAATGACTTTATTCATGTCCAGTCCAGGACTTTTTATTTCCTGGCAAGGAAATGTGCATAAAACTGATGTTTCAAAGCTGCTCAAGGAAACCACTGGCAGCTGGAAGTATGTTTTTATTCAAAATCTCTGAATTTTCGTTTAATCACCAGCATTTTCAAATTGCATCGCTAGTGCTTTACTTGTCAACAGGTATGAATCTTATGAAATTGCTTTGCTATTTCTGACCCTTCTTATGTTGCTTTTATTAAAGCCATATAATTTCTAAAATTCAATAAAGAGAATTGGTATTGTTGTTGTTGTCGTAGGGTTTAATGCCACTTTTCACCATTAGATATGTTATACATGGCGGCCAGTGTAAATGATGGAGGAAGATTTTGTTGTTGTTGTTGTTGTGGGGTTTAATGCCATTTTTCAGCACATGATAGGCTATACATGGCGGCAAGTATTAATGGTGGAGGAAGAACTGGGGGAACCCCGGAAAGAACCACCGACCCACGAGAAGCTACTGGCAAGCTTTCTCACATAACCTGGGAAGCTACTAGCAAGCTTTCTCATATACCCACACTGGCTGAGCCCAATACTAGAACCCACACAGACAGAGGTGAGATGGCAGTGATAAATAATGGTGAGCGCTTTAAACCACTCAGAAAGAATTGGGATTAATGAACAAAATCCAACTGTAAAAAAAACTGAGGTGCAATAAAATCTGAATGCCCGAACGATAATATTAAAAGTGCCACGAGTTCTGCCATAAATTGTCACCTAAATTTTTGCAGGTTTAAGTATATTCATTGTTTGCACAAATTTAAACACATTGGAAGGAAATAAGAGTTCATTACTCACCACAAATAAAACAAGAATTTCGTAAGATTTCATCCTTTTGCTGCTTTTCACTCCTCAGATCAGCAAAAGTGTCGATAATGACACCAAAGATAAGATTCAAGATGATAATAATTACAATGAAGAAAAACAGTAAATCGTACACAACCCGGGCTATAAACAGTGGTTCCTGAAAAGATATAAACAGAAAAAAAATATATTGCTGAATTAAAGAAAAGCAAGAGATTAACCCAACTCTCAAAGAACACTAACTTACTAAGAACTCTCTAAGAACACTAATTCTTTGAGAACACTAATACAAGTTTAGGAAATCAAGCCTTCATTGTCCTTGTATACTACATTATACATTTTCTACATGCAAAACTGGCTACTCAGTATGACACAAAAGATTTCTGTGGTGGTTGGAATTTTTAGCAGTTCTTAAACAAGTGACGGGGAATATACAACTTTTCATGGACCAAAAAGTGTTATATGTAGCTTAAAATTTGTACAAAGTTTGCTGGGCTTTTTGTTGGCACATGTGTCAAAGTGGGAGTGAACTTATGATTGTGGGCACCTCCTATGTGCTACAGGTTTGTCCATGTGAGGGGTGGGCCTCCCTTCCTGCAGGGTCCTAACATCAAATGAGGAAGGTAGGATTTGTACACTGTTACAGAGAGAGAAAGAGAGAGTTGTTGTTTTAGGGTTTAAAGCCATTTTTCAGCACACGATAGGCTATACATGGCGGCCAGTATTAATGGTGGAGGAAGAACCCTGGAAAACCCCGGAAAGAACCACCGACCCACGAGAAGCTACTGGCAAGGCTTTCTCACATACCCACACTGGCTGAATCCGAGACTCGAACCCACGCAGACATAGGTGAGATGGCAGTGATCTGTAACGGAGAGTGCTTTAGACCACTCGGCCACTCGGGGCCCCGAGAAAGAGAGAGAGAGAGGATGGATTATCCAGTGTTAATTTGTTGCCACAAACACTTTCCTTCTTCCTCAACCTCTCATTTAGTATGGTGAAAATGCACACACACACACAGACACAGACACAAACACACACTGGTACTCACCATACTGCTGGGTCTGCGAAGGATATCCCCAATTCCTCCTCCATTCCTCAGTCCTTGATTCAGGGTAGTAACAATACACATGATGAGAGAATCACATGCCCTCTGTTTGTTATCCTCTTCATCTCTGTCATGACCTAGATGAAACAAAAATTAAATGTCTAAATATTAAAATGAAACAAGTACATATCTCTCCCTTATCTGAACTTCTGTTTTCAATATAAATCAGTCCATAACATTCCGTTTAATCAGAAGTCAATATACATCAGTCAATAACATTCATCTAGAGGTGTTATGGCAGTCACTTTTCTGGTTGTTATTGGCTATGGCATCAAAATTAAGTTTTTGTGTTCAGTTTCTGTGTAGAGAGTTTCCAAGTCAGACAGTATGGTAGATTATATAAATAGTTGTAGTTCAGATACAATGTTCTATACAACCACTAAAAACTCTCACTATAGGACACAAACGTTTCACAGCAAGTAAGTCAGATACCATGTTCTACAGAACCATTTCATGGCACTGGTTATAGGTTAGATACCATGATCTATGAAATCATTAACAGCACTGGCTATAGGTCAGATACCAGGTTTCACAGAAACATTCACTGGGCTGGGAATAGGTCAGATACCATGTTCTACAGAATTTGATCAGACACGGTTAACACAAAGCTACTTTCACATTTGAACAGACAAACTTAAGGTACTACTATGCTACTTCCACATCTGAACAGACAAAGGTAGCTTCCACATTTGCACAGACATGGGTAACACTATGCTACTTCCACATTTTAACAGACAAAGGTAGCACTATACTACTTTTGCATTTGGACTGGGGTAACACTATGCTAATTCCACATTTGAACAAACATGGATAACACTACGCTACTTCCACATTTGCAGAGAAAAGGGTAACACTAAGCTATTCCTACATTTGGACCAAAAAGGGTAACATTAAACTACTTTCACATTTACACAGACAAGGGTAATGCTATACTACTTTCATATTTGCACAGACATAGTTAACACTAGTCTACTTCCACATCTGTACAGTAAGGGTAACATTGCTGTACTTCCACATTTGGAAAAACAAAGTTAACACTATGATACGTCCATATTTGAACAAACAAGGTAACACTATTGTGCTTCCACATTTGAAAAGAGAAGGACAACACTATTGTACTTCCACATTTGCACAGACAAAGATAATACTATGCTACTTCCACACTGGAACAGATTAGGGTAACACTATGCTACTTCCACACTTGAACAGACAAGGGTAACAGTATGCTACTTTCACATCTGAACAGACAAGGATATATAGAATCTATGCTGGGGTTTGAACTAAGATAAGGACACCCAGTCAAAGGGTTACATTATATAATGTAACCCCGCAACTGGGATTTCCTTGTCTCAGTCCAAACCCCAACGTAGATTATTTTTCTCACTCAATATTTTCCTTTAAAGTAAAAAGAACTCTTCACTAGTGTAATATTGTTCATGTCCAAATGTTTACATGAGGCTCATTAATACCAATATGTTAATGAGGGCTGTGGTGTGACCGTTGCATCCAAAATACACAGCTTATATGCGTGAGCACAGAAAAATAGCAACATAAAATGTCTCATAGTAACGAAGTATTATCACATTTAATATATGGATGTTATATGAACTTAACCATAAATAATTGATATTTATTACAAGAAAAAGTTTCATTTTCATCAGTTCCAATTTTGAAAAGTTATACTGTAAATAATGAAATGATACTGGGTACTCAGCTCTATTGCAGTTATACTTAGTACAAGCTTTAATGAAGAGTAACATGTTGCATTAGATTATTCATGGGTAAGTAGAGATCTGTGTCACTATTGTATAAAACTATCCTTTTCTTTGGAGGAGGTGAAACTGTTTTGTGACATAATTGTGTTGTAATGAATATTGATTGTAAAATGGTGTGTTCTCAAAGATGGACTGACCTTAAGTTACTATATTTTTTGCTATATATTTGTTGTTGTTGTTTGCTTTTAGAACAACTACATCAGACACAGCAGAAGATAACAAGGTTTTCTTTTTTTTAAAAGTAGTTCTGAGTGCATGGACACCATGACTGAAACGACTGGTCTGAGATGACTAGACTGAGATAAGAAAAGTAAGGTTAGCAAAACAGCCAGATTTTTGTCGCATGGGTGAGAAAATACTCATACTACTTCCATAGATTTAAAAGGTTAAAATAATAGTGTTCATTGTCCTTACCTTTAATTGGAAAGGCAACTGATCCTGGAGCTTCAGTACAGTTGCTGTTAAGGGCACTGCAACTGCCTGTGATATTTTCTACTGTAACATCTATAAAATTGATTAAATATAAAACATGGATTCAATTAGTTTTTAAAACAAAAGAATGATGTTTACTTCCTTTCACAAGAATATTGTTTACTCTATCTTCAAAAAATCTAATGTTTATTTTTGATGTAAAATAATAAAACTTGAGCCAGATTTATTAAACATAAAATAATGTAAAACCTATATGGAATAAAAAATCAAGCTGACCGTTGCTAAAATGATTCATTATTGTTATATTCCTAGATATAATTAATATTCTATTTGCATCCCAAGACTTATACCAGTACTGTAAAACTGGTGCTTTTAACTAATTTTTAAACATGAGGTCTTTTCCTTCAATATACAGATATGTGATTCACATGTATCTTTATCCATTAATACAAAATAGCATAAGCTGTTAATAATACAATTCTAGATCAAATAGCCCACATCAGCCACTATTCATAACAAAATTAGAGCATTTAAAACAAGAGCACAAAAAACTGTACATATTATTTATATGCCTGCCCCCAGGTGAAATACTCCTCTATATAGGGAATGGTAGGCACAGAGGACTGGAGATTATCGACCAATGGGTCTCAATGATGGAGACTTCTGGTAAAGATAAATGGTTTCTTCTGTTAAACTTGCTTTGCCAATGCCATTATTTTCATATTTGACTTACCATGACTTTGATCTCTGACCTCGACTATTTATTTTTAGATCCCCAAATCAACAAGTTTCTTTCTTCCCCTAAGTGCAAGACATCCACAAAATTTGGTGAATGAACTTAATTTAGAACATCTCTCATTGTGCAATACTCCATTTTCCTTCAAGTCACAATGACCTTGACCACTGACCTTTTGACCCCAAAATCAACACGCCTCTACCTTGTCTAAAGTGTAAGCCCTTGACAAACAATCATCAAGATATGTGGCTATGAACTAAAGTAGTATGATAGTAATGGTTTTGGATATATGTTATTGATCTGGGTCAAAGTCTTTTACCCTCTATGAATTTGTCCTCACATCATAAGAGAGTGCATACAAAACCCAACAAACAAGAGCTTCCATGAGATACCCATGCAAAAGGATACTCATGTGGGGACCATAGAATACTTAAACCTAGATCATTAGCAAAACAAACTGTATTATCATACTACTTATATGCCTCTGAGATTGTGACATAAACTCTCTTGCTGTGATAAGCACATGTGTATGTACATATACAAGTATATGTAAAAGTACATGCATGTTCACATCTGCTGTCCATTATCCATTGATCATTATCATGATCTGCAGCAATGGTCATGTGGTGAACAAACCACTATTATTGGAATTGTATTATACTCACAACTTATATACACAAGTGTAGCCCCATAAGTGAAGTCCTCATTACAGCCATTGCTAGGCAATGGCAAGACTACTGTCAAACCTATTCATTATATATATATACACATGCCAAGTGTTGCTTTATGTTGTGTAGTAGTGAAGCAGTACCAGCTCATGTTTACAGATTATTAAATCAAGAGAATAAGCTATGTCTTCAATTTTCAAGAAAGACTTGACCAACAAATGGATTATTCTGGAGTGCCTATTATTTCAGAAGTGGAATTGATCATTTCTTGTCTTTTTGCATGGTTCCCACGCTTTTTTTGAAGATTAATGTCCAGGTTGTGTCCAGGGTTTTTCCAGGAAGAAATTAAGTTTTTCAAGGTTCACATATGACCATTACTGAATGGAATAATAGAACATTTTTGATTATAAAAGAAGCATTTTCTAAATCTAAAGATGTTTCTATTTCAAGACTCTCCAAAACATCTAAGTCAAGAAAGATGATCATGTACAAAACCATAAAATGTATCACACAAAACAAGTTTGATTATACTCCTAGAAATAGGCATGTAAGGTCATTACAATGTACAGAATACATATTCTAACTATGCTGACCTGCATTATGTTGCCACGTGGAAACAACATAATGAACATAAATTGGCTTTGTTTCCTTTCAAACCTTTAATTCTAAATAATTATATAAAAATGTATATCCATGTTATACAAAGTAACATTCCTATACGAGAATGAAAAAACAATAAACTCAAAATATTAGGATCTTATCTTCTAAGGAAAATAGTTTAACCCTGAATTTATCTGTGCCAATAAAATCCCAAACAAGATTTTTCAAATAACTTAAACTCCTTAAGATAATTTGGTAAAAAATCCATCATTTCAAAAACATTTACAAAAGGGTTGATTTAAATTTTGACAGAAGACCTTCAAATTTACAATTGCTGCATCAAAAAGGATTGAATTTTCTGTAAAATCAACTTGTCTTCTTGTAATTCGATAAAACAGTCCCCAAACTTGTATTATAACCGGGGCTCATATTGTCCTTTAGTTTAATACAAGGGACAACAATTTCCCCATTTCTCTGGCATTCCATTTAAGATCTGGAACCAATGCTTCAAGCCACATGTCACTGTGTAATAGTTTCTCACCAAATTTCAGCTCAGATTCGGCATTTTGGACAACAAATTTTGGCTTAAAACGAATAGCAGTCCATTCTCTGATCTGATTTCCTCCACATATTCCCACCCCATGGACATTTAGGCTAGGGTGTGGGGTCAGAGAATCTGGAATTTGCAGCCACTTTGCAGTAGCAGCATATGGTAGTCGCTTACTTGCAGGCCTAGCAAATTTAGACAATGTTATATCAACTCATACTTGCATGAAATCGATAGGAGAATGATTTCTTTTCTCAGAAATGACAGCTATTATAATTGTTATGTCTTTAATACGCTGACAGTCTTGACAAAACCACAGCATCTATGCAACCTGATCCAGTACTTGCCATTTGTATTACTAGTCACATGACCTCACAAATCAATAGTCACGTGATATCAACAGCACACTCCTTTTTAATGTTTTTGTAAAAAAAATCAATTATATTAAATGAAATTCAGACACTTTTTCTAAAAACCAGAAAGAACATATAATTCTCAACATATTTGGAGAATGACAAGAAACCTGTTGTTGTCGCTACAATCTGGCCAGTCAGATTCATCAAGCAGAGAGCTCAAATTAACATGGTAGTCACGTGATAGAACAAAACCCCAGCAGTTGTTCTAGGAATAAAGATATATTATTTGGGGTTCTTTTGACTTTTGTATTTCTATTACAACCAGCATACGAATTTCATTTAATATTTTTGTCTACAACATCTGAAATGGAATATTATTGATATCATGTGACTATGGTATCTATGAGGTCATGAACATGTGGATTGTGAAATTTGTGTACTCGTATGACTACCAATGCAAATCGTGAGCACCAGGTCAAATTTCATCAGTGTCCTAGTTTTATTTTGTCTTTCAGCAGATTTAAGACATAACGATTTTAATACTCACAATTTATGAGAAAATAAATAATTTTCATGCGATTTAATGTGGGTTTGACTAGATTTAACAAAGTTTAAGTTTGCTAGGCCACGTGGCAAGTGGCTAATGCTTTGCTGCCACCTTGTTGGCCTCTACTGATGCTAGACTCGTTTTCATATCTTCTGTATAAGAAAAGATACAGATATCAAGCTGTCTGTGGGGGGGGGGAGTCTACAAGACAAATCTAGTCCACTGAGCGCTTGGATTGACTCAACAAATGTGTTTATGGCAAGCACCCAAATGCTATATACTGCAATCTCCAAAAATTCTGGTTGGAACTCATTAAATTTAACTCATGAGCAATTCAGCTATGACTCAATTACGTAATTGTTTAAGGCATCAAGTGGTGGCAGAAAATTCCCAAGTTTTTCACGATTTACATCAATATTTGCAAAATTCAAGGATTTTTCCCGATAGCGTGGGAACCCTGTTTATGTATAAGATGGTCAAATTGATGACCATCAATGTTAAAAATTATGCAAATTATTGTTGATGGAAGTGCTAATCAACATTTGAGACCCTGAATTATCATTTCTGGACTTTACGTCCTTACCATTACATGGGACAATGTATGGACATGTATATAATTAATCATGGAATGATAATTTAAAATGGCATAGTTTTTCCTATTGACTTACTATAGCAGGGGTAAGCACGCATATTTTTCCACAGTTCTGTTAAGTTCAAGTATCAGTTCTTTTCACATACTCGATAATACTACTTGGCGGACTAACCAGTTACCATGTCATATTTCTGATAGACAAACAATGTTTGAATCACACTCATGGAAAATAATATTATCCTTTAATAATTTAGGAAACATTGAGCTTAGGTTGGTTGTACATGAAAATGGAAGTCAATCAGAAGAAGTATGGAAGATGTCAATTATAATTACGAGGCATGCATAATTCTTTGAGACATGTTTTAGTTCAAAACAACCCTGAACCTTTTAGTATGTCATTTGGCATGCTTGGGGCTCATCTGGGATAGCAAATTCAAACAGCCATAACTGACACCAACAACACAAATCTAATGATGGCAAGAAATTCATGTGAAGCAGCTTAAAATCAGCAACATGTTTATAATCTCAAATTAATACTACTGACATGCAGAGTGTGTGTATGTGATTAGGATTTTTAATGTAGCTTTAAAAAATTTTCAGTCATATTGCTACTATGTCTGCAGTGTGGCAGTTTATTGTGATGTATAGCACTAAAGCATCATGCTGCAGACTTGTAGCATGATGTCCCACCCAGTCACATTATCCTGACACCAGGCTGACCTGTCCCAACACTAACCTCTTAATGCAAAGCGTCTAGCGAGGCAGTGATATGCAGAGACCATTTCCTTTAATATTAAACGATTTCCATGGTATAAATATAATGGTGAAAAGTTCACAATCTGATGTATATAGTATTTTGAAAGGAGTTATGAGTATATCTAATGCGGGATCCTCAATGCCTGAAAAAAGAGAGCGTTTGTAGCATCACATAACAGATCAACTCACTATCTTGCTTACATGCATCTTGCAGATTTGTCTGTCAGACTCAATAGATATATGATTTTTAAAATATGTATCTAGAGCATCTTAATAAATAATTGAGTTATGAATTATTTTGGAACAAGAATGAAGTAAACTTGGTCAAGCTTACAACAAAAAGTGTGACAAATCATTGTATGATATTGTGTACTAAAACTTCATGTTGCAAACATAGCTGAGTCATCAGTAAGCATACCCAGCAATGAAGATAGTGAATAAATCACCAGTGATAATAAATGTAGTGGGTATTATTATAATTAAAGAAACACTTTCAGTATTAATATAAAAACAATGGTATTCACACTCACTAACCATTAGAAAGATTTTATGAAACCCTTTATATATCCTGAAGAGCAAAAATCATAGCTAAGATATACAAAGAATCCAAAACATTTAGCATTATCAGATTTGATGCTATGAATGGAAGTATGTGGATTGGTGAAATAATGTGACAAGACATTTGGGCCTGACATTAACTTAAGACACATTTAATACAAGTTTGCAGATTTATTTATTGTTTATTATTTAAACTGCAAGCCTGTTTATTTACAAGACCCTTGTAGAGTATTGGAGATATTCATAAATGAGAAGGTTACTCTACTTGGTACTGTGTTCATTCCCAATTTGATAAAGTTTCCATATATGAATAAAAAGTTCAACGGCATTGGGATGGCAATCACTGCAGATGAGTATGCTTCGGAAAATATGAACTTAAAAGCAAAGTTAAATTTCACGGCAATCTTCCTTCTCGTCATGAAACATACTCAAATCAACACATGATGTCCAATAAATGTTACTGTTGCTCCTCCTGCATTTCCCCTCGAAGAATAAAATATTCCTTTTTGTTCTTTGGTACTGAGAATTAAAACTTTTTAAGAGGCTTATTTTCCTTTTTGTCTTGAATATGACTATGTATCACATGTTGAATGCCATTTTATAAAAAATATTCTGTAAGCAACAGCTTGATCAGGCAGATGCTTTGCATCAGGAAATGTATAAAGTTTAAAGCATTTGCGGTAGACTGTGAAGTTAGTCTGGTTTGCTGACAAACTTTACTACATCTAATATGAATCACAAATCTAAATTAAACAAGGACAAGCCTGTACATGTATTTTAATGCAAACAATCACATTCCCATAATTCATGCTTTAACTCCTCAAGTCCATATTTTAAGGGTCATTTCTGTGAGACTCACGGACAAATTGTAAGGGCTGGCAGACCTTGCATTTATTTGTTCTCTAAAAACATGGACCACTTCAAGCTAAATCTTTATTTGGTAATGAGCTAGTAAAAATGTGAAGGGTTAAATATAGAGTGTTGTCATGTCAATTGTGTGTAATAGCATTGAGAGAGATTTGTGTTTCACCCTGTGAGATTTTTAAAAATATATACAATCAAAAATGATTTCCAACTACCTTCTGAGAGATGTCAAGATTTTCTCACTTTTTCAGGCTGAATTTTAGGATATGAATCAGGAACTCTCCCTGAGGGAGATAACCCATGGATAACTTATTATCAAAACAGGACTTCTCATTTTGGTTTTTTAAACAAATGTCTTACTTTTACTTCCTAGAATGGCATCTTCAATTGGATCTATTTCCATGAGGAAATCATCCTGGAAGAAAATGTATCCAATGATGGAGAAGAGATATATCAGGATGACAGCCAGAACAGCTGTTAGGACAATGGATCGGCCATTTTTAGTCACAGAGTTTATCACATTCAGCAATGTTTCTTCTCTGTATACCAGATCAAGCAGCTGAAATAAAAAGTTTGTGAAATAATATTTTGAAGGATTCAACCAACCCGCACTTACCCAGCAATTTTCTCACATAAATATACCCTGCCTCTCTTGCAGCCCACCCCTGCCTATATGAAAAGATGTCTAAAGTAAAACAAGGTTATCACAAATGGCATGCTTTTTGCCTGCTTGTGTTTACTAGCCTTGAAAGTAGGAATTGTTTGGTAAGGTTAACATGGGAAATTATTAACCAGTGGGTCTAATTTAAATTAATCTTTGGTCATGGAATGTGGTCTTGAACTAATCTTTTTTTCATCAGATGTACCATGGTTAAGACCTTGGGATCCTATAAAATACAAGTTTCTTTATAATGGCAAATAATAATTTATTCTGTTATTCTGCAAAACAAATTTTTCTGTCAGTTGCTTTACCTTTGACCTTTTTGATCCCACAATCAACAGGCCTGATTACATACTGCAATTGCAAGCCCTCAAAAGTTTTTGTCAAGGTACATGATCTAGAACTAAGGTTATTCTTCAAATTTTTCTTCGGGCCCCGAGTGGTCGAGTGGTCTAAAGCGCTGTCTGTCACGGATCACTGCCATCTCACCTCTGTCTGCGTGGGTTCGAGTCGAAGGCTCGGCAAATGTGGCTATGTGAGAAAGCTTGCCGGTAGCTTCTCATGGGTCGGTGGTTCTTTCCGGGGTTTTCCCGGTTCTTCCTCCACCATTAATACTGGCCGCCATGTATAGCCTATCTTGTGCTGAAAAATGGCGTTAAACACTATAACAACAACAACAATAACAAATTTTTCTTAAATCTTCTTTCAGTCACTGAAAACCAGAAAGAACAGAATTCTCAACATATTTATTTTGGGAACAACTACACGAAACTTAGCCAGTCTGATTCATCAGGCAGTGTAGCCTGGTTCCCTGCTTCATATGCTGCATGCATGAGAGAGCACATGTCAATGTGGTAGTCATGTGATTGAAAACTCCGGAAGTAGGTCTAAGAATAAATATAGAGAATTTTGTGCTACTTCATTTTTGTATTTTTATTACACCCAGTATATGACTTTCATTTAATATTTTTTTCTACAATATTTTGAAATGACGGTTGTGAGATTCTGTGTGCTCATGCAACTAGCAATCAAAATTGCTAATACAAGCTCAAATTTCATTAACGCATTAGTTTTATTGTCTTTCAGCAGATTAAAGACATAATGATTTTAATACTAGCAATTTCTGAAAAAATAAATAATTTTCACATAAATTTTATGCAGGTATAACTCGATTTAATGACTTTTAAGTTTGCTAGCCTATCTGCTTAGCGGCTATGCTTTAATGCCACGATGTTCTCCTCATGTGATGCTAGACTGGTTTTCATACCTTCCAAATAAAAAAAGATATGGTTATTGAACTGTCTCAGACCTGCCAACCCTGATGATTCCGTCTCAGTAAGGCGCTTGACTTTTTTCCGTACGTTTGACCAGTTTTCAGTAAGGTGTAACAAAATACCATAAACTGTTATTGTAAAGCTGGAAAATGTATTACTAAGGGTTCGGTATTCGGAATGTGCAGTGACGATAAACATTATGTTCAACCGAAAAGTCTGTAAAGTACACTTAGACTTTATTTACCACTAGTACAGTTGCACAAATTTCAGTTCCAAACCCTATGGAGCTCAATGGCTTGTTGCTATCTCTCATCTTGATGTAATTCTTGGAAATCCTTTTTCCATTTCACATGACAACGGCAATCATATCTCCAGCCAAGAGTCATACTCAAATTGGCATGTGATGTCCAATAAACATAATTGTGTCCCTTCCAGCTTATATTCACAAGAATCTGAATATTCCTTTTTATTTTTCTGTGTTGATTATTAACACTTTTCAAGAGGTAAATTTCCCCTTTTGTTTTGTCTTAAACATGCAGCACTTGCTGGATGCCATTTTTAAAAAAAGTCTATGATCAACAGTTTGATCATGTGGACGCATTGCATAAATAAATATGTGCAGTTTAAAGCATCTGGTGTGCTGTGGTAAAGTTAGTCTGGTTCCCTGACGAATTTCACTATGTCTAATATGAAATCCGGCTCCAAATCAAACAAAGATGAAAAATATTTCCCGATTTTTTGGCAATGATAATTTTTCGTAGTTTTTGTTTGTATGCCATAAGTCTGTATTGTAAGTATAAATTTTGTAAGACTTAGGCAAAATTGTAAGAGTAGGCAGGTCTGCTGTCTAAAACAAAAAGTTAACTAGACGAATCTAATCCACTGAAAATTTGGATTGTCTCAACAAATATATTTATTCATGCACCCAAATGATCCATACTGCAACCTCCTAATATTCTGGATAGAACTCAATAAATGTAACTCATGATCAGTTCAGTTACGACTCAATTACATAATTGGTTTGGTCATCAACTTGTAGAGGAAAATGCCCAGATTTTTCAGGACTTTTGTCAATATTTGCAAAATTATCATTTCTCCCGACTTTTTCCCCGATTTCCCAGTAGAGTGGGAACCTTGCTAACAAAATGCACTATAACTCTTACAACATCCATGGTAGCAATATGTGCATGATAAAAGAATGACCATAATGTATACCAAATTACAATGATCAACAACAAAAACCCCTGCAAGAATAGTTGTGTTCACATGATTCCATTGAACAATACATTAAGCTGCAGGGTGAACAGGTCATCAACTCTAAACTAAAATCATGAGAGCAAAGTGATTTGTTAATGTGTGACATGTGCATCTTCAAATGATGACCATAACATGCACAAAGTTTCATGGAGATCCACCAATGAAAACTAAGACAGCTGCATTCATAATATTCTGTCATACATTTCATTCAGCTTGAAATCCAAAACAGCAATAACTAACAAAATTCATTGAATTTGTTGATATGAGCACCTTTACATGATGAGCAAATTGCGTATCAAAAGGTTTTCAGCATTTTATAAAAAAAAGTTGAAGGACTAGTTGTGTTCACACAATCCTGTCACACACTACGTTCAGCTGCAAGACAAAATGGGCAATAACTGTAACAAAAAATTGGATTAATGTATCTTTAGATAACTATAATATTTAACATGTTTCATGGCAATCTATTGAAAATGGTGAGGCTAGTTGTGTTCGCCAGAATTTAGCAATTGCACTGCTTGAAGCGAAAGAGAGCAGCAACTCCTATTAAGATTGTGGGAGCAAAGTGATTTGTAGACATTCATATCTTCATGTAATGACCATAATATTTACAATGTTTCCATCAAAACCTGTAGAACCCTTGTTTCAATAAAATGTGTGCTGGACAGATGGGTGGATGGTCGACAGACATGTGGATTACTATATAAGCCTAAAGAAGATAAGGAAAAACATATGATGGAAAATCATGACAAGTGATTTTGAAAAAATGATTTTAAAACAGATGCTTAGCAGTACAGAACACAAGATTTACTAAGCTTTTCTCAAAGCAAGAAATCTTTTTAACTTCAATGTTAAAAAAATTCTGCTTAGGAATCTAAAATCTGAATAAACTGAATCCCAATCATTGATAGCAAGTCCTTATTATTAATATAATGCTTTTGACCGAGATAAATAAAAAAAACTATTTTGTTCCCAAACTTTTTCCACATGCATACACAGATTTAACGATTAGAATGAGAGTTTGTTTTACTTACCTTTCAAAACAAGACTGTATACCCTAAGTGACTTTAGGATATTTTGGGTTCCTATTAAACTAGTGTGTTTTCCTTTGCATTAAACTATGATAGATACAACCCAGCTAAAAATGCAATCTTGTATATTTGTTTAAAAATCTTCCATTAGACTATTTTTATTAAAGGAGTTTCTTTTGTAATACAAAGACTGCACACTGTACCTTATTATTTAATTTTAATGCATAAAAACTTCACAATAATTTTGTTTTTGCAGCACTTTTAATGGATTACTAGCTATATAATGATGAGATGGGAGTAAAGTGCCTTTCTAATGGACACACCAAGGCAGCTAACCTGTGATGGCTTGAGGGACTATAGTGAATTCATGACCCCTGACCCTAGAGTCTGACACTCTACTAGCTGGGCTGTGAATGTTTTTGGTGCTAAATTCGCACAATACTTTGGGTCTGTTTTATCTACCGATCTCTTTGGATTCAGTCATTTCCTTTTTGCTTTTCTAAAAACTGTATCAACCACCAGTATGTTACATGATGTTGGATCTAGTTGATAATCATACAAATCAACGTTTTATGAATTGTGTGTTGTGCTGCATGTAAAATTTAATATGATTATGCACATCAAACTCTATTTCAAAGATAATTTAGATCTGACAGTATTACAATACTTTAAATGAGAACTTTAACATGCTGAATACTCACAAGTAAGCTATAGAAGAACTCGTGGATACACAATCCAAGAATGCATAGCAGTAAGAATGTGACACTATAAACAATCTCAAAATCTGTAATGATGAGTCTCCAGGGTTTGTTGAATGTCCCTCTATTTCCCATCAGGCTGATAAGGAAAATGCATTTGTTTATCAGCTGAAATGAAGAAGAAGAAAAAAATAGGAAAGTTATGGAATTATTAAAAATTCAGAACAACCACTAAAAATGTCATAAAAAAATCTATATTAGGATATAAAATACCAAAATAACCAATATAACAGTAAAATATCTCCTTAATTTTCCTAGCTCTCAGTGAAAATCTGGCTGGGAGACCATATTTCCTGATCTTCATACATCAAGGTTTTTATATTAAGGTTGTTTAAATCAGAATTATTTTTCCTATCTTAAGATATATAGTGGAATCCATATTTTAGTTTTGTTCACTTAAAATTTGAGAGGACTGATTTATTTAAATTATTCATTGTAACTGCACTGACTTTAGAACTAAATTATATTTTGGGATTACTCTGAATTCATTTAAAGACATTCTGGATTATGTCATTGTGATACATCAAGACTGTCAGCATATTGGCAAATTGCAGACTAATGGTACTTGAGCACATTTAAGATTGGAATTCAGCTGGAACCCAACTAGAATTTATTCAGAACACACTATATTTTTGGACATGTAACAGAACGTTTAGGACTATCTGTGAGTTAACTCACAATACTGTTGTAGAGTTTAACGCCATTTTTCAGCACTCAAATGTAACCTCAAAATCGCCAGAAATTGTTTGCACAAGACACTGAAACCTAACCTTAAAATTACCCCAGGGACCCTATTCCTGACACCTTTTGCTTAACACATTCAAACCTAACCTCAAAATCCCACCAGGGACCCTATTCTTGACACCTTTTGCCCAAGAAACTCAAACCTAACCTCAAAACCATAGAATCAGATAAGGTTCTTTAAGTTAATCTATTTCATTAGAATTAAGGATTGTTAGTCAGTGTTAACAGTTACCATAACAATTAATGACCTTGAGCAAAAGTTGCTTGCTCTAAAAGTCATGCAGATATAAGTCTCATTTTGTGGTCTTTATTAAGGACTTACATTCAGAACGCCTAATATCCATAATGTTGGCTCTACACCGATGGAGAAAATCATACGCAAAATCGTAGCTGCGATGAGAGTGATGATGCTTGAGGGAGTAGCCACAGTGATGACCAGTGAAAGCGAGGCAAGCATGGCAGTCCATACCAAGCCGGATAACCGAGGGTCAAGGCTAGCTGTAACAAAAAAGTTCACACTGACTTCATTATTATTCCAAAATCCCTGGACATATTTAAAGTTAAACAAGTGTGCAAAGCTTGCTGTCATGTGTGTATTAACTGATATCATGTCATGCCATGTCAGTGTGTTACACTGCAGTGAACACACGTTATTAGCTTGTGTAAAAAAAAAACATATTGGTGCCAAGTAATAAATATTTTTTTAAACCAAATATCAAAATTTATTTCAAGAAAGATTTATTTGTAAAGTGTGTGTTTTATGAGCAAGAGTATCTTGTCCTGATCTTTAATTTTATTGTTTTGAAATTCACATATCTGCTGAAGCACTTTCAATTCACCATCAAATGCTAAACAATGCCATAAAATATCACTCTACATTGCTCATTAATATTCACCTTGAAACAGACGTTTGATTATGACAAAGAAACATAAATGCATGGTAAAGTAACAATAATTCATCCTGTTTGATTGTTCTCAACCTTATATAAAAAAAGGTCAATTCTTCTACATGATACATACTTACAGTGTAATGTTTAGGCTCTTAATAGATGCAACAAAGAAAAGAATGAAGACAACAAGCGTCGTAAAATTTAACAAATATTTTATTTCCCTAGGAAAACAAGGTAAAAATGAAAAAAAAGAATCCATGAATACTCCACAAATTAAAAATTATAGAGTCCTAGTAATATAATGTTCTAATGAATTTGAAAATCCGAAATGGAAGGCAATGATGTATACTGTAGCCAGCATAGTACTGAAGTGTCAACAGTTCTTTGTAAAACCACAGAAAATAATCCAGTGTTTCAATTCCAAATAAAATTTCAAAAAATGTCTTTGTCCAAGAATTCTGTATGAGCAATTAAATATTCTCCAGGGAATAGAACTAATCTCTTAGAATCCAAATAATCTGAAGAAAAATTAAAATGTAATTCCAACTGGTCACTACAAAACGAACACCTTGACATCAAGTGTTTAAAAGCCCAACTGGCTGGTTCATTTCAAGAAACGATTATACAGTCTAAGTAAGACACAAAATAGATACCTGTATGAGTCATGCGATCACTTTATAGAAGCAGATAGAAGCTTCAAATGCTTAATATCACAAACTCCCAGTCAGCCTCAATTTCACTCTTATCAATCCAACATTACAAATGAATAGTTTATAAAAAAGTTGTTTACTTGACTCTCAATCAAGGTCAGAACTAGGTCAGCTTTTAGATATGTCAGCTCAAACTAATTTCTGGAAAATGTCAAATTCCAGTAAACAAAATTACATTACTATAACATATAATGGAATAAAAAAATAATTTTAAAACTAATAAACAATTAAATTGAATCAAATATACATAACAACAGGTTTAACTAATAATCACTGCAACATGCATCTTTTGTTGTCGTCAAAAGGATAGAATCCTAGTAATCACTGTAACATACCTTTTTGTTGTTGTCAAAAGGATAGAATCCTTGTAATCACTGTAATGTATCTCTTTTGTTGTTGTCAAAAGGATAGAATCCTAGTAATCACTGTAACATACCTCTTTTGTTGTCATCAAAAGGATAGAATCCTGCCACCAGAAGGTTTATCAGGACGGCAAAGTTGAATGAGATATTCCCCCAGAAGGTCATATGACTACTAAACCAGGACAGGTACTGATTGCCTGAGACACAAAAAATATAAATAATTTTACTAGTAATGTTGTTCTAAAATGAGTAGTCAATAGTATCAGATGAACCAATTAAAATATTACTTTTAAATGCATGCTGAATTAGTTTATCACACACTTTGGCTCCATTTCCTTGGTATGATATAGCCAATAATGTGTCAATAATGCTGATAAAACCAACAAAAAACAAAAAGAAAACAAAATGCCTTATAAAGACACTTTATCCTTGCTTGTGAGTATATATCAGAGAAAGGTGGCATCACTAATTACATCGTAAACATTTTGTGGCTTCCATGTACCCCATTATATGACACACCCTAATGTTATCATGCTATTTTGGGCAAGAATAAAACCATACTGCCTTATAAGTGAGGTTACATTATACTGAAGTAGGTTCAATATCCAAATTATATTTATCCCAAATGTGGGATCCAGGGCATTTCCTATGTTATATAAGTAATCACATTATACTAAGGTAGGTTTAATATCCAAACTGCATTTATCCCAAAGGAGGGATGCATGACAACACCTATGTTATATAAGTAATCACATGACACAGAGGTTCTCAAATAGTAAGAGACAGATCTACAATCTAGAACTACTGTACATACATTTTTTCCATCTAAGGGGATTTAATTCTGAAGAGACCATTCATTTTTTGAAAATGAAATTACTTATGAAAATTAACTTTGTACTACTTTCAAGCAAGTTATATCTTGATGCAGTTAATCTTTTCTGGTGGTGACAGCTAATTTATCTCATCATGTAATACAAACAGAAATACTAGTCTGAAACTCTAAACAGTAGTATGACCTTAAGTCTTCTTTGTGAGAAAGTTTTTAATTTCTATTATTATTTCTTCAGATTAAGAAAACTGTTACAAGCAAGATACCAGAGACTGATCCGGTGGCCTAGTGGTTAAAGCGTCTGCCTTGGATGCGGGAGGTAGTAGGTTCGATTCCCAGCTGAGTCATACCAAAGACTTACAAAAATGGTATTAACAGCTGCCTCACTTGGCGCTCAGCCTTAAGGGGTTAGTGTTATGACTGGTTGGCCTGGTGTCAGATATGTGCCTGGGTGGGACATCATGCTACATGTCTGCAGCATGATGCTCCAGTGCTAGACATCACTATAAACTGTCACACTGCAGACATTGTAGCGATATGACTGATTTTATAAAAAAAAGCTATGTTAAAAATCCAAATCACACACACACACACTCACACACAATATACTCCAATGCTGTCTAAGCTACAGGCAAAAGATTACATAAGCTACTCCACCTCTCTTTCCAAGTCATCCAATTTAAATTGTCTTTTTTAAAGGTAAAATATTAATTATCATATAATAGAAATATTATTATTAAAATTGCATGAACTGCTAGCATCATACTTCGTAAGTCTTTCTGCCATTTCATTTCATTGTACATTTCCTCTGCCTTTTCAAAGAAGTCAGCAACTTTGCTGCCCTGTTCATCCCTCTCTGCTGTGTGGTACACTCGATGCTTGGTTTCTTCTGTCAGGTATTCACAAATCTCAGGGATTGGAAATACAATGCGCTCCATTGTGCGGTCCTGGCGAACAATCTGATTTTAAAAAAGTGAGTCTGATTAAAAACATTTCCATCATCATGAATATAAAGACTATAAAAAAAACTTGACTGCTTAATAACACTGATAGCCGTTATTGTAGTCTATCGGCCACATTTAACACAGAAAGTGATATGTTTGTAGGATTTAACGTTTTTCAAGGTACAACTTATTCCATGATTTATTGTTGCAGCATGAGTGCAGGATCATGGGTTTCCCACAATTTTTACTCCTTTGTCCCTCAAATTTTTGCATCCTGTGTAACCTTAGATATGGGCATAATATTTCGTCAACATGTTTATTTTCATATTTAAGAAAATATAAAAAATCAGGTAAAACTTTGCATATGTGCACACTGGTTTTGCGAATATACATAATTAAGAACAAGCACATATTGGCTTCCACTTTTGCTAGCAATCTTTAGTCTCGCTCAAGGCAGAAGTTTCAGACTGTGATTCAAACATAGTTAAGAATAAAAATGGTGACTGAAATCTTCAAAGTTTGTTCAGATGTCAGCCAAGCTTCAGTGCTAATAATCTAATATTCTGAGGTTGACCTAAACCAAAAGGATTTAATATCTGATGGAGGAAACTTCCAAAACTAGATGGATGAAATCAATGAATTATTAAATGAACAGAAAAATAAACCAGAGAAAGTGGAATTATTTTAAATAGCAGTCTGGTGGATAATGGGTGATGGCTAAGTCCAGTAAGAACAAGAACTGGAATGGCAAACCCAATAGCGCATTTCTTTTCCAGCAAACCAGATATATGAACAGGATAAAGTTTTCACGTTGTACTTGAGTGGTTGATAAAATGTTTTGTACAATAAATTTTTTGAAGTGCTTTTCCTTGATCCCTTGAAAATTTGTGTGTCTCCCAGATTCAGCAGACATGTGCATATTGTGGCTGCTGCCCTGGGAATCCTAGATGCAGAAACTAATGGTGTGTGCACTTGGCATAATACTTGAATTCCTAGTCTGAAATTACTTTAAGAACTTGCTTTATCCGAGCAATATTCTAAATATGCAAACTGCATTGAATTTCCTACTTTCTGAGGCTGCCATCATGTCTTCTCTTGAGTCTGAGCTAAATACTAGATTTACCAATACCATTTATGGACCTAATGTAGTACTTTTGTACAAATTTGAGCCCAATCCAGCATAAGCACTAACATCACCCTGTACAAATTTGAGCCCAATCCAGCATAAGCACTAACATCACCCACACAGTTAGATTAGTTTGCTTAAGAAACAAATTTCTTGATCTAAGCAGTGAACATACACCTACTTTATCCTGAGTAGTGTGTTCTGCATGCCACTATCTAAATCTAAGATGTATGCTCATCATACACATGCCTCAATCTGAGTACACTACTCAATATACAGCCAATTCAAGCCTCAATCTGAGTACACTGAGTACCCAATATACAGCCAATTCAAGCCTCAATCTGAGTACACTGAGTACCCAATATACAGCCAACTAAGCCTCAATCTGAGTACACTGAGTACCCAATATACAGCCAACTCAAGCCTCAATTTGAGTACACTGAGTACCCAATATACAGCTAACTCAAGCCTCAATCTGAGTACATTGAGTACACAATATACAGCCAACTCAAGCTGATTAGTATGATCAGCATACAACTATCTGTACACAATTTTTAGGAAGATTCTGCCTGGATTTTAGGTGGATTCAGTGTATTCTGCCTAAAACCTCCAAATTTCAGACGGACTTTAGGCAGATATGGAGAGGGTGACAGAATGAATCCGTCTAAAAAATTAAACATATTATTTCTCATATTCTTCCTGAAGGATATAAAAGTTCGGATTCTTCAGTTCATTTTCCAACTGTAAGACAGATTTTGGACTTAGACTGATTTTAGCTGAAATGTTAAGTGTAATTTTGAACTTTATCAAAAGAACTATAAGCAAAGATGAATCTTTGGACTTTGAAAATTTGGCACAAGGGGGATTTTGAACTTGTTATATCTGAGAAATAAATGTTTTTGCTTCCTATTAAAATATGCTCTACAAAAATCATACCCTAGTGAAAATGTGACTGAAATTTAAGTGAAATCCCAGTGAAAATTGTGTGACATTCACTCAAATGTCTTTATTTCACTACAATTATGGTATTTCGCCAAATTTCAGTGAAATTTCACTGAGATTTTGCCAACAATTCTGAAAATATGATATTTTGTGTTGCATGTAATATCACTGACATTTCAATAAATATATCAATAAGATATAACAAAATTTATTTTTTGTTTCTTGTACAATTTGAATGATTTTCAGCATCATTTATATTTCCTATTTCTGACAGCTGTAATTTTATTGTTTCTTTTGGGAACAATAACTTCTTTCCACATCTTTCTTTGGTAAGTTTTTTTTTCAAATTTTTTTGTTGCAGTTGTTCTTGTTGTTGTAATTTTGTTTAACTTCATTTGGATTTAACTTTTCTCCTGGCCTGAATACAGTTTTCCTCAGTATGAAGCCTTTTTTAATATCATCTCTGAAACTCTTCTGAAATGTAAATGCTCTATCTGGTCCCATTCCGCAACTAGCTTTCTAATAAGTATTTGTTCAGTATATTATTTAACAGATGATCGCTGTAAAGAGCTTTCTGATGGGTCAAAAGTTTGTGTAATGGAAACCTAGGAATGCGCATGCTTGCCAAACATGGCGATTCAAATTTTCGAGCAGGATACAAGTTTGAATAACCATTTGAAAAACGTGCGGCAATGAGAATAGCTTGAATGCCGAGTTGATGGGAATGTAATTGGTCAATCTTTAGAAAAACTGAACACCAGGACTAACATTTTGCTATTTGTGCCATAAAGAGCTTTACAGTAGTGGCTAATGTGCTAAATATGACTAGGAATTGAACCAGGATGATTTCGAACTTATGTAACTCCAAACTCCAGAATTAAAAGAGGGACAATGTATATATCACTGGTGGGATTTGTTGATATTGTTGCCTTATTCCCAAGTCTATTAAAGATAGTCATATCTTTGCGGAGCCTTTTCTTGGCCCACATGTAGAATCATCCTTCATTATCATGAGTGGTATTATTGTTTATATTATCAAAATAGTATAATTGTGTTAGAATTCAGTGTAAAATAAAAGTAATTACATCTTGATAAACGTTTGTCAAGGCTGCTAATGGAACAAGGACTAATTCAAAGGACCATAACAGCATCATAGTTTGTACATGTTCAAAACTCAAGTCTCATATAATTTCAACATCTGTATAATTTTGTTTCATGTACACTGAAATATTACCTTGGTTAATAAATTCCTGTTTAATTCATATTGTTATTTATTTGAAACCTTTTGAAATGTCTGTGAAAAATTACTTAAACTTCAGTGAAATACAATGGTCAAAATGTTAGTGAAATCTCAATTTTTTTTATTAAACTCTCACAAAACTTTCAACGTAATGTTTGAGTTCTTGCCAAAACTTCAGTGAATGTTTTTGCCAAATTGTTTGTGAAATCTTACTAGAATTTCAATGAAAGTTTGGTTAAAATTTTTGTAAAATGACACCAATTTTTCAGTGAAATGAAAAAATTTTAAATCATGCTGTGATGGATTAGGTTTTGCATGCAAGGGAGAAAATTAGGACAAGAAAACCGAAATCTTATTTGATAATGTCTGTCAAAATAAAATTTATGATCCATTTTAAAAATTATTGTGAATATTTATCATTTATTTCCAATAATGTCTAAGCATTATTAGGCAGTTCAACAGAAATATGAAGCAGATTTTTTATTGAATGATTTTTATGTATACATTTTAGGCAGCCACTTTTTAGAGAGAAGCCTTAGGCGGATTTTTATTTAAGGTGGGATTTTTTTTCAGGTAGAATTTTTATTTCCATGTGGAAATCTTAGATGGATTTTTCTGTTTAAGCAGAATCATTGGCAACTAATCTGCATATTTTGCTTAAAATTCTGCCAGATATCCACCTAAAGTCTGATTGACATTTGCCTAAGCTTCTTTAAGTTTATAGCTAGAAAATGTTTAAGAAACCCATCTGAAATCCACCTTAAGTCTGCCTGGAAAATTTTGTATAGGACTTCAGGCGGAAATCTTTGACAGATTCTTTTTATTTAAGTGGAATATTTGGACAACTAATTTGCATATTTTGCCTACATTTCTGCCATGAATCCACCTGAATTTTGCTTGAAGTTCACCTAAGCTCCCTTAACATGATCAGTTATGGTTTAGGCAGAAAAAAACCCATCTGAAATCTGCCTGGAAAATGTTGCATGGGCAGTCCTTCACTTACAGCTTGCACTCAACTAGCACCTACCATCATTAAATGTCTGTGCTACATCTAGTACTTTAATCACAACAACATAATCAACAAGTACCTACCTTGAATGTGTGCACAGCATTCATCAAGTTCTACACACAGCAGACATTTAATACTTCACTCAGCACACATCTAGTACTTCACACAGCACACATCTAGTACTTCACATAGCACACATCTAGTACTTCACTCAGCACACATCTTGTACTTCACTCAGCACACATCTAGTACTTCACTCAAAATACATCTAGTACTTCACTCAAAATACATCTAGTACTTCACTCAGCACACATCTAGTACTTCACTCAAAATACATCTAGTACTTCACTCAAAATACATCTAGTACTTCACACAGTACACATCTAGTACTTCACTCAGCACACATCTAATACTTCACACAGCACACATCTAGTACTTCACACAGCACACATCTAGTACTTCACTCAGCACACATCTAGTACTTCACTCAAAATACATCAAGTACTTCACTCAGCACACCTAGTACTTCACACAGCACACATCTAGTACTTCACACAGTACACATCTAGTACTTCACACAGCACACATCTAGTACTTCACACAGCACACATCTAGTACTTCACACAGCACACATCTAGCACTTCACTCAAAATACATCTAGTACTTCACACAGCACACATCTTGTACTTCACTCAGCACACATCTAGTACTTCACACAGCACACATCTAGTACTTCACTCAGCACACATCTAGTACTTCACTCAGCACACATCTAGTACTTCACTCAAAATACATCAAGTACTTCACTCAGCACACATCTAGTACTTCACACAGCACACATCTAGTACTTCACACAGTACACATCTAGTACTTCACACAGCACACATCTAGTACTTCACACATCACACATCTAGTACTTCACACAGTACACATCTAGTACTTCACACAGCACACATCTAGCACTTCACTCAAAATACATCTAGTACTTCACACAGCGCACATCTTGTACTTCACTCAGCACACATCTAGTACTTCACTCAGTACACATCTAGTACTTCACACAGCACACATCTAGTACTTCACTCAGCACACATCTTGTACTTCACTCAGCACACATCTTGTACTTCACTCAAAATACATCTAGTACTTCACTCAAAATACATCTAGTACTTCACACAGCACACATCTTGTACTTCACACAGCACACATCTTGTACTTCACTCAGCACACATCTAGTACTTCACTCAAAATACATCGAGTACTTCACTCAGCACACATCTAGTACTTCACACAGCACACATCTAGTACTTCACACAGCACACATCTAGTACTTCACACAGCACACATCTAGCACTTCACTCAAAATACATCTAGTACTTCACACATCACACATCTTGTACTTCACTCAGCACACATCTAGTACTTCACACAGCACACATCTAGTACTTCACTCAGCACACATCTAGTACTTCACTCAGCACACATCTAGTACTTCACTCAAAATACATCGAGTACTTCACTCAGCACACATCTAGTACTTCACACAGCACACATCTAGTACTTCACACAGTACACATCTAGTACTTCACACAGCACACATCTAGTACTTCACACATCACACATCTAGTACTTCACACAGTACACATCTAGTACTTCACACAGCACACATCTAGCACTTCACTCAAAATACATCTAGTATTTCACACAGCGCACATCTTGTACTTCACTCAGCACACATCTAGTACTTCACACAGCACACATCTTGTACTTCACTCAAAATACATCTAGTACTTCACTCAAAATACATCTAGTACTTCACACAGCACACATCTTGTACTTCACTCAGCACACATCTAGTACTTCACACAGCACACATCTAGTACTTCACTCAGCACACATCTAGTACTTCACTCAAAATACATCGAGTACTTCACTCAGCACACATCTAGTACTTCACACAGCACACATCTAGTACTTCACACAGCACACATCTAGTACTTCACACAGCACACATCTAGCACTTCACTCAAAATACATCTAGTACTTCACACATCACACATCTTGTACTTCACTCAGCACACATCTAGTACTTCACACAGCACACATCTAGTACTTCACTCAGCACACATCTAGTACTTCACTCAGCACACATCTAGTACTTCACTCAAAATACATCGAGTACTTCACTCAGCACACATCTAGTACTTCACACAGCACACATCTAGTACTTCACACAGTACACATCTAGTACTTCACACAGCACACATCTAGTACTTCACACATCACACATCTAGTACTTCACACAGTACACATCTAGTACTTCACACAGCACACATCTAGCACTTCACTCAAAATACATCTAGTATTTCACACAGCGCACATCTTGTACTTCACTCAGCACACATCTAGTACTTCACACAGCACACATCTTGTACTTCACTCAAAATACATCTAGTACTTCACTCAAAATACATCTAGTACTTCACACAGCACACATCTTGTACTTCACTCAGCACACATCTAGTACTTCACACAGCACACATCTTGTACTTCACACAGCACACATCTAGTACTTCACACAGCACACATCTAGTACTTCACTCAGCACACATCTAGTACTTCACTCAAAATACATCGAGTACTTCACTCAGCACACATCTAGTACTTCACACAGCACACATCTAGTACTTCACACAGCACACATCTAGTACTTCACACAGTACACATCTAGTACTTCACACAGCACACATCTAGTACTTCACACAGCACACATCTAGTACTTCACACAGCACACATCTAATACTTCACACAGCACACATCTAGCACTTCACTCAAAATACATCTAGTACTTCACACATCACACATCTTGTACTTCACTCAGCACACATCTAGTACTTCACACAGCACACATCTAGTACTTCACTCAGCACACATCTAGTACTTCACTCAGCACACATCTAGTACTTCACTCAAAATACATCGAGTACTTCACTCAGCACACATCTAGTACTTCACACAGCACACATCTAGTACTTCACACAGTACACATCTAGTACTTCACACAGCACACATCTAGTACTTCACACATCACACATCTAGTACTTCACACAGTACACATCTAGTACTTCACACAGCACACATCTAGCACTTCACTCAAAATACATCTAGTATTTCACACAGCGCACATCTTGTACTTCACTCAGCACACATCTAGTACTTCCCTCAGCACACATCTTGTACTTCACTCAAAATACATCTAGTACTTCACTCAAAATACATCTAGTACTTCACACAGCACACATCTTGTACTTCACACAGCACACATCTAGTACTTCACTCAGCACACATCTAGTATTTCACTCAGCACACATCTAGTACTTCACTCAGCACACATCTAGTACTTCACTCAGCACACATCTAGTACTTCACATAGTACACATCTAGTACTTCACTAGCACACATCTAGTACTTCACACAGCACACATCTAGTATTTCACTCAGCACACATCTAGTACTTCACACAGCACACATCTAGTACTCCACTCAGCACACATCTAGTACTTCACACAGTACACATCTAGTACTTCACACAACACACATCTAGTATTTCACTCAGCACACATCTAGTACTTCACACAGCACACATCTAGTACTCCACTCAGCAGACATCTAGTACTTCACACAGCACACATCTAGTACTTCACTCAGTACACATCTAGTACTTCACTCAGCACACATCTAGTAATTCACACAGTACACATCTAGCACTGCACTCAGCACACATCTAGTACTTCACACAGCACACATCTAGTATTTCACTCAGCACACATCTAGTACTTCACACAGCACACATCTATTAAGTTTGTTTGTCCAGCATACATCCAGTATTTCACTCACAACACATTCAGCAAGTACCTACCTCAATTAAGTCTGTGTGGCCAGCATACTCCTACCAAATTCTAAGCAATGTGCTAAAAATACACGTACCTCAATTTGTGCAGTGTGCTCAGCATAGTACTTGAGTGCTTGATCTCCATACACATCTCCACTTGGTTTAAGGAGGTTTGCTAATTCCTTGTTATGCTGGGCAAGCTGAAAGATGCAGAATATTGTGAGTCAAAATTTGTGAATTAAATGTGTATTTATCTGTTATATATATCTTGCCATCATGATGGAGTATTTTTTTTTTCAAGTAGAAAATTAAAAAATATACCTAAAATTACACTTATTTGTGTGTGTGTGTGTGTGATCTGGATTTGTAACGCTGTTTTAAAATTGTTTTCCAGTCATATCACTATCATGTCTGCAGTTTATAGTGACGTCTAGCACTGGGGCATAATGCTACTGACATGTAGCATCAAGTCCCAACCAGTTACATTCTCCCAACACCAGGCCAACCAGTCCTAACACTAACCTCTTAATGCTATGTGCCTATCAAGGCAGTTGTCAGTATCATTTTTATAAGTCTTTTTGGTATGACTCAGCTGGGGTTTGAACCCATGACTTCCTGTATCCAAGGCAGATGCTCTAACCACTAGGCCACTGGGGTGGTCACTTATTTATGAAAGATTTATATCTACAGAATGTCAAAAGAAACTCGGTAGTACATACACTGACATAAGATAGTGAAACCCTTTCGTAAGATGCTTTGTTGTAACATGAATTCAGACAGAGCACGGTCAATGTATGGCTCTAAACATTTTACAATATTTCACCTATTTCTTGAAATACTACAAAGTTTTGGTGTCAATATAAACAAGTTTTTGATTTAACAAATTTGCATGATATATTCTTGAAGAAGAAAAATATCTCTGTTCTCTAATTTTTTTAATGTGTTCACGCATTAAAAAAATGATAACTGTTAATCAAATTATTATTGAACCATCAACAATAAAGCCATTAAATCCGCTCTGTTTGTCTTCAATGTAACCTGTATACAAGCACTGCTCAATCCAGAGTAAACAATAGCCAACAGATGTTGGCCATACAGATGTTTTGGAAAATACAGTTTTTCATAAGGTAATGCAAGTGTATAAGAAAGAAATTAAGTATTCAGAAATAAATGGACTCTAGCAGAGAAACTCGGGAAAGGATGCTTCTTTGTGCATATTTTTGATGGAATTACTGTTACAGACACAATGAGGTCTGTTGATGCGCATTACAATGACAAATAAGGTTAGTGCTTACATCTAAATTTTTGAGCTCCCTCTACCTGTCAGAGCAAATTACATCAGCATCTGAGCTTTAAACGTTTGTCTCATCATTTGTTTTAAACTGGAGTTCAATGAACATAAACTGAAACTTAAGTGAATTGAGATTTATTTCACATCTCACCTGCTTGTTCAGAATAAAGATGTTGTGTCCCACTGCTTTGGGTGAGGCCTCTCTCTCCTCATCTTCATTTTCAACTGCATCATCTGAGTGGAAGGCTTGCTTGGCAACATCAACCTGGAATATAATGACACGAAAACAGTGCAATAATGTTCCAGATATATGTGCAAATGAACAGCGCTCTTTAAATAATATTATCCTTCCTGCATATTTCACTTTGTGTGTGTCTGTGTGTGTGTGAATGAAAGATAGAGAGAGAGATCCATGAAGCCAAGCAGCATTTTCCCTTTAGAGACTTGTTATTGCCAGACAACAAATTCTGGGCTGCTGCTAATAGTAAAGAATTGTAAACAAATCTTTAAATTAGTCTCAATTTATAAAAATCAGTGTGACTGTTACAGTGTAAGTATTCATGATATCAATACACCTCTGGTTCCAAACATTTATTGATATTTTGATTCATTTCAACCTGAGATTATTAAATGTCTCCCAGTTGCACTCATTTGAGAAAGATATTCTGAACAGCGTCAACATGCAAATAAACAATTCAAGAGCCATCTACAGTTTGTAACCACAAAAATAATTAGTTCCTAATTACAAATATACCATATATACTCTCAATAGCCATCATTATCTGCTGGAGTGTGGAGTTCACTGATAACTTGTAGAAGCTTGCTCTCAACAATTCACCGAAGGGTTTGAAGGTGACATTTGTTTTCATCTTTGCACTCAGAAAAGACCAGATGTTACTGTTGTTACCCTTCTCCCAAGGTCTTATATGAGTGATGCAAATGATCTTTCTTCCAATTAATTGTGTTCTGTGTAGTAATTAACCAAAATTTTTGGTGCAGAAACCATATTATGTCTCTCAGTGACCTTGAATATTGACCTTTGTTGACCCTCAAATTAAAAGGCTTAACTTCCCATTCCCAAGTGCAAACCATTAACAAAGGTTTGTTGGGGTATTTAATGTAGAAATGATGTTATCAGGTCATAATGCAGACATTATTCTTATTATTTCAGTCAGTAATATTGACCTTTGACCCTTTCACTCCAAAATCAATAGCTTCTTCTATCCCCATACTGCAAGCCATCCACACAGTTTGTTCCATGCATGTGATGCAAAGCTTATGCTATTGTCCAGAAACAATTTTTATTGTTTGCACATAGGGATAATAAAGCAAATCATTAAGTCATTCCAATATTTTGACTTGAAAAAGATTTCTTACCAGCTGTTTTGGACTCATGTTATCTAGAATCCTCTCAGCATTTTCACTGTCATGGCGGCTTTCCATGATGGCCAACAGGAGTTTGGATGCATTGTTCTATTGATAAAAATACAATAAAATACTGTCCTCTTTATTGAATATTACGTGGATTAAATTTCTCACAACATGCAATTTTTCTTGCACCATCAATCCATAACAATTATAATTATTTTTTGTCCTCTCAATTTTGATACAAACAGCTAGAATATTATTAAAGTTGTAAAATTGTACAGATCAATGTAAGAAAATGTCAATCATCTTTGTACACCTGAAAGAAACAAACTTATTAAAAAAGTGTAAACAAAATAAAGGATAATATGCAAATTTGTATGTATAAATGCAAACTGAATAGACCCAAATTTGCCAGCACAAAATGCATAAACAGGTCTGATGACAAGGATTAGCACAGAAAAGTGAACATTCTGAAGGATTTAATTCGGAGTGAAAAGATAAATTTTTCTTGCCATCCACATACAAATGTCGGTTTATATAAATATATTAATTACTAGAAACAGTAGAAAATCTGAAGATAGCGAGATAATGCCTCATTAAGTTGATCTCCGCAACCGGAAATATCAACAACAAAAAATGCAGTACTCATGCTTGATGTCAACATAAGCAGATTATGATATAATAATGCAGTTAAGATGGCTTGTCAATATGGACAAAGAAATTGTTGTACCAATAGATAGATTTCAGTGCATTTTATATCGTTTGCATAATTTCTCCACTCCAAACCAATGGTTGTATATACAAATGTTTAAACAGCTAACATTTTTGCCAATAAAAAAAAATCACCAGATGTATAATTTGCCGCCAATGAGGAAGAAAAATAGCAGTTTCTGACATTAGCGAAGCCCTATGCAATCCCAAACTAAACTTTTTACACATTATTTTTGAAAAATATAAAATTTCAGAAGCTACGCCACGATCATCTTGTATTATTCATGTGCAATCTCTTCCCCTAAATGATAATAAACTTTTTGTTTTTTCGTACATTTAAGAAAGATTTTTTTAAATCATGTACGTGAAAAATACATGTATGAAAAAAATTGGGAGCAATGCCACGACCGTGTTATATCCAAATTTGTGTTATAACGGAGCATGATATAGTTGGGTCACACTGTATTTGTCATCAGAGCATCCATGTATCAGGAATTTTAATATCAATTTTGCTGTATCAATGCTGCTGGTCCAGTTGTTGTTGTTGTTGTGGGTTTCATGCCATTTTTCATGGCAGCCAGTATAAATGGTGGAGGAAGAACATCTGAAAACCTCTGTAAAAACCACCAACCCACAGGAAGCTACTGACAAGCTTAATTCTCACATACCCACACTGGCTGAGGCCGAGACTCAAACCCATACTGACATATGTCAGGAACAATGAAGGTCCAGTAATAAACAAGTAGTGAATTCATTATTCCCATTTCAGAACTTCAGAAGTTTTTGGTCAAATCAATAATGATAAATACTAGTCCTCATGAATTATCTAACTTTTCCTTTTCTCACCATGTCTACTACTCTTTTCACTGAATCAAAGTCTATAAGTCAGGTTTCTTGTTATGTATATACTGTCATTTGCATTAAGAAACTAAACTGTATGTATCAGTCTATCATAATAGTGCTGATGCAGATTTATCTTTATCTTTATCCTACTTATCTTAGAATGCGAAATTTTCACCAACATTTTGTAACAAGTCCACAGAATCCAGAATGGTTGTCATCTCTGAGGTAAATATGCTATTTCAATTTAGAACCTTTGATCTCCTATTTCCTATCAGTACCATACAAAGTCTACTGTTGCTAGCATTTAACTTAAAGGTAAAAACATACCTTGAGCTCCAACACCAAGTCCATCCTGTTTTTGCTGAGAGGGTTGATCTCGCTCAATAGTAGTGCACAGATGATGTTAATACCATTGCTCTCATGCATAGCAATTGCATTCTGAAAGGTGGAAATTTGACTTACAGACAACACTGTCTCTCTGAATTCAGTGCAACAGTATGAATTTGTCTTACAGAAGATGTCCTCTCCCTGAATGCAGGACAAAAGTATGAATTCGCGTTACAGACAACGTTGTCTCTCTGAATTATGAACCCTCCATTTATACATTTTTGATGAGCATAATATTTATGAAAAAAAAAACAATCCAGAATTAAAGAAAATAAATTGTTGATCAGCAATTCATTTTTTGTAAAATGGAAAGAAATATGAATACATTTAAATTCATGCAAAAATCAGCGTTATATCATTTTTAAACATGTTTCATGACAATACAGACACACTTATAAGCATTCTGCACTTTGAATTTTTATCATTAAACATACTTGAAGGATACATCTTTGTGAGTAATGACAGCCTCTGTATATTTTTCCAAACTCCTAGCAATATATTTTAAAACTTTTATATTTCATTTCAAAAGATACAGTACGTATTTTTCATAATTTATTTTCCAATTTCAATTAATTTAGTTTTACTTCACTGTCGCTCACTTTACCTGGTTGTCATGACACGGTCCCTGACAGTATTCAGTGAGGGTGGTAAGGGCCTGATTTATAAGTCCCACATTGCTTTCATTAATATAAAGCCCAAGCAGACCTAGACCCCCAGTTGTACTTCCGCATATACAGTCTAAAAACTGTAGGGTCTGACAAACAAGGTCATACTGGGTCTTGTTGCTTGGTTGACAGCGCAGGTAATTCTGAAAAGAAGAAGGCCTCAGTGTCATTACTTTATTTTCGCAATATTATACTCAAAAGACTGATGTAAGGTGTCAGTACGGTCTTCCACCATAAGTGCTCATCGGAGAGTCTAGAACTGTAAATGAAACACAGTCATATATCATGTATCTATTCTATATGACACAGAGACACCATCTATGACCAGCATCAAAAGGAATGTGCATAATTATTAGCAAATTGTAATCTGAACATAAAAATAGGAATATGTCAAATTTGTATCCAACAACTTGTTTTTAAAAATGTAAAATTTCTGATTCAATGTAGCCCTTGGTTCAAACATTCATAAAATCTTTTTTTTTTCTTGCCATGTGGCAGGCAGAAATCTATTAAGAAAAGTCTGTAAACACATGCCAATCATACAGTTGATATCATGTGTGATCATTTTTGAATTTCAGCAGCATTTTTTCATCATGATATAAACCTTACTAGTCAAACACAGTACACTGTACTAAGATGACACTTTTTTTTATTGGTCAGTATTCAACTACTATTGCGATTCATGAACCTTAGGCCCAATTTCACAAATGAATTACAGTTAGACCATACAAATGTTTCAGTCATCTAGATTTGTACCACTTTTTAAGATGTGGTTCACCTGTATACTTTTTTTTAACCTGAAAACTGGAATCTAATCTGATGTTAAAAATGTGAGCAATTCCGCTCTGATAACTGGAATGCCTACTGACTACTTTCAATAGATTTAACCCTGATAATATTTCATACAAACAGTTAATACTTTTGTGCATCAATATATTTTTACCTTTGCTCTATAAATGGTCAAACATGGGTAAAATTAAATGCATACCTGCTTACCATCATATGTCACTTTAAAAAGATAATTTCTGACTCAAAAACCTCCTGGCAACAATTGAGTATATAAAAATGATTTCTAATAAGTCTTTAAAAAATTAAAGGAGAGAGAAAAAGAGAGACTGAGCATTTTTACACTGCAATACATGTAACCTAAATATTAAACAGAACTTTGCAATCTTCCTAGCTTCAAACTTAATGCTCAGGGAAAACGATCACCATTGGTCAGTCTTATAATTAAATGATGGAGACAATAAAAGATACAGCCAGTCAGCACCAATGGACAGTTTTACAGTTCAATGTCATAGAGGCAATAAAAGATCATCCGATTAAAAAAAAACACCATCATCCCACAGTTTACTAAGCTGATTGGCAAAGAATAAGGTGACTGTGTGTTTGATAGTCCTTTAATTACTGCTGTGTGAGAACCCATCATGCTAGTTTGCATAGGTAAAGTTCACAAGATGAAGAACCCAATTCACTTTAAGTTAAGTACATCAGAGATAGGTTTCAAACAAACAAATAACTACATTTTGTTGCCTTGGTACGAATGTTTATGTCATGATGGGTTTAATTTGTTGGCATACTCCAGAATGACCTCAAGAATGACTAGATTCTGATCAGTGGCAAAGTGTCTTTTAAGTTTGACTTTCCTCCAACAATAAAACGGAAGATGTGATTGTATTCTCTGGCAGGTGGAATGATCAAGTTATGAGCAGGATCATGTGTGAGTGTGATTCATGTATAAAGGCACAATGTCAAAACACAGCTGTAATTCAGGGATGGTTGAACCACCTGAGAAGTGAATAAAACCCAGTAAAACTCAATTTCAGAACTCCCAGTTAATGGAATTGAAATGTGTTAAGTGCAGCACAAAAAGGGAGCACTGCATATTTTGAAAATATTTAATGACCATATTGATCCCAGTCATTTTGGAATATATGAACAAATTAAACCCCACACTGTATTGACCTATGTCATACTGGAGTATGTCACTGTATTGACCCAAGTCATTCTGGAGTATGTCAACAAATTAAACCCCACACTGTATTGACCCAAGTCATTCTGGAGTATGTCAACAAATTAAACCCCACCTTGTATTGACCCAAGTCATTCTGGAGTATGTCAACAAATTAAACCCCACCTTGTATTGACCCAAGTCATTCTGGAGTATGTCAACAAATTAAACCCCACCTTGTATTGACCCAAGTCATTCTGGAGTATGTCAACAAATTAAACCCCACACTGTATTGACCCAAGTCATTCTGGAGTATGTCAACAAATTAATCCCATCCTGTATTGACTTAGTCATTCTGGAATATGTCAACAAATTAAACCCCACCTTGTATTGACCTAAGTCATTCTGGAATATGTCAACAAATTAAACCCCACCTTGTATTGACCCAAGTCATTCTGGAGTATGTCAACAAATTAAACCCATCCTGTATTGACCCAAGTCATTCTGGAATATGTCAACAAATTAAACCCCATGTTGTATTGACCTAAATCATTCTGGAGTATGTCAATAAATTAAACCCAACCTTGTATTGACCTAAATCATTCTGGAGTATGTAAACACATTAAACCCCACCTTGTATTGACCCAAGTCATTCTGGAGTATGTCAACAAATTCAACCCCACCTTGTATTGACCTAAGTCATACTGGAGTAGTTGTTGTTGTTGTTGTAGGGTTTAACGCCATTTTTCAGCACACGATAGGCTATACATGGCGGCCAGTATTAATGGTGGAGGAAGAACCCGAGAAATCCACGGAAAGAACCACCGACCCTCGAGAAGCTACTGGCAAGCTTTCTCACATACCCACATTGGCCGAATCCAAGACTCGAACCTACGCAGACAGAGGTGAGATGGCAGTGATCCGAAACGGAAAGCGCTTTAGACCACTCGGCCACTTGGGGCCCCCCATACTGGAGTATGTCAACAAATTAAACCCATCCTATATTGACCTAAGTCAATTTGGAGTATATGGCATATGTCAAAATAATAAACCCCATCCTTTATTGGAGCAAAGGCAAAAAAAATCAATTTCAGTGCTGAGATAGAGTTAAGAAGATTGAGAAGCTTGAACAACAGTACAACCCAATTGTTACTGGGTGCAAAGATGAACACAGATAGCATTTTTATCATTTTTAAACAAAGTAATCAGTTACAAGTTAATACTGCATTCCAAAGATTGTAAAGACAAACCTATGCATGGCTGTGTGAGCCAATGAGGAGTCTATTCTCTGTGTGAGAGTATATAAAATGCTTAAATAAAAAAATATTTTCTTCTTTTCTGATCTGAAATTCCAATTTATATAACTTAGGCTGGCATATATGCAATATTATATGGTGGGGTAATGAGATTATCTTTGGAAAAGTAAATAAATTTGTAAATTATTTCTCTGAGAATATTTATCCTGTAACATTATTATTAGGAATGTTAGCTTCATTACTCCTTGAATCAACAAACTGCAAAAGAATGTGTGATTTAGAGTTTTAATATCGCTTTAACAATTTTTCAGTCATATTGCTACGATGTCTGCAGTGTGGCAGTTTCTAGTGATGTCTAGCACAGTGGCATCATGTCGCAGACATTTAGTATCATGTCCCATCCAGTCTCATTATCCTCACACCAGGCTGAACAGTCCATCTTTTATTTTTATATATATATATATATATATATATATATATATATATATATATATATATATATATATATATATATATATATATATATATATATATATAATGTACCATATCAGTGAAGAAACTGTTACCTATTTTCTCTCTTTTGCCCTTTAAATGGCACTTGTTTAAGCTGAATGATACATCAACGAGGATGCTTGTATTTGCTGGGGAGTTTTGGTGGGTTTACTAGATATGTAACTGGGCAAGCATTTTTGGAAAAATTCATTTATTAACAAATTTAATTTCTTCAAATACAGGTAAAACCCATTATAACGTGATTTGTTATATCTCAATTTCGCTTATAACGTTTTGGCAGCATGGCGCCCATATTTTAATTTAAGGTGACCATTCTTTGAATATTTGATGTCTGATGAAACCTGGCAAACAAAACAAACAATATATGATCAAGAGGTTAGTTATAACTGACGAAATTGATGATTTCTGAATATGTCGAAAATCACAGTGATATCCCCTGATAGTAAAAAGATCTAACCTTTCTTCCTTGGATGCCCCAAAGTGCACAAATATGCTGAAAAATCAGTTGCTGAAGGAAGGGACCACTAGGTGTGTTGAGTTTGACTTCTTATTGACATAATCTGTCAACACAGTCAGCCTGGTGGGAATGTCCGATCTGGATCAATATCTTGTACCAGGAGCACCAGCACAGCAACTCCTAGACCTGGATCTACAAGTCATGTAATTTGGGTCTACCCATTGAGGATTTAAGTGACCACTACTGAGGTGGCGCTATACAGTTTCGCATTTTGCATAGGGTTAGAATTTTAAAGAAAAAGAATTTCCCTGGCTTTCCTCACTGGTTATACTGGCTATTTAAAAAAGACCTTGTATATCTTAGGTATAATGCAAAGAACCTTTAATTCCCTTTATTTTGGTGTATGATTGATGGGTGTACTATGGGTTATAGAGTATACAGCTTGGCCTTACTTCAAATGTGCACCTTTCAAAAAAGTGCTAGCTCTGCATGGTCATTTTCACTTCCTGAACTTCAGAGGTCAATTGTATAAAAAAGAACCGATAACATTTTTTACATTTTATATATTTGGTAATTCATTCATTGCACTTTCAGAAGCTGGTATTGTCTAGTCTGGCAAAATTCATTTTCCCTATTTTAATAGCTGCTATGTATAGTGTACTTTAGACTAATTCAGACTGATTTTTTAACACAAGGGAGCAGTCATTTTAGTTAGCAGTGTGCTTAAATCATGTAAAATTTCCAAAAGTACAATATCCAAAAGAAATTTCATCCACATTACATTAATGTAGCATAGAGGTATGCCAACATTCTCTCCAATGTGCATGTTTTAAATGCGAACTACTTCACCTTACATATGTCACTCTCTCAAAAGTACGTATTATCTGGTGAGCGCCACCATAAAGAATATATAGGTATTATTTTTGTATGATTTAATTATGTTTATATGGCTGAAAAATTTAAGTCGCAAGCATCAAAACAATCCTTTTGAATAATTCTCCTGCTTTTCCCCCCACAGAACAGTATTTATGAGTGTCAGAGTCTCTAACAAGTCCAGCCTCCCCCCCCCCATGATAAAAGTGAGCTATTTGAAGAATGCACATTACATTTTGTAAACATAGCAACCAATGTTATGCTGAATGACAGGAACATGAAACTAGCCGGAATTATTTCTGAGAGATCAACAATGAATTTTACATAAGAAAAGGGAGGTAACTCATCAGGTTCATAAAGGTCAAAGGTCAAAGTGTAAAATATTTGCCTATTGTTTAATATGGAAGAAGCGAATTCACTTTCTCTTCATTTATTTTTTTTATTTCATTGCAAATAAAAGAAACATTTTCACCATATACTTCTGTCACTTATTGCAACAGTTTTAAATTTAAGTTGACTCTATTCCTATATTCTAAGACTTCTAATTTCCCATAATTAAGGTCACTACTCGCACAAACATACCTCATGGCAAATTATGTAAGCAAGAGAAAAATGATCATAATTAGCTTATTTTCATGCTTAACATGAATATGAATGTACCATTTTATTCAGAACATCATACATAATTATATGAAAATAAAAAAAATAATTGCAAACATTTTTATATTTTCTTTAAGGTGGCACTATACAGTTTCGCATTTTGCATAGGGTTAGGATTTTAAAGAAAAAGAATTTCCCCCGCTTTCCTCACTGGTTATACTGGCTATTTAAAAAAGACCTTGTATATCTTAGGTATAATGCAAAGAACCTTTAATTCCCTTTATTTTGGTGTATGATTGATGGGTGTACTATGGGTTATAGAGTATACAGCTTGGCCTTACTTCAAATGTGCACCTTTCAAAAAAGTGCTAGCTCTGCGTGGTCATTTTCACTTCCTGAACTTCAGAGGTCAATTGTATAAAAAAGAACCGATAACTTCTTTTACATTTTATATATTTGGTAATTCATTCATTGCACTTTCAGAAGCTGGTATTGTCTAGTCTGGCAAAATTCATTTTCCCTATTTTAATAGCTGCTATGTATAGTGTACTTTAGACTAATTCAGACTGATTTTTTAACACAAGGGAGCAGTCATTTTAGTTAGCAGTGTGCTTAAATCATGTAAAATTTCCAAAAGTACAATATCCAAAAGAAATATCATCCACATTACAATAATGTAGCATAGAGGTAAGCCAACATTCTCTCCACTGTGCATGCTTTAAATGCGAACTACTTCACCTTACATACGTCACTCTCTCAAAAGTACATATTACCTGGTGAGCACCACCATAAAGAATATATAGGTATTATTTTTGTATGATTTAATTATGTTTATATGGCTGAAACATTTAAGTCGCAAGCATCAAAACAATCCTTTTGAATAATTCTCCTGCTTTTCCCCCCAAAGAACAGTATTTATGAGTGTCAGTCTCTAACAAGTCCAGCCTCCCCCCATGATTAAAATGAGCTATTTGAAGAATGCACATTACATTTTGTAAACATAGTAACCAATGTTATGCTGAATGACATGAACATGAAACTAGCCAGAATTATTTCTGAGAGATCAACAATGAATTTTACAATAAGAAAAGGGAGGTAACTCATCAGGTTCATAAAGGTCAAAGGTCAAAGTGTAAAATATTTGCCTATTGTTTAATATGGAAGAAGCGAATTCACTTTCTCTTCATTTATTTTTTTTATTTCAATGCAAATAAAAGAAACATTTTCACCATATATTTCTGTCACTTATTGCAACAGTTTTAAATTTAAGTTGACTCTATTCCTATATTCTAAGACTTCTAATTTCCCATAATTAAGGTCACTACTCGCACAAACATACCTCATGGCAAATTATGTAAGCAAGAGAAAAATGATCATAATTAGCTTATTTTCATGCTTAACATGAATATGAATGTACCATTTTATTCAGAACATCATACATAATTATATGAAAATAAAAAAATAATTGCAAACATTTTTATATTTTCTTTAAGGTGGCGCTATACAGTTTCGCATTTTGCATAGGGTTAGGATTTTAAAGAAAAAGAATTTCCCCCGCTTTCCTCACTGGTTATACTGGCTATTTAAAAAAGACCTTGTATATCTTAGGTATAATGCAAAGAACCTTTAATTCCCTTTATTTTGGTGTATGATTGATGGGTGTACTATGGGTTATAGAGTATACAGCTTGGCCTTACTTCAAATGTGCACCTTTCAAAAAAGTGCTAGCTCTGTGTGGTCATTTTCACTTCCTGAACTTCAGAGGTCAATTGTATAAAAAAGAACCGATAACTTTTTTTTACATTTTATATATTTGGTAATTCATTCATTGCACTTTCAGAAGCTGGTATTGTCTAGTCTGGCAAAATTCATTTTCCCTATTTTAATAGCTGCTATGTATAGTGTACTTTAGACTAATTCAGACTGATTTTTTAACACAAGGGAGCAGTCATTTTAGTTAGCAGTGTGCTTAAATCATGTAAAATTTCCAAAAGTACAATATCCAAAAGAAATATCATCCACATTACAATAATGTAGCATAGAGGTATGCCAACATTCTCTCCACTGTGCATGTTTTAAATGCGAACTACTTCACCTTACATACGTCACTCTCTCAAAAGTACATATTATCTGGTGAGCACCACCATAAAGAATATATAGGTATTATTTTTGTATGATTTAATTATGTTTATATGGCTGAAACATTTAAGTTGCAAGCATCAAAACAATCCTTTTGAATAATTCTCCTGCTTTTCCCCCCACAGAACAGTATTTATGAGTGTCAGAGTCTCTAACAAGTCCAGCCTCCCCCCTAATGATAATAGTGAGCTATTTTAAGAATGCACATTACATTTTGTAAACATAGTAACCAATATTATGCTGAATGACATGAACATGAAACTAGCCAGAATTATTTCTGAGAGATCAACAATGAATTTTACAATAAGAAATGGGAGGTAATTCATCAGGTTCATAAAGGTCAAAGGTCAAAGTGTAAAATATTTGCCTACTGTTTAATATGGAAGAAGCGAATTCACTTTCTCTTCATTTATTTTTTTTATTTCATTGCAAATAAAAGAAACATTTTCACCATACATTTCTGTCACTTATTGCAACAGTTTTAAATTTAAGTTGACTCTATTCCTATATTCTAAGACTTCTAATTTCCCATAATTAAGGTCACTACTCACACAAACATACCTCATGGCAAATTATGCAAGCAAGAGAAAAATGATCATAATTAGCTTATTTTCATTCTTAACATGAATATGAATGTACCATTTTATTCAGAACATCATACATAATTATATGAAAATAAAAAAAATAATATGCAAACATTTTTATATTTTCTTTAAGGTGGTGCTATACAGTTTCGCATTTTGCATAGGGTTAGGATTTTAAAGAAAAAGAATTTCCCTGGCTTTCCTCACTGGTTATACTGGCTATTTAAAAAAGACCTTGTATATCTTAGGTATAATGCAAAGAACCTTTAATTCCCTTTATTTTGGTGTATGATTGATGGGTGTACTATGGGTTATAGAGTATACAGCTTGGCCTTACTTCAAATGTGCACCTTTCAAAAAAGTGCTAGCTCTGTGTGGTCATTTTCACTTCCTGAACTTCAGAGGTCAATTGTATAAAAAAGAACCGATAACTTTTTTTACATTTTATATATTTGGTAATTCATTCATTGCACTTTCAGAAGCTGGTATTGTCTAGTCTGGCAAAATTCATTTTCCCTGTTTTAATAGCTGCTATGTATAGTGTACTTTAGACTAATTCAGACTGATTTTTTAACACAAGGGAGCAGTCATTTTAGTTAGCAGTGTGCTTAAATCATGTAAAATTTCCAAAAGTACAATATCCAAAAGAAATATCATCCACATTACAATAATGTAGCATAGAGGTATGCCAACATTCTCTCCACTGTGCATGTTTTAAATGCTAACTATTTCACCTCACATACGTCACTCTCTCAAAAGTACATATTATCTGGTGAGCGCCACCCGAGTTGTACAGTAAGAACTGCTATGAGTGACATCTGCTGTGAGCGACCAACTGTCATTTCCAACCACAGTCGTAATGCATGGATCAATTTTATTATATAAATGCTGTTATAAGCAACCACCTGCTGAACGCGACCAGCGACCGTGATGTCTTGGCAAAATATGCATTATGACACGGCTATGAATGACCGCATCACAAAAACGAGAATAAACTCCACCGGCCTTTATTTAATCCCAGTAAAAACGACTGCTCATACCGTTCTAAATTTTAAAAAGAAATTTTAAAAACATAGGCTGGCTACCAATATGTGTATTTTTATGTATGACTGTAGAGTTTTAGAGTTTTTGTCGTAAACCAGACTAAAGTATATGTAGAGTGTTTCCTAGTCTGGTTCCCTGCTTCGTATGCTCCCTGCGTTGTTATCCGCTATTTGTATAGGGGTAAGCAACGCAGGAAGTATAAAAAGCAGGGGACCAGTCTAATTATTCCCACACTTAGCCTGCTTCCCAGCCTTATTGTAGGACTCATCATCACTATCAATGACTGTATGGCGAGAACAGACCGACACCACTGACCTATACGTAATCAATTGTTACAACGACCGCTTGATTAGTAATGATTGTTCTGATTTTAAAAGAAAACAACATAAAATGAATTAAAAAAGGATTGTTGCTACCAGTGACAGATGCTACAGTCCGTAAACCAGGCTAATGTACATGTCACGAATTGCCACTGTAGTGCCAAAGTTGACGTAGTGGTAGTGTATATTGTTTGTCTATAGAGTTAATCCTTATTGCCGGGGGTCAATAAGGTCATTGACTATTAAACCAGCAAAAGAGAATCGTTTGCGGGATTCAAGTGACACTGTTCAAGACTTGTGATGTTTGTTGTATTTCCCCCCGATGTTAAGTGATTACATCCCAATCATAAAGCTGTCGTCTATTCGAGTTGGTGTGACTGGGTTACACACTTTGCTTACAGAGTTAATCCCGTTATGTCATCTTTGAATGAAGCTGTTGACTTTTGTCTCTGAGTAAATGGTTCTGTTTCTGGATGAGATAATTGTTTCTTTTTTATATCATTAATTGTTAGATATGCAATCCACATGTAAAGATTTTTCTTATTTTCCCACAGCCCAGTGAAAACCGTCTTTACATTCGATATTTACTATTTAGCACTAATTTAACACCAAGAACCTTAATAACAATGGACGAACCTCCAACTAAAAAGTGACAAATTTTAAGGCTGGAGAAAATAATGATTGTAACTGAAAGAAGTGAAAAAAAGCAAACCACTCACAAAAAAAGCAGTTTAAATATCGGTAAAAGAAATTTAGGTTGTTATAAAGGAAAACAAGTAATTCATAAACGATTTCATAAGCTAAAATATGTGACATTCAAATGTAAATGTGATATCATGTTTAATAATAGAAGTATATCTTTATTTCTATTTAATTTTGCTTTTAGATGAATGCATACAATATTTTAGCAAGAACTTTTAATAAAGAATAGAATATATGTACAGTGATTGTGGTTATTCTTCTTGAAATTGTTCTGACCTTGAAAACTGGTATTTTTGTACAAATCTGCTATGAGAGACCACCTGTCTTGAGAGACCACTTTTTGTTGGCAGAAGGGGCGGTCTCTCATAACAGGTTTTACTGTGTAGCTTTATGAGTCACTTTTCTGTAGCCATTATATTGTCATGAAATAAAAGTGTTCATTACAGCCTTCATTTGCAACAGTTTAAATGAAGAAATTTCTCCAGTTGCCACTTACCATGGTGAAGTGAGAAAATAGTCGAGCCCCCAGCCTGATGAACTGGTAATCTATACAAATTATGATGTCTGATTTGAGTTTTTCCAGCAATATTCTGTTGTAAGCCATAATCTGTCCTGACGCTGATTAAGAAGCTGTCTTGAGATAGAGATTGCTAATCAAGATAATTGGAAAGGGACACCACTGACCATTGACTAAGGCATCCTACCAACAGATGGCACATATAAAGGTATCTTCAGGAAATCAAATCTGCTGCTACACTTAGTAATCTGAGGAGTTGCCAAAATTCTCTTGCAGAAACAGACCTTCTGTTTGAGACTAACCTTGAGAGCTCAAAAATCTATGAATTTGAGGGAGATAAATGAGTTGGAGATGGGTCAGAAATTCCATTACCCAGATCTAAGAAGTGCCAAGAGAGCATAAGATACAACTTTTCTCGAATTCAGTAAAAAGTCCAAATGTGTGAAATGTGAGACAAGGCTGTTCATTCGTTGTAACTATACAGTATTTACCACAGGCTGATATTTAGCCCAAAAAGGCAGAGCACAACATTTCTAAACTGGTCCTCTGGATGCAAATGGAAGGTGTGTGTGTGTGATTGGACTTTTAATGTATCTTTAAAAATTTTTCAGTCATATCGCTACAATGTTTGCAGTGTTACAGTTTATAGTGATGTCTTGCACTGGGGCATCATGCCGCAGACATGAAGCATGATGTCCCACCAAGTCACATTATCCTGACACCAGGCCGACCAGTCCTAACACTAACCTCATAATGCTGAGCACCAAGCAAGGCAGCTATTAGCACTGTTTTTGTAAGTCTTTGGTATGACTCGGCCGGTGATCGAACCCACGACCTCCTGCATCCGAGGCGGACACTAACCACTAGGCCACCGGAGCAGTGCAAATGGAAGGACTGGGATAAGAAAGTATGCATCAGTCAGAACAGGGCTATTTGTACAGTCATCCCTCTTGAAGAAAAGGAATAATGAATTATGATTTTTCCACCTTGAACTTGGGTATGACAATAAATTTGTATTTTAGCTGGATGAGGTAGTTTTCTCTTTTGAAATTTTTCCACCAATTATCTGGAAAGAAATAATGTTACTTCCTATGTAAAAATCTTCTTCCTGAGATATTTTGGACTCCCCATCATAGAAAGGGAAGAAGAATGGTTTCCGATAAATGAAATCTACAGCCTGTCTGAAACTACTTGGATCACCCATTTGTTCATCAGAAATAGGCTGATCAAAGCATGGTTGAATGGGGCAATCTGGTAACAAAAAGGAGACTCTCCATGTGTGGTATTGGTAATGAAACATTGCCAATTGTTAGGAGACTTGAAAAATAGCTTTTTTCTTCCTTTTCTCCCTTACTGAACTGCATTCCAGGCTGAAACATCAGCTGTTGTCTGAAGCTTTGTTGCAGTTAAGACTGCATTGTCATGAAGGATGTTATCGCCTATAATTCTCTCTCCCAAAAGCCTTTGTGGAAAAGGCTGTTGGGGATGAAAAGAAAGATGAATAGGTATAAAGAGCTGGAGGGGTACCTGTTTGTGCTGTTTCAGTTTATCCTCTATTCAAACCCCAAACAGCAGCAGTAAGCCAAAAGGCAATAATCGCAATGCAAAGAAGTGATGTGGCATTAGCAATGTTGAATGCTGAAACATGTCATGTTCTATCAAATCAAGATTCCATCAGTGGTTAGCTCCTATATTGATCACTCTGTCCATATAGGTGGTCAATTCCTACCCATGGTCATTTGCTGCGTTCTCAGCTAAACCAAACACCACCGAAGATGCCAAGTCTGCCATCAATGACATCCTTTCCTCACTGGATTTAGCATGAATAATCAGAACAGGGTTTTCTTTGCCACTGCTCTGGGGTATGTGTGTGTGGAAGGAGGGTTGTCCTCATCTTGCAATGCTTCATATATCTGCATACAACATGCCAAGCAGCAAGGAAGTAGTAGTATTTTCGTCCTAACAAGCAGGATACTATTTCCCAAATAGGTACATCAATAAAGTCATGCCTGTTGTTCGTATTAGAGGTCAGGTAACCAATAATGCATGTTCTGCCAGGCAGGAAGGCCAGAAGAGGACTGTACAGAAGGCTCGAAAGACTGGATGACCAGTTGGAAGGAAGGTCTGACCGTCAACTGGAAAGACACACTGGATGGATCAAATTTTCATGACTGCTGTAAGGTTCTATATACAATGGAATGGACTGCTGGCAGGTGGCATGTTGCAAATTGACTTTCTATCATCTGGTTGAACGGAAGGCACAGAAATATGGTTAACAACTGGTATGGTAATGTGCAGCAATCATGGCTAGAAACATATCAGCTATATTAGAAAAAAAATCCAATGCATCTTCTTTTCTGGCTCAAAGACTATGGTTGGAGATGCATGTGGCTTTGCACCCATTGGCCTGCCTAAGGGAAGACATTTTCCCATAAGCTCCAAGTCAGAAATGGGCATTTGCCAGATAATGGAAGGACGCTCTTCCACAAACACAAAAACATCAGTAGACAAACATGACAAAAGAGTGGCAACAATTGTCCAGATGAAAGCAACCACACCTTTGCCTCCTTGATCATTTTTGTCATCACTGATTCTGTCTGGATGCAGCTGGAGACACTGCATTATCCCCCTCTAGCTGATCAGCTGTGTTAGTCACTGATAGGACTTTCCTGGGTACTTGTATATCCCTGAGGACTGAAGAAAATGTCCTTTTGGGCCTAGACTTGCAAATACTACATGGTGTTGTAAAAATATATTTCATGCATGTCAGGCAAGACCCATGATTATTCTTGCACAATGACATGTATATTTTGTCACACTGCTTCTGAAAAGACAAGAATGCTGAAGCAAATACCAGGAAATAATCAATAATACCACCCATATTATCACAAAATATCAAATTAAACTTTGCAATTCAAAAATGCACCATGATGTATGTGATTCTAGCCTTATATGGACAGAAAAAAGTAGTTCATAAACCTCTAAAAATATGAAAATATTCCATAAAAATGCCCAAAATATTTTTTGAAAAAATGATTCATAATCATGAAGATTCTTGAAAGGTTTTAAGAGGCAATGTCCAATGTTATATGTACTAAAGCAAAAGCTTAAACTGGTGCCATTTAGAGGGGGAAAAGGGAAACTAAATGGCAATAATTTCTTCTTGTTGCTATGGCATATAGACATAAGTAACATTTTTTTATCTTTCTGAAATTGCTAGATTTAAAATGTAGTGAAACTAATATTTCTAACACTGATGTGATTGAGGAATGTATTCAAATGAAAATTACTGTCTGGCCAACAAGCAATATTAACAAGGTTGGGGCTCTGTGATTATCTTTGAACAAATTCTGTCTGGCCTACAAGCAATACTGGTAACTCACCTGTAGTGAGCTGTTGTGGTTTTCACAAAGAAGTTGAAGGAAGCGTAGAATTGGCTCCATGATATCTATCTGTGGTGAAAGCTTCTTGTCATCTTTGTCCTTCTGGTTTTTGTCCAAGGCATCATCTGTATGGATGCCATGAAAATGAGGATCTTCATCATTGGAAATTGCTGTGGATAAGAGGGAAGAGCCTCTCCCAGTGCCGTGATGTTCAAAACCATCTGAAAGTAAGTATCAATATCATGGTGTTCATGACAGTCAATTATCATTTATTTATTACCTCTTATGGATATCATAATTCACATCATGGAGATGCTGACAGTCAATTACCATTCATTTATTACCTCTTATGGGTATCATAATTCATGTCATGGTGTTCATGACAGTCAATTACCATTCATTTATTACCTCTTATGGGTATTATAATTCAAGCCATGATGTTGATGACAGTCAATTACCATTCATTTATTACCTCTTATGGATATCATAATTCACATCATGGAGTTGGTGAGAGTCAATTACCATTCACTGATTACCTCTTATGGGTATTATAATTCAAGCCATGATGTAGATGACAGTCAATTACCATTCATTTATTACCTCTTATGGGTATCATAATTCATGTCATGATGTTCGTGAATCAATTACCATTCATTTACAGTAGTCCCCCTCTTATAAGGCCACCCCTAATGCAGCAGGGAAGTGGCCTTATAATGCGGGTGGCCTTTCTAGAGGGGGATGACAAATGCGAATAGTAAATACATATGGAAAAAAGTCACAAGTACATTTAATTTTAAATATTTAATATTTTAATTAAAAAATCACATGCAAGATGTGAAATAAATGTAAAACAAACTTTGTCATCATTTGCAAAAGAATGCTATGAATAACCATTAATACAGTTTTAAAACTGTCTTTATAATTATGTTACAGTTCACATCAAGTCACTTTGTTGGAAACAGTCTAAAAAACAAACCAGTCTCATCACATTAAAAATATCCTTGCTGTCATATCCCCTGCATATATCGTTTAGTCTTTTGTTCCAATCTTCGACAATTTCATTATTAAGTTCAGCTGATTCGCCGCTAATGACAGAACACTTGATATTGTGTCGCACTTGAAATCTGTGCAACCATCCGTTACTTGCGGTAAAGTCGTCATATCCCAGTTCAACTGACAAAATTTTTGCTTTTTCTTGTCTTTCAAATCAGGATACAAATGTCTTATTGGCTCAAACAATATTCCTTTCTCCGTCCATTTCACTTTTCCACTTCTGCAGATTTGTTTAATTATCTTTCACGATACTGTTTATCTGAGTCTTCCCGACGTTAGTTTTCTGCAAGGATCCTCGATGACCACCCACCCCCCCGGCCGTCAGTTGAATTACTTTCACGTTCTCTTCTAAACTGAGAATTTTTATTTTCCTCGATGACATGTTGATCTTTTTGCAGTAAGTTATTCATGTTGCCAACTAAAATACTCATAAAACAATTTTGTATGCATCTAAACAAATTGCCGTGTGTTTTTAAAGGAAGTGATGATCTTGTCACGTGATTCGTTAGTCGCAGTCTGGTACCCTATTGTTTTTATACATTTCTTGAAACTAGGTGAGAGAAGCCAAAACGGCTTCGATATGTACCATTAACATCACGCAGATCTGACCTCGCGGCTGCTAGGATTCGTAATTTTGACAATTATTGTCAGTAGTAATAGCCACTGATTACCAAAGTGAACAAGCTCAACATCTTACTAAGGGAAGCCATAAAGGCTATTAAACCATTTTCCTGCTGACTTGGGTATTGTACATCGATACTGCCACTTCTCAGCTGTTACTACTGTTCGATAATTGTATTCTTAACAATTATCAGAGGGACTAAACCGGACATCTTATGATAACACAGCAGTAAGGCTAATTGGATTACATGTACGTACCCTTTTGTATGGATTAAAATTTGAGTCTTTGTCGGTTTTTATGGAATAAATTTGGCTTCTCGTGAGGCGTAAATGATATATTAACCTTAGTGGTAAATGTACTTTACTCAACACTTCTTTCAGTAACGAAAACCTGACATCGGGAAAAAGAAATTGGATTATTTAACACACGTTATGAATACAATACTGGTTCTGGATACATATTCAAATAAAATGTGGCCGCTTGTGAGGGGTACATTTTACAATTTTGCACCAATGTGCTGGCCGCTGGTCACGTTAGCTGGGTGGCCTTTCGCGAGGGGTACTTTTGAACACAAACTCGTCGGTGCCAACGGATTCTGGACGTAAGGAGCGGGTGGCCACTGGTAAGGGGGGCCGTTCAAGAGGGGGACTACTGTATAACCTTTTATGGGTATTATAATTCAAGCCATGATGTTCATGACAGTCAATTACCATTCATTTATTACCTCTTATGGGTATCATAATTCATGTCAGTGTTCATGACAGTCAATTACCATTCACTGATTACCTCTTATAGGTATCATAATTCATGTCATGGTGTTCATGACAGTCAATTACCATTCGTTTATTCTCTTTTATGGGTATCATAATTCAAGCCATGATGTTGATGACAGTCAATTACCATTCATTGATTACCTCATATATCATAATTCATGTCATGGTGTTTATGACAGTCAATTACCATTCATTTATTACCTTTTATGGGTATTATAATTTATGTTAGGGTGTTGATTTTAGCAACAACACCCATATTAAATGATGGATTGGTATCAGTGTTGTTGTTATAGGTTTAACATCATTTTTCAGCACATGATAGGCTATATATGGTGGCCAGTTTAATTGATGGAGGAAGAACCCACTGACCAATTGAAAACTACCAACATGCTTTCTAAAGTATCCATATTGACTGAGCCTGAGACTTGAACACAAACAGACAGGTGAGATGACAGTGATTGGTACAGGTGAGTACATTAGACCACTCAGCCAAACAGGGACTTCAAATTGGAATCAAATGAACAATTTTAAAGACTCTGATGAAAGAATGCTACCTTTTATATTATGCATGACCTGGTCAAGCAGTTTTTGAAAAGTTGTAAGCAACAATTGTGAGCAGACAATGGACAGGGCATGATGGACAAAGAACCATACCATAAGAGAAGTTGACTTTATGGTCATGTGATTAAGGAAATTATCCCTGTACCCAAAATTGTATACAAATGATTTAAGTTAGTGACTGACAGTTAAAGTTTTCTGTAGAAGTCAACTGGGATATTATTTCAAAACAAAGCTAATAAATTCCATCCTTATTTTTTTCAGTTGGCACAATACATGACCTGTAACTGAATTAAAAAAATTTCACTTAAGCAAATTCATATTGATGCTACAATATTAGGTAAAGTTTAAGTTTTAAAGGTTTAGAGTAGAGAGATTCAATGAAAATGATATGGTATCCCAAAAATATTTTTAAAAAAACACTGCAACTGAACATAATTTGTCCAATTATTCACTTAAAAGTTAACATTAAAACTTTTTATTAAATTATTACTTTTATATATTTTTATATTTTATATCTCAGATTTCCTTATTTCCTTAAAAATATTGTGCTCTTAAAATACTATAATCTACAGTAAATAAAACTGAAAAGCAACGCAACATTTAGTCCCTAAGTTCCTGCAAACTGATGAATATATTCTTTATGAAATTTATCAAACAAAGGTGACTCAAAATCCCTTTCAGTTTACAATCTGCATATTCAAAAGAAATTTACCTATCCCATTTCTAATTCCCCCAAAGCTCATCTGGGTCATGACCTTTTGTGCACTGTGAACAGTGTCTTTCTGTTCCTCTGGCTTTTTCTCCCCAAGGAATTCTGCTGCATTAACTACACTTGAATTCTTGATATCCTGTTGGGCCTCAAACATATACTGATAAAAGACAAGAAAAAACTTTTCCGCATCTTTGTCCTCTGTCAGCCGCCTGAACAGCGATTCCTATGAAGAAAAAACCACAATAAAGCAAAAATGATTAATTTCTTATCCAATAAAATCACTCTAGATAACACATGTTAAAGAACAACATAAACAGGTCTGAGTGGAGGCTTATCATACATGTCTGTGTACAAGTGTGTGTGTGTGTGATTTGGATTTGTAACGTAGCATTAACAATTTTTCAGTCATATCGCTATGATGTCTGCAGTGTGGCAGTTTATAGTGATGTCTAGCACTGGGGCATCATGCCGCAGACATGTAGCATGATGTCTCACCCAGTCACCACCAGGCCGATTAGTCCTAACACTAACTGCTTAATGCTGAATGTACAAGTGGGGGTAAAACTGTAAACAACATAGACCCTGATAATATTGTGCCAGCATATTAAGGCTTATGCTGTTTGTTCTCCTGATTAACAGTGTAACAACTGCATAGATCCAGATATTCTGGTGCATTATGCAATGGTATATATGGGTCTGTGCAGTTTACAGTTTGACTGGACTTGTAAGTATAAACAGTACACCAAAGACCTGCAAACCAGTGATACCAGTGAAAAATGAATCTAACTATATTAATTAATTACTGAATTCTAATCTTTGCAGTTATTGTATCCATGGCATAAAAGCTATGGGTATGAAACCCGTATCACAAATTTGTTCACCTATTCTGTATTGATAAACGATGCTCTAATTACAGAGAGCAACAAAACAATTTCAGTGATAATGTATATTAATACTGATTTGGCCTTAATACCAATATATTCACATTCAACATTTTAGTGAACTATTTTGTACTGCAATAAAACTGACTCTGTGTTTCAGAATAACCTATCCCTTGTACATAAGGAAACAGTGCTTCTAATCCTCATCATGTTAAAATTTACCAACCATAAAAACTTAACCCTCTTGTGGAAAACTGGGATATTATGCCCTCAGCACATTTACAGCTGAGTAGAAATTTTAAGTACATAAAATACAAGAGTGTCAGGTTATAAATAAATATATCTGATTATGTTTGTAGCCACCTATATGAAAATTAAAAGTGTCATTGCTGTTTTAGAGACAGATGGATGTTGAGGCTACCTGGATCACAGTATTGCCTCCCTCTAAGAGGGCAATGCCCAGTTCCACAGTCTCCTTGAAGATTCTGTAGTTGGTGTTCTTGATGATCAGGTCTACAATCAGATCTGAGGCTCCTTGCTTGTTCAAGTGGCACTAAAATATATTGTAAGGCCTAAATCATGACAGCTGTACAGACATATTTTGAGGTGATTTATGCATTTTGTAATAGAAAAAAAGGTGAAAAAAACTGGTGGACAAACAGAAAAATATAGATTGACAGACTTACGTATACATGTACAGATAAATTAATATTTCATTTTTGATAGCTTTTCTATAATGAACATAGCTATCTAAATCTGCCTTAAAAGAACATAACTTAAAATATATAAATTGTTTCAATGTAACACATTTAACTGCCAGTCTAGCATGCCTAATGATATAGCTGCCTGTTATATGTTGTATCATAGCAACCACTATTATGCAATATATCATAGCAACCTCTAAATAATGTATCATAACAACCAATATTATGCAATATCTCATATCAATCTCTATTATACAACGTATCGTAACAACCTCTTATACACTATATCACAACAACTCTCCATTATGCAATGTATCATTTACTTTTTCAACTGTTACCATTATTAATGTAATTTATAACATGAGTTTCAAACTGCATCCGTAAAGCTGTAATTGCTGCATTAAAACATCAACCCCTGGAGGTTTTTGTCCTTTTTGCTTGAATTTCGAGTAGGAAACATATTTTGAAAGCTATTTCTGAATACATCCTAATACATCAACTTCCAGGTGATTTTCCAATAACCTAAAGCCTAGTTGTGTTAGAAACATCATTTTTCATTGGCTATTTGGCTCGCGCATGAGCAGAAGGGTAAAAGTTGGAGTTCCTTTTTATTTGCTTAACGGACCCATTATTTTCATATCGAGACCATTCTTTATTCCAAATGCCCATCTTATCCTACTTTTTGCAAAGGTTCATCTGTCTGTTTGCAGTTCATACTGATTTGCCTTATATCTAAGACCAAAAAGTCTAAAATCCTGACACAAAATCGGATTCCAACCACGGGCAAATTTTGGGTGGAAAAAATCTGGCCCAAAAAATGAGTTTTTTTCCCAGTTTTTGTAGTGCAACAAGAATTTCCAGATTATTTGGTATCATTGTAGAACAATACAACACTATAGAACTGTGCTTCTACAGTGTTGCCTGGCACAGTGCTACTTTACTACACCCACAATACAACACTATAGAACTGTGCTTCTATAGTGTTGCCTGGCATAGTGCTACTTTACTATACCCACCATACAACACCATAGAACTGTGCTCTGACAGTGCTGCCTGATATTGTGGTACTTTACTATACCCACCATACAACATAATATTAACTGTTCTCTGGCATTGTTGCCTAGCATAACAGTGCTACTATATTATAACCACCATATAACAGCACAGAACTGTGCTCCTACAGTGTTGTATGGCACAATACAGTGGTACTATACCCACTATACAACTGTATAGTGTTATTCTAAATAAAAACCAAATCTGTATGGGTTGCAATAACTGTGGAGTCTAATCACGCCCTGAAGAATTTTTCAACCTGGACAATATTATACTACAACAATTCTACAGTGTTATCTGGCATAACATGGTGCTACTATATTTAACCCCAGTGGATAACACTATTAAATTGTACTCTACAATGTTGTATGAGTGTAACAATATTATACTCCACTAGACAAATTCTTATATATTCTATTTAATTTTAATGTTTTGTATTCTATTTGATAAATTCAAGGTGTTTGGGGGGGAAATGTCAAACATTTTTTCAAAAAACTGAAGGATTTTCATGGATAACACAATTTGTTTTTTTAAATTTGAGTTTTTTTTAAAGGTTGTTTAAACCATGAGTGACAGTGGTGAAATCTGATGACAGCAAACTTTGAAAAAAACTTGGACCCTTTAATGTGAGGATGCTGTCAAATGGTGTCAAAATCTCTAGGCATCAATGCTATCAAATATGGTCATATTCTTGCTTTGGTTTTTGAGAATTCATTTAAAGATTTTTCTACATTTAGTGATTGTGGTGCCATTTGAATGAAAATGAAAAACCTTATGTCAGGACTAATCAAATTTTTAAAAGATTCCATTTGTTCGTTATTGATAAGTTATTTTAAAAACTGATCTTTTTAAGTAAAGGCATCCATATTTTACAACCATGAATGTCTTTCAGACCAGGATCTTTTCATCACATTTGGGTCAATTTCTGTTGAGCAGTTTTTGGGAAGCCAGATTATAATTTTTCTATTTTTTTTATCATAAGAGCATTATTTGATTATAGATTGTCATTATTTGTACAAAATGTGAAAGCTTATCATGCCAGGATACCCTAGATTGTTGTTGTTGTAGGATTTAACGCCATTTTTCAGCACACGATATGCTATACATGGCGGCCAGTATTAATGGTGGAGGAAGAACCCGAGAAAACCCCAGAAAAAACCACCGGCCCACAAGAAGCTACTGGCAAGCTTTCTCACATACCCACATTGGCTGAATCCGAGACTCAAATCCATGCAGACAGAGGTGAAATGGCAGTTATCCGTAACGGAGAGCACTTTAGACCACTCGGCCACTCTGACCCCCCCCCCCCCCGAATTGTCATTATTTGTACAAAATGTGAAAGCTCATCATGCCAGGATACCACAGATTGTCATTATCTGTACAAAATGTGAAAGCTCATAATGCCAGGATACCACAGATTGTCACTTGACGGTCTTTCAAGTTAGAATAACACTGGCCATATTTGGTGGATTAGCAATAATGATACAAACCTGAAAGCCCTTCATGCCAAAATACTCACGCTCAATGCAAAATCTGACAGATGACTTTCGGAGATTTTAAAACAGCAAATAATGACTCCTGCCAGATAATGCACGTCAAATGCATCCATGTTATCATATACTCATCTGGCCTTACAGCCATGTACGATAAAATATATGGCCAAAACCTTAGTAAAATTTGTATGCCACCCATTGCTGCCTTCAAAAAATTAACTGTCTTGCTTTTCACTAACTTTAGCTTGATAAAAAAAATAAGTCAGATAAATCTGATGGAGGATTACCTTCAATATACACCCCTCGTTAATTTGCTTACAACGGGGTTCCAAAAACAGGCTGCACCAAAGCAGGGTGCATGTTACTGAAGGACCTCAAAAATACAGTGGGATGGTATCCACGCTGAACATGTAGAAAACTGCATAGGTTGGGTGTGGGGCAACTGGGCTGTTTAATGGTTAAAGACTCAATTTATAATCACATTGGGAGTAATTGTTAATAAGTGCTCTTTATAATGCAGCTGTTCATTTTTTTTCATAAACTGCCTTAATTATCAAGATACCCAACCTTAAAGAGATTGTTAACATTATTCAACCCAGTTTTAACAATTTTGTATGTAACATTGTGTATTATGTCACTACATTTTGTTGCTGTTGATAAATTTAGTTCCCTGCTTTGTAAGGTCCCTGCATTGCAACAAAAGGAGCAAAAATGAAGGAAATTAGACAAATTGTTGACTCAAACTAAACAAGATTCCTTTTTTCCAAAATCTAGGGACATTTATTTGATGAAACAACTGTCAACATTGAAACTCATTTTTTAAACATTGTTCTACTAGTAAAACACTGATGCTGTGAATTCACTGCAAGTAATAGTGAAACTTCAGTGTTCCTGATGGAAATCTCTGAATGCCAATTCAGGAATTGTAAGTTAACTACAAACTATGAGCCATACCTGTGAAACAACCCGTACAGAAATTTCTCATGGATTCTGTATAGAATACTTATGGAATCCGTATGGAAGAGATATGGACTGAAAAACTTATGGAATCAGACAATTTATTACATATCAATTCCGTAAGTACTTCACAGCAAGTGAAAATTCCATATGGAATAAAGTTGTAATGTTAATCCATAAGCACTTTTTTCCATATGGAAAGCAGGCTCATGTATTATAGCATCATGGAAAATACTCTCTGAAGAATTAATAACCTAAACTATCTGATTCAAATAGAAATATTGGTGGGAGTTAGAGTACATGTATATGTCGGTGTAGCTGATGTGGAAGGACGAATATATACTCATATAAATTTGAAAAAACACATATATGTCAGTTTTCTTTAATTTATTTCCACAGATGTTTAAAAACAAAGACATTACCAGAAAGGTAGAGAAAATGTAAACATGATCAGAAAATTAATATCGGGTAGTACAAGCATAGATGAATCTTTGGACTTAGAAAATTTGGTGCAAGGTGGATTTTGGGCTTGATCTGATGCTTATTCTGAAAAGTAATTTTGTTGGCTTCGTATTAAAATATGCTCTACAAAAATCATAACCTAGTGAAAATGTGACTTAAATTTCAGAAAAATCAAAATTTCTTGACATTCACTCAAATGTCCTTTTCACTAAAATTATGGTATTTTAGGAGATTTTACCAAAACTTCTGAAAATATCAGTGAAATTTTGTGATTGCAATTTTCACTGACTCTTCCAACATTTCTGAAAATATCAGTGGGAATTTGTAATTGAAATTTCACTGAGAGGTTGTCAAAAATTCTAAAAATATAGTGATATTTTGTGATTGTAATATCACTGACATTTTAGTAAAAAATATCAATAAGATATAATAAAATTTATTTTTTCTTTCTTGTACAATTTGAATGATTTTCAGCAGCATTAATATTCCCTGTTTCTGATGGCTGTAATTGTATTGTTTATTTTGGGTACAATAACTTCTTTCCACAGCTTTCTGTATTATATGTCTTTATCAAATTTTGTTGTTGTTGTTGTTGTATTTATTTATAACTTAAACTGGATTTAACTGCCCTCAAACAAGTTTTCTTGTTTTCTGTTTTAAATCAGAATTTCGCTTTTCTCCTGACCTGAATCTGATTTTCCTCGATACGGATGCTTTTTTAAATATCGTCTCGGAAACTTTTTTTTAATAATGCTCTAACCGGTCCCATTCTGCAATGAGCTTTCTAATAAGTATTTGTTCTGTTTATTATTTAAAGGATGATTGCTGTACAGAGCTTTGTGATTGGTCAAAATTGTGTACTTGCCCAATGAAACATTGCATAACAGAAACTGATGGGAATGCTAAACATGGTGATTCGAGCGGGATACAAGTTTGAATTACCATGTGAAAAACGTGCGCCAATGATAATAGCTTGAATGCAAAGTCGATGGGAACATAAAATTGGTCAGTCTGTATGAAAACTGAACACCAGGACTAGCATTTTGCTTTTTGTGCCATAAACAGCTCTACAGTAGTGGCTAACGTGCTAAATAGGACAAGGAATTGAAGCAGGATGATTTCAAAGTTATATAACTCAAAACTGATTAACTTCCAGGATGAATTTAAGGAGAACAATGTATAGATCACTGGTGGGATTTGTTGCGAAATACCCACGTCTATCAAAGATCGTCATATCTTTGCAGAATTTTCTTGGCCCACATGTAAAATTATCGTTCAATATTGTGAGGCATTATTGTATACATTATCAAAATATTCTAGGTGTGTTGGAATTCAGTGTAAAATAAGAGTACTTATATCATGATAAACGTTTGTCATGGCTGCTTATGGAACAAGGAATAATTCAAGAGACCACAACAGCATCATAGTTTGTACATTAATCAAAAATCAAGTAGCAGTACAAGTGACATGGCAGGCTTCTATCATTTCTTCTTTTCATGTCTCAAATGGATGCTTTTCTGTAATTTTTGCATTATTTTCATGGTTGAATTTTTCAATACAAATTAATATTTTATATTTTACATATGTTTATATATTCACAGATGCCTGTGTATATATTCCAAGCTTGATATTTTGATTTTTAAAATCACTTAATTATTTTGATTCAAGCCAGATTCTTCACATCAATCAGGGTGTGAGTAATCAAGAGAGTGGTATATCATCTTTGTAAGTGGCAATGTATTGAAATATTTTGATAACAAGATGTCACAATGAAATATATATATATATATATATATATATATATATATATATATATATATATATATACACCCTCACATACATACCTGCATCACATACAAATAAAAACATACAAATTCACCATTACCTGAACATCATGGACTGTCATCTCATGCCTGACAGGCATGTTAGAAACAATTCCTCCATCTTGAACGTGGCCCAGCAGTGAAGATGACAGTGTTATAGGCTCATTACGGCTTCTGGCTGGTTTCCCATAATACCTTGTGAGCAGTGTTTGTCTCAGTGCTTCTCCCTGATGATTGAAAGAACAAAAACAACTATAAATGTTTTTATGGAACACAGATACCCCACCAGCATCCAAAATGACAGATGATAAAAAAAATTAAACATGGTGTGAAGCTGGACAAATAGGCAGACAAGGACAACTATGTCCCTACCAATACTGTGTCAGAGCAAAAACAGGAATTTAAAATATTGCTCAGTTAAAAATACCATATACAGAGTTGGCCAATTCACAGACCAACAATATTCAGATTTGAAGAGGAGTTACACACTCTAAATGCTTGCAGTCAGAAACCATAATTAACTGCTATAAAATAAAGGATAAACCGGTGATGCAGTGGGATTTTTCCGAAACAGAAAAGCAGAGTGAGACTTGTCTAAAAGGACACTTAAAAAAGTTTTCTTTCTTGAGGAAGTGTCCTTAATTTACACTGAAGTTAAGGAGGATCTTAATGTTAAAAAAATGGACTCACAAATGTTGCCAATTATGGACAGGTGACTTTTGTATTCGCTGTGTCTGTTAAGGCATGTTTCACTGTACTGTTAAAGGCACATTTGACCGCTGTTATGGGAATCATAAAAATTCATAAAAACTGTTTAGGAAAATGCCAAATTCAAAGATTTTGTTGAACAGAACATTAAGGAATGGAAGGAAAATTTCATTTGTGCACTGATAACAAAAATAGGTATCATATCAAGTCCAGGGGTATTCTTTTTGATTTTTTAAGTAAACTTCACATAATTTCATAATTTGTGAGAAATTTTTAAGTTGTCAACCTGAGAGGTAGTTCTTCTAACAATATTGTCAGAGTCATCTAACTTGCACACAGGCTTCTTCAATAAAGATTCAAAGTATTCATATCAGTTTGCAGGGCGATACATTCCACTTCATGTTGAGAATAACGTGTTTCCCATTTCAAAATATGCCATAACTAATTTATTCATCTGGGATTCCCTAGTGTATCTTTTCTTTACTGCAACTGCTGATTTAAAAGCTGATTTACGCTGTCTATATAACTTGTGGTCAGGTTCTGTATTTTAGAATCTAAAGCATCGTAATCAGCAGTTTTTATTATAATGTCTTATCACATTCTTTACCCCACCAACGTGGTTGTTTTGTTATATTAAGTACTTTGCCTATGGTCTGAAAAATTGCAACTATTTCAAGATATCTGAATAGATCATTCTTTGTGCCTTCATAGTCTGAGCTAAACCTACGATTATATATTATCTTTAGTAAGACAAAAATATTCCAGACAGGTGGGGTATAGATCTAAGGACATATGGATGTGTAGATGTAAGGACAGAAGTAAATACAGATGGATGAACAGATGTAAAGACAGAGGGGTGTACAGATGTAAGGACAGATGGGTGTACATATGTAAATAATGACAGATGGGTGTACAGATGTCAGTGAGGACAGAAGGGTGTAAAGATGTAAGGACAGATGGATGTACAGATGTAAATAAGGATAGATGGGTGTACAGATGTAAATAACGACAGATGGATGTACGGATGAAAATAAGGACAGATGAATAACATCATAACATTACTGTCATTTGTTTGTGTGAGTCACATTTAACAAGCATTTGTTTATATGAAAAACTTTTGCCTGGCATTTCCTGGTGTGAGTCACTTTTAATTGGCATTTGTTAATGTGACAATTACTTTTAACATGAATTTGTTTATCTCACACTTTTATCTGGCAGAAAGACTGATAACCATTTGTTTTATATCTCTTAAGTCTCTAAAATGTGAAACATTTGCTGTCTAACTCTGTAATTTTGGGCGCATAATTTACTAATCTAATGCAAAATGGATTGATTTATCTGCCTGCCAGGCAAGGGAATATCCATGCTTTAGGTCTGCCTATACAATAAGATGGGCTTAATCTAGTCACACATTATCTAAATTTCACTATAAAGGTCGCATGTGTCTCGTTTCTCATGGTATTTCAGCATTAATCTTTGTAGATCATCAGGCAATGTTTGAAATGAGACAAAATGAGAAATGAGTTCTGCTGTGTTTTGTTTCATGCAATAAAGAATACTTTAAATCATTCAACAGATGCCCGGATGTGGGTCAGTCCACTGGAAAAAAACTAATTAATACATGTTATTTATCACGTACTCCAAGTATGACCTCAATTTCACTTTATAAATCTTACCCTGAGAAAGATTTTAAAAAAAACAAAAAAAAAACCACTTGTTTACTTCAACTCTTACTGGTTCTGAATCAAGGTCAGGAACTAGGTCAGCATTAAATACAAAGTTTCTATTATTAGTTGTTTACAATGAATAGATCAAACATAATTGAACTGAATTTCTGGACAATGTCAAATCCAGTAAATAAAGTTACATTACAATAGCATGTAATGGAATAAAAAATATTAAATATAAATTAAATCAAATACACATAATGGTAGAAATTTACACAAGAACCAATATTCTTGTACAAAACCAATCTTTCCTTGAGTCATAATGACCTGGACCTTTGACCATTTGACACCAAAATCAACAGGCCTCTTCCATACCACAAATGCAAGTCCTCCCTAAACAATGATCAAGGTAAGTGGCTTAGAACAAAAGTTATTATGCCAAAAACATTTTCTTCCTTCAGTCAGTGACCTTTACCTTTACTGCAACATGACTTTGATATGCTTTTTACTTATCCCAAGTGAAGGCCATCCACAAAGTTTGGCCCAGATCTGTAATGAGCTAATGATACTGTACAAAACATATTTTTCCTCCTTGTCAAAGTGACCTTGACATTTTACCTTATGACCCCAAAATCATAGGTTTCATCCTTACTCCAAATGCACACTATTTTGAAAGTTTGATTAAAATATGGTACATGTTGGAGTTATTGAGTTATTGTGTAGAAACAAAATATGGAACAAATGGACAAAATAACAAAATGTGCATCACCTTACAGTAGGTGTATAAAAAGTCACTGCAGACATTACAATGTGATATAGATATTAATAATATAGACATTGCTTATATATAACATGTTAAAGTTTTAACTAGCAACTATAGTAGATTTACTACAATTTAGAAAAATTACAATTAAGACTGTTATTTACATGTTTAACCAGTAACTTGTCAAAGCAATGACATTCTAAATATCTACATGTAAATATCAAACATTAACAAATACAAACTGAAAAGGAACCAAATAAATTATGGAAACACATGCAATTTGATAAAACTGGTTCTGTGGAATACTGTTTTATCTGAGCATGCTATGACGTACTGAAATATTGTGACCTGCACAAAAATCTATAATTAAAATAAGGCCTAAACATTACTCACCTGGCTGATATCTAACTAAAAGTCTAATACAAGGAAAGGTGGTCAAAAAATGTTGGTTAGTATAATGCTTTCTGACAGCTAAAGGTTTATTATTTATTTTTAGTAATGATAGTCACATTGGATGGCGGAAAAGAATCATTGTAAAGGTCCTATGCTTTTGTCAAATTTGGTAAACTTCTGTCAACTAATTTTTGAAAACAATCTGTTTATGTTGTTGTTGTTGTTGTTGTAGAGTTTATTGACCTTTTGTCAGCACAAGATAGGCTATACATGGCAGTTAGTGTGTGTGGGGTGTGTGTGAGTGATTAGGATTTTTAACATAGCTTAAACAATTTTTAAGTCATATCGCTACAATGTCTGCAGTGTGGCAGTCTACAGTGATGCCTAGCACTGGGGCATCATGCCGCAGACATGTAGCATGATGTCCCACTCCGTCACATTATTCTGACACCAGACCCACCAGTCCTAACACTATCCTCTTAATCCTGAGCACCTATCGAGGCAGCTGTTAGTACCATTTCTGTAAGTCTTTGGTATGACTTGGCTGAGGTTTGAACCCGCAACCTTCCGCATCCAAGGCAGATGCTCTAACCACTAGGCCACTGCAGTGGTCTGGCAGTTAGTATAAATGGAGGAGGATGAACCCGGGAAAACCCCAGAAAGAACTACCTACCCATGAAAAGCTACTGGCAAGCTTTCTCAACAATCTATTTATAGTTGTTTACTTATTCTTTAGCAACAATGGCAATATTTGATAGTGGATTAGCTTCATATATGCAAAATTGAAGAAGGCTTTCATGACAATATGTTTTCTGTGAATTCTGGGAAAATTCTATTGAGCACTTTTTGATTTTTGAAACAATATTCAATTTTGGTTTTCATTTTAGCAATGCTGTTGGATTTGTACAAAGTCATATTTGAAAGCTGAACAGCAGTTTTTGAGAATGAATATGCCTCCAGAGTGATTGTCCCTAGAGAAAAAAAATATTGCTGGAATAAATCAAAGAAAAAAATTATAATATTAAATTTGGCATGCAAATGTTGCGAGCATGCATTTCCATTTCATGCCTCATCATTTACCCATTACCAGAATGTTATTATCACCTGTACATATATTTATAAATTGAAAGCCAACTATGGAACACTGATTAGGCTCTTGAAATAATAATAAATACAATATCAAATGATAATAAATACAATTTCAAATAATAATACAATTTTAAATAATAATCAAATAATAATAATAATAAATAATAATAATCAAATAACCTTATTCTTCTTATTGCTCTTGACACTTCAAAACTCAGAACAATTTAAATTTATAAATTTTTTCAAAAAACAACATTAATTTCTTTGAAACTGGAGCTCAATCAAATGTTCCCTATGTAGCATGCAGTACCAGTCTCTAAAGTCACAATAGCCAATGAAAATAATTGTTTCAGTAGACACAGTTACAACATCCAATGAAAATATTTGTTACAAGTCTTACCCGACGCAGATCATCCAGTTCCTTTTTGGTGAGAGACTTGGGATCCACCTTCAGAGAGAGATAGGGCAGGAGAAGATAGTAATATTCCCATCAACCAAAAGAGAAGTGAGTTAATAGTACTGAATAGTACAATTTACCCATGGGAGAAATAACTAAGAAACTTCACATTACCTAAATGTTGTATTATTGCTAAAAAAAATTGCCTCTCTTTACATTAAAAAAAACACAAAACAACCCAAACCCACCAAAAAAACAAACCTAATCATCGACCTGAGAAATTTACATACTTGAGTAGTAACTACGGTATTTCATATCAGCTTCAAGGGCAGTTTATCTTTAATATTGTAAGAATACATGGATGTAATGGGTTTATGGCACATCAACACAATTCTGGCCATATAGTACTGATTAAAAGTAAAATTATGAAAATGTAATGGTAAAAATCACAAACAAATGTTCAAATAAAACATAAACATGTAGTTGTATCAAATTAAAGATAATGAGTTAATATAACATTCTTGGTAAGGTGAATAAAATAAAAGATAAAGTAAAAAATTATTGACTCGTTTAAAAAATAAAGGCTCAATTTTTATATATATATCACATTCTTTAAAAGAGTCAAACATTTTCAATGGAGTTACATCATCAAAAATCTAATTTAGAAGATTAAAAAAGGTCTATTTTTTATATGAATAAATTTTTTTAAAAGCTACATTGAAAATCCAATTATGAGACACACACAAAGGTCTCTTTTTATTATTGATTATCATTCTGCATGGTAACTGTTTGCACATATAGAATTCACATGACAGTGTTATGTATATTTAATTTGCCCTGTATGTTAGATTTTTTTATATGCTATGGATTATAAAAATTATTATTTTGTAGTTTATCCTTGCCCCAAATCAAGTTCGTTGCTACTTGACCAGAATCATTGCTTTTTTTCAAAATTCTGTAAATAACTAATACATAGTTTATATATATATATATATATATATATATATATATATATATATATATATATATATATATATATATATATATATATCTGTGAGTGTATTTTAAATATTAGGGTCATTATTTTAGTCTTAATCAAAGAAATGATATGTTTTTTAGTATAATTTTAGTAACAAACCTTTCAATTATAAATTAAGATTGTTCCAGAAATGAACTTTTGGCCCTCATCTGGGTACTTAATTTGTGTCTTAGTTTTTTATATAACCTTGTTTACTATAAATATTATTTATTTCTCCAATAACATCTGGGCAGAAACCATTTGTATTGTTATATTCAGAATTTGATTTGGGTGAATTTATTTATTATTCTCTGGAATTACAAAGTGCTCTATAATATTATTCTTGGACTGAGACATTAACTTGAAATTATAGTGAATTCAAACAAGCACTGCTTGGATTGTATTACCATGATTCATTAAAAGAATGTTGGTACATCATTACAACGTAGGCCATTGGTACATTAGAGACTGTAGGCTACTAAAGGCACATCAACACCTTCAGCATTAGAAATTATTTCAAATACCACTAAAAATTATTCAGAACTTTATTCGTCAGGACTTGTGTTAGAAATTCTAGGATTCTTTGGGACTTAATTCACAATACCTTAAGTTATTTTTAGATTTTAACTTTGTATTCTAGGAAAATAAATTATTTGTTTGAATTTTACAAAACCTTTCGAAAAGATAGATGAGGGGTCATGCTACCAGGCAAAGTGGGTGACAAGTCACTTAAAAAATGTAAACTTCACCTTTTCCTGTTAGAAAAGTGAAAATGACTTTGCCCTGTTTTTTTTTTTTTTTTTAAGAGTACAGTGAATTTCAGTAGTTTATGACTGTTTGAGATGCACCCTCATCGTAGCCAGGAAGTTCAGACAGCATAGCATTATAGCCCAAGGCTGATATGGACTGTATGTTGATACCAATTGTGCAAACTCTTACACATTCACAGACATTTGTTTTAATAGCTGACTGACCATTAACCCTTACCCAAGCAAGTTATCACTGCATGATTTCCACAAGTTATGCCTACCATTTGATCATAAAAACAGCGATTTCTGTTTTAATACTTTAACATCAATATGTAAATAGCAATTTGTGTTTTACTAATATACCTGGTGAATAACACTTTCTAACTCAAATTTTCCAAAATGAAGATTAATACTGCCATGTTGGCGCTATTTTCCTTATAAAATCAATTTGAAACCGCAAGCAAACATTTTAAGGAGGACAATTCTGTCTCTAGGAAATGCTACTTCATTAGACTGTTTTCATATAAAATTCACAAAACAGATTAAGGAAAATATGCCATTCATAGAAAGCAAAGTCTAAATATTATGTGATAGAAAATTAAGCTTAATAATGTAGGTCAGAAACATGTGAGAACATGCTATGTTGTGGAATCTTAAAAGTAATGCAACTTTTAAAGGTCAAGGTTGTTTTCTGATATTAATTTTTGTGAAAATATGAAAAGACCAGTGAAATAAATATTTAACCAATGTATGATGTTACTGCAAGCAAGTAATAAAACATTACATTTGCAATCCTATCAATTAATTGTTGTAATGAAGCTAGAAAGTAAGTGGTTATATTAATAAAATCTCTCCTAAAAGTAGATGCACTCATGTTATACATGCAGCCATATGGGTTCATGGTTGTGTTGATTCAGCTGGAAAGAAGTCTCTAGTTCATTCATATATCAACATAAATGCTTCAGTGTGTTGTCTATGATCAGATAAGAGTAATGTTTAATCTGCAACAATGCAATTAGGATGAATAGTGTTGTATGAAGTTAGTTGTGCCTTTGCTCAATGTACATGTTATGGAAGGTGGGTGTTTCAAAGTAATTTAGAAATCTTTCTGACGGCTAGTTTAAACAGAATTTTAGAAAGTAAAGAACTATTAAGCGTTGACTATAATGTCATTACTCCTGTTAGTTAAAATTAATTATGTGCTCTTTAAAGTCATATGGCCAAAATGCACTGCATGTATCTCCATCCAAACATACACTTTTAAGTATGAATACAATGGGTATGAATATACTATTTATACAAGTATAAAATATGTTTACAAAAACCATAATACTGATTTTTCAACTTAAACTGCTTAAAACCAATTTTAAATGGATATGGAGGAAGAGGGGACATAATTCAAATAAGAGAAAGAAAGCATATCATATGGCAAATAACAGCCCTTTCAAGTGCACTGGATCCAGCAAGGGATCACATGTGACAGGGAATAAGATAAATGCAATAAACTGACAACAAACAGTGCAAAACTAGTATCTAACTAGCCTGAGCACTTTCAAATAAGCAAAAACCATCACAAATATTAATGACAAGGCGTTCCAAAGCAGGCACATAGACCAACAAAAGAAAAACTACTTAAGTCCAGAAAACCGAAGGGCAGGTAGACTTTATCTTCCAACTAAAATCCACAAACAAAGAAACCAGGGTTGACCTATAATCTCCGGTAATGGGCATCCCACAGAAAGGATATCAGAATACTTGCATCATTTCATGAGACCACATGTCCACAAATTACCATCATATCTTCAGGACAAGACAGATTACTTCATTAAAAGCAAAGCAAGCGAACCATTACTGCCAGATACATTGCTTGTTTCCTTAGATGTCATATTTTTGTATAATAACATATCACACAACGAAGGGATACAGGCATGTAGAGAAGCATGGGAAACTAGAACTGTAGACAATCCACCCACACACTTCCTAATCCAAATCCTAGAGCTTGTCCTAAATCTCAATAACTTTGAATTTAATGAAGAAAACTACCTCCAAATCAATGAAACCACAATGGGTACAAAAAAGTCCCTATTATATGCCAATACTTTAATGGGAAAACTGGTGGGTCAACTTTTTGCATCGATGGAACTTACACCCTACCAGTGGGTACGCTTTATCGATAATACAGAAATGAAGTGGCAACATGGAAGAGAAAATCTGGATGATTTCATGTCAAAGGTAAACAACTTCCATCCTTCAATAAAATTCACGGTAGAAGTTTCCAACTCAAAGCACGTTCTCCTGGACACAACAACCAGACTGGTAGAAAACAAACTCCATATAGGCATCTACTTGAAACCAACCGACAAACACCAGTATCTCCTCCCTACCAGCTGTCATCCAAAACACCGCATTAGGAGCATCCCATATAGCCAGGCACTCAGGATACGCAGAATTTGCTCAGGCAATGAAAATTCCTAAAAAGGTCTGAAGAGTTATCTAAACATTTAATTTACTGAGGTTACGACAAAAACCTGATTACTGAGGCACTTAAAAAGGGCTAAACAAACAAACCGTGATGACCTACTAAAATATGGAAGAAAGAAAAGGCTGAGACAATACCATTTATCCTGACCTACCATCCAGACAACCCCAAAGTAGGAAAATCATCGGGAAACACTGGCCAATTGTGAAATCGTCGGACGCACTAAAGTTAATCCTTCTGAATAAACCTGTAGTAGCCTACAGGAGACCAAAAAACTTCAAGGACATCATAGTCAGGGCGAAGCTAACGCCAATCACTAATCAAGACCACCCTAGTCAATCTGGCCCCTGTGGTGATAAAAGGTGCAAAACCTGTCAACATATAATAGAGACTAGGACACTTTCTAATGCAGTGACTAGAGAAAAACTAAACATACATGGTCCAAACAAAACAAGCAAAACAGAGAATGTAATATATCTCATCATATGTAAGATCTGTAGCCTTCAGTATGTCGGAGAAACTGAAAAAGCGACACAAAAGGATCAACCTTCATAGATCTGACTGGCTGACAAAGAAGCTGGTCAATGAACACTTCAATACTTCTCCTCCCCATGCCACACTTTCAGTGATATAATACTTATTGCAATTACTCACAACCCCACCTGGAGTTCCAAATCCAGGAAAGAAAAGGAATCTTACTGGATATGCCACCTTAGAACACTCAAACCAAGCTGTTTAAATCCAAGAAGACTAGAAAAAGACAGTCATGCACAAATAACATTATCATTCTGCAGCTAACACATTTTCTTTTAAATAATTTTCTAAATTTGCATATTAGTCACCCAATAGCCTATAATTACTACAATAACAATGAAATATCCAGGATATAATTTGCACTTGCATAAATTTATATATAATAACATGTCGTTATGGCTCACTGATTTCTAGGTCAATAAAAAATATTTACCAACATCCGCAACAAGCTGAAATAAACTAGTTGAAAGATAATAAATTTCAGGTTTAATTCCTGTAGAAATAGTCATGTAAAGTTTTGCAAACTCAATGGTTTTTCTGTTTTATTTGTTTGTCTTGCCTGTTTTTTGTATTTGCCTTTGAAAAAGACACATTAAGAGTCAAAAGCGCTCAGGCAAGTTAGATACTAGTTTGGTGCTGTTCTTTGTCAGTTTATTGCATCTCTATGTGTATATATATATATATATATATTGCATTGCTTTATTCCTACTTCTCCCATCTATTTCCGAAAAAAGAAGTCACTCCTCCTTTAACTTCAAGTCTAGCTTGACCCCTGTTAGATACTTTACTTTTTTCACCCATGAGTGAAATAAATCCTATATTTGCTCAAAAGAAGAAAATTATTGTTTTATTTTGTGCTCAAATAAATTGGCTAACAATAACGTGTAAAAGATAAGTAGCAGCTTATTACAGTACACATGTGAAGTCAGCTGTTACCTAAATCGAGGTAAAGAACATAATTATCAAAAATTGAGAAGAAAAAAAGCCCACAGTGGGATTTGAACCCTGGTACTCATACATGATAGGTAGCAATACTTATTAGCAACAGACAATGTGACAGATAAAATTTATTGGTCATAATGTTATTAATATCTAACAAATGCATAGAAAAATGATTTTCATATATCACTCCAGTGATACATTTCTGTTAGAAAGTCCACAAATTAATGGACATAAAATAAAATACATGTATTTGATTCAGCAGATCCCATACTCTATGTTAGCATGATACATAGTGCACAAATATTTGAGTGTGAAAGTAGACATCATATCACCGAACAAGCACATATTAAAATTACATTCTTCTATCATTTCAAAATCATGCATAATTTTTCCCTTTTGGGGATTATTACATTATAATAGGAAAAAAAAAAATCATGCATTCACTTTCAGTGTTCTTCAGATTAACGAAGAAGTTTCGACACATAAAATCTGGTCCACCCTTCTGCTTTACAAGTTGATGGAAGATGGGGGAAGATTTTAGAATCACATTCATTATCAAAGCAAAAACTGTTCTCTGATTGCTAGTTAGTGAATTATTGCAAATGAGTGTTTTGCCACTCTGACAAAGAGTAGAAAAGGGCATATCATCTCTAACTCTCTCTCTCTCATCAACAAAGAATTAAAAGATAACATTAAAATACTAATTTCACTTGATAAGACTTCTATAATAGGTATTTATTTCTTAGGGTGTTACCACCAGCAGGCATTATAAATTATATATATTGAAAAAATATCTGTCTTAAACTTTTTTTCAATAAAATATTCAATTTCTGAGTAAAGTTTGAGAATTTCAAGTTGTCGATCCCAAATTTAACTGCACTAAATGCTATTATTGATGATAAAATGAATGAATGATTTTGTTTCCTTTACAACTTTTCACACAATTTTTAATGTTAAGCAAATATAAGCCTATCATTTATTATCTATAAAAAATTGGGATTCACAACTGCCTTTGCATTATCAATGAGTTTGTGCATTTTCTGGCTGCAAGGCCTGGTGTAATAATATACAAAATGGTCATTACAAACCTTTTCACCATAGTCATTATCCAACTTCATCATCTTTTTGAGTGTCTGAAGAACCTGGATGCAAAGCTTTTCTTCTTTTTCTTCTAGAAGCTTTTTGGTGTGACTGATGAGTCTGCAAAAAAATGTTAATTCTAATTCAGTAAACATAAATACTGCCATATTCTATTTCTTCAACTAATAATTATAAACAAAAGGAATTAATGCAAAATTAATGCAAAGGCAGAATAAACAAAAGGAATTAATGCAAAATTAATGCAAAGACAGAGTCATACACTTAATTAAGCAATACCCAACCTTGACTATGGAGAAAAAAAGAAAAACACTATTATAAACATATTTCTGTATTACACAACTCTGACTATGGAGGGAATAACATAGTGTCCTAAACTTAATTCAAGAATACACAACTTTGACTATAGAGGGAATCACAAAGTGTCCTGAACTTAATTCAAGAATACAAAACTTTAACTACAGAGGGAATCACAAAGTGTCCTAAACTCTTTTCAAGAATACACAACTCTGAGTATGGAGGTAATCACACAGTGTCCCAAACTTAATTCAATAAAACAAAACTTCGACTATAGAGGGAATCACAAAGTGTCCTAAACTAAATTCAAGAATACACAACTTCGACTATAGAGTGAGTAACAAAGTGTCCTAAACTTAATTCAAGAATACACAACTTTCACTATAGAGGGAATAACAAAGTATCAAACTTAATTCAATAATACAAAAACTTTGACTATAGAGGGAATCACAAAGTGTCCTAAACTAAATTCAATAAAACAAAATGTTGACTATAGAGGGAATAACAAAGTGTCCTAAACTTAATTCAAGAATACACAACTTTGACTATGGAGGGAATCACATAGTGTCCTAAACTTAATTCAAGAATACACAACTTCGACTATAGAGGGAATCACAAAGTGTCCTAAACTTAATTCAAGAATTCACAACCTTGACTATGGAGGGAATCACAAAGTGTCCTAAACTTAATTCAAGAATACACAACTTCGACTATAGAGGGAATAACAAAGTGTTCTAATTCAATAATACACAACTTTAACAATAGACGGAATTACAAAGTGTCCTAAACTTAATTCAAGAATACACAACATCGACTATAGAGGGAATAACATAGTGTCCTAAACTTAATTTCAGAATACACAACTTCGACTATAGAGGGAATCACAAAGTGTCCTAAACTTAATTCAAGAATTCACAACCTTGACTATGGAGGGAATCACAAAGTGTCCTAAACTTAATTCAAGAATACACAACTTTGACTACAGAGGGAATAACAAAGTGTCCTAAACTTAATTCAAGAATACACAACCTTGACTATAGAGGGAATAACAAAGTATCCTAAACTTAATTCAAAAATAAACAACTTAGACTATAGACGGAATCACAAAGTGTCCTAAACTTAATTCAAGAATACACAACCTTGACTATGGAGGGAATCACAAAGTGTCCTAAACTTAATTCAAGAATACACAACTTTGACTATAGAGGGAATAACAAAGTGTCCTAAACTTAATTCAAGAATACACAAGCTTGACTATAGAGGGAATAACAAAGTATCCTAAACTTAATTCAAAAATAAACAACTTAGACTATAGACGGAATCACAAAGTGTCCTAAGCTTAATTCAAGAATACACAACTTTGACTATAGAGGGAATCACAAAGTGTCCTAAACTTAATTCAAGAATACACAACTTCGACTATGGAGGGAATAACAAAGTGTCCTAAACTTAATTCAAGAATACACAACCTTGACTATAGAGGGAATAACAAAGTGTCCTAAACTTAATTCAAGAATACACAACCTTGACTATGGAGGGAATCACAAAGTGTCCTAAACTTAATTCAAGAATACACAACTTCGACTATGGAGGGAATCACAAAGTGTCCTAAACTTAATTCAAGAATATACAACCTTGACTATAGAGGGAATAACAAAGTATCCTAAACTTAATTAAAAAATAAACAACTTAGACTATAGATGGAATCACTAAGTGTCCTGAACTTAATTCAAGAATACACAACCTTGACTATGGAGGGAATCACAAAGTGTCCTAAACTTAATTCAAGAATACACAACCTTGACTACAGAGGGAATCACAAAGTGTCCTAAACTTAATTCAAGAATACACAACTTCGACTATGGAGGGAATAACAAAGTGTCCTAAACTTAATTCAAGAATACACAACCTTGACTATAGAGGGAATAACAAAGTGTCCTAAACTTAATTCAAGAATACACAACCTTGACTATAGAGGGAATCACAAAGTGTCCTAAACTTAATTCAAGAATACACAACTTCGACTATAGAGGAAACAACAAATGTCCTAAACATAATTCAAGAATACACAACTTTGACTATAGAGGGACAACAAATGTCCTAAACTTAATTCAAGAATAAACAACTTCAACTATAGAGGGAACAACAAATGTCCTAAACTTAATTCAAGAATAAACAACTTCGACTATAGAGGGAACAACAAATGTCCTAAACTTAATTCAAGATTACACAACTTTGACTATAGAGGGAACAACAAATGTCCTAAACATAATTCAAGAATACACAACTTCGACTATAGAGGGACAACAAAAGTCCTAAACTTAATTCAAGAATAAACAACTTCGACTATAGAGGGAACAACAAATGTCCTAAACTTAATTCAAGAATACACAACTTCGACTATAGAGGGACAACAAAAGTCCTAAACTTAATTCAAGAATAAACAACTTTGACTATAGAGGGAACAACAAATGTCCTAAACATAATTCAAGAATACACAACTTCGACTATAGAGGGACAACAAAAGTCCTAAACTTAATTCAAGAATACACAACTTCGACTATAGAGGGAACAACAAAAGTCCTAAACTTAATTCAAGAATAAACAACTTTGACTATAGAGGGAACAACAAATGTCCTAAACTTAATTCAAGAATACACAACTTTGACTATAGAGGGAACAACAAATGTCCTAAACTTAATTCAAGAATAAACAACTTCGACTATAGCAGGAATAACAAAGTGTCCTATACTTAATTCAATAATACACAACCTTGACTATGGAGGGAATAACAAAGTGTCCTAAACTTAATTCAAGAATACACAACTTCGACTATAGAGGGAATAACCAATGTCCTAAACTTAATTCAAGAATACACAACTTTGACTACAGAGGGAATAACAAAGTATCCTAAACTTAATTCAAGAGTACACGACCTTGACTATGGAGGGAATCACAAAGTGTCAAACTTAATTCAATAATACAAAACTTTGACTATAGAGGGAATCACAAAGTATCCTAAACTTAATTCAAGAATACACAACTTTGACTATAGAGGAAATAACCAAATGTCCTAAACCTAAAGTATTACACAACCTTGACTAGGAAATAACAAAATGTCCTAAACCTAAAGTATTACACAACCTTGACTATGGAGGAAATAACAAAATGTCCTAAACCTAAAGTATTACACAACCTTGGCTGTACAAGGAATATCAAAATTACACTGCTCCTTCATTATACTGTACTCACTATGAGGTTTTCATTGGAGGCAAAAACATGATCTCATTTTTAACTGAAGGAATCTTATATTTAGTTGTATTTCATTAGCCAAAAACTACAAAACAAGACTGCATACTAAAAGTTTAAACAGTTTAAACCATTAATGACAGAGGGTAGACTCTGCATACCCAAATAGCTTAAACTGTCAGTGACAGAGAGTAAACTCTGCATACCCAAATAGCTTAAACTGTCAGTGACAGAGGGTAAACTGTGCTTATCCAAATATCCTAAACTGTCAATGACAGGGTAAACTCTACATACCCAAATAGTTTAAACCATCAATGACATATGGTAAACCAATGTCTGAATGAATCTGCAGTGTCATGCAGTGTAAATGTGACAGATGGTAAAATGGTAGAGCTTACAATGGAGGTTTGAGCATTTGGTGCAGCTGCATCCTGTACCATCATTTTCACTGTAATTTTTCCATTGCATGATACTGCAGGCTCCCTCTACTTATGGTTTACCCTCCCACTGTTGACAATTAAGCAATTTCTGGTATACAAACTGTGTAAAATTAAGTGAAATAACTCAAATATAAATGATACAAAACAATTCTGACAATTTAATGGGATCCACGATCATGCCTAAAGTATACAAGGGGCATTTATCGTCTGAAGGGGATTTATAGTGATGAAGCAATATACAAAAAAGTTTGAATTTTTTTCCCCAAGCAAACTATTAAGGACTATGCTATACATTTTAAAGCATTTCCAATAAGTATCACAGACTTTTCTGAATGTACCATATCATAATATATACTGTTCTAACTGTTCTGGGAATGCAGTACCAGTCTGTTAGCTTTTTAAGGTATATTTGGTACTGTTTTCCCAACCTGGTGAGCATTTCCCATCCCTCAATGTTATTAGTCATCAAATATTTTGAACTTTAAAAAATTCCCTAGCAATCGCTGGTGCAAAACTATGGTACACATAACTAAACCTATGATAAAATGTATGAAGTGTGTAGAGGGTAATGTGATGCTGATGCTGAGCTCATACAAAAAGCTGTATGTGCCGCTGTAACATATAGCTGGGGTGCCAACCATCTGAAGTGAACTATGGTAAAACATAAAAGATACAACAAAATTTTGATGATTGTACTTATGTCAGGAGAGGGTGGGTTGAACATATAAAAAGAGAGTCAAAAGTAAAACAATAATTTTACTACCTAGCAATTTATACAACAATCATAAATTTAACAGACCAATGCACAATGAAAATTAATTATTGCTGGGTAAGGAAATTAATTACAATAGTTGAACTTCAGACATAGTTCATACAGACAGCAAGAAAAAAATTGATGGACTTTTCCAGGATATTTTCAGGTTTTCAAGGAGTATTTTTGAACCCATTGTGATAATAAAAACATCAGCCTTATGACAGTTGATAAAAAGAACAAGAATTATGGCCTGCGATAATTAATTCCTGTTTTCATAAGACTAATAGTAATATCGATCAGTCATCAGTTGTAAAGACCACAATATTTCAGCTTTAACTCATTCGGCCCTAGCACTGTTTTCAGTATCTCTGCTGCTATGCCTCTGAAGCACAAAGCTGTGTCTAGCTGCTTATGCCCCATAGTTTTTACCTGTTTGAAAACATCATGCACATGCATTCACTCTTACCTTAATTTCTCTTCTTATATCCATACAAAATCCACGAAATTTTCACCATTTATTTCAAATGAATTTGTCGACACATTGATGTAATTTTTCCCTATTTGTCGAAGTCTTTCACAACTTATTTATACAGTATTTACAAAATTATGTGCAACGTTTATCCATAAGAACTCCATCATCATCGCTGTCAGCATCATCATCTTCGGACGTTTCAATCTCAGAAACTTCTATGTCCAAATCTAAAACTGACAAAATATCCAACTGCTGAACATATCTTTCCTCAGCTTGCTCAATATTTTCAAGATCAAACTCGAGAAACTCCACATTTTTGCTCTCATCAAAAATCACTCTTCCGTCCGCCATCATTTACGATTTTTCATGAACAGAACACGTGTAGTTAAACTGCTCTCAAACTTTAGCCCTTGGATTCTGAACAATTCAAATTTCCACAAATGAAAGTAAAATCATTTCTGATTGGTATAATAGTTGTTTAGTTCTTGGAATAAACCATTTCTAACCAATCAGAGACGTTGTATCTAACACACATTCATCACGCCTGGAGACGGGATCGACCATTGAATGCAGTAAACCGGATCACGCCTACAGACGGGATCGGGGCTGAATGAATTAAGAACATTTTTGGTCCTAAACCTTTCAAGAATGTAACAATGCAGTAGATTTTACACGTCTGCTGAACTTGAGGGGTGGGTAATAGTTAGCTCGCCCTAATTCGTCGGTTGTTTTGTTACATGTAAATCACTTTCAAGTGAAGAAGATGCACAAATAAATATGCACATCTAACACCAAGCCATAGTCAGATTGGAAACATTTTATTTTAGAACCAACTACATATCACTAATTCTGGTGAAAAGCCCAAGACAATATGACTTTCCCTTTAGAAGAAGTAACAACGTAAAGATTTTCAAGATGGCTGCTATGGTAGCCATACTTGATGGAGGCCATGATGCTACCATGTTATATCTTAATGTTATATCTGAATTTGTGGGCTTTTTTTAAAGCAAAGTATAATATAGCATTAATATATAACATTAATCTGGAGGTTATCTTTCTGTATCATTATTTCAAAACAACTCCTGCTTCTCTGTTGTGCCATACAGAAGGCTCTTCAGTGAGTAAAATTGTTCTTTAGGTCTTGATCAACACCGTAACTGGACTGACAGGGATTACAAAATTCCATTCTAATTCTACTCATCTGGACAAGTGGTGGGTTTAGTAAGGGCAAGCAGAGATTACGACACATTATGGTTTCAAGTCCTGCAGAATGAAATATGAATTCTATGAGACCTGGACATGGGTATGGGATATAAGATGAAGGGATGAATTACCTACGAAAAACACAATGGCATAAACCTTTCATGAAGATTCTAACTCAATCTGTATTACCTAGATATAAATCCACCACTTTCACACTTCTTCCTCTCCTCTGTGCTGAGAGGAAACAGAAGGTCTGGTCTGTGTAGGACATCAACAAGGACAGACAACTCTGCCTGAACCAAAGGGCTTAACTGCTCTTCAAGACGCACTACTATATCCTAAATAAAACCAACAAGACAAAATTTACATACAAAATAAGTTCCTTTAAGTATCACCAGAAGACTAAATATCAAAATATCTATAAAAAAAACCAACAAAACAAAATTAATATACAAAATAAGGTCCTTTAGATGTCACAAAAAGGTTAACTATCATTTAAATTTATTAGTTCAGAGATACCTAAATGATGTTATAAGGTCTGATTTCAGGATAGGCCTTATCTTCCTGATCTACCACCTTACAAAACAAGTTTTCTTAGAGAAGAGTCTTATCTATATCTGCCAAACCCATGCCAGGTATAAAACTAAGTGGCAAAAAAGTGCTATTTAAGGATAACAAGTTTAATCTATGATACAAAAAGCTGCATGAAAAATGTGCATTTAGTTTTGCTAATAAACTGGAGTGGCAGCTGGTATAAATTCTTGTCAAAATCCATGTGCATTAATACCAGAATAAAAGCAAAATATACTGACAAATTGTGTATGTATGTGTGTGTGTGTGTGTGCACAATACTCACTTTAACCAGTGTGCATGTCAAACTTTTTCTCTGTGCATGTGTGTTTTGGATTTTTAACGTAGCTTTAAAAAAAAATCAGTCGTATCGTTACAATGTCTGCATAAAATATTCTAATGATTTCAAGTTTGAGTCCCGACGAAGAATCCAAGATGGAAGGCAATGATGTATGCTGTATCCTGTTCACTGTTATTGCCTACAGTTCCTTGTGGAAGCACAAGAAATAAACTAGTGTTTGAATTAATGAAATTTCTTTGTCCAAGAATTCTGAATGAGCACACATTTATCTCCAGAAAAAAATAAAACAATCCTTTAGAATCCAAATAATTCGAATAAAGATTAAAATGTAATTTCCAAATTGACACAACAAAAAGAAACACCTTTACGTTCCAGTGTTTAGAAGTCCGACTGAGATTATTTATCTAAAACGATGGTTTAAAATTTGAACTGTATGCAAAACAGATGCCCAGATAAGGGTCACGTGATCATGTTTACATATAAAAATGATGCAGACCCAGAATGACCTTGATAAGAACCAATCATTTTACTCCGAGAATAAAATAAAAGAAGGTTGTTTATTTCACTAAAAACTATCTACAAGCCTAGGGTCACATATTCAACACAGCCTTGATCTCAGCCTATTATTCCCATAATAAAAATAAATTTTAAAAAACCTTGTTCAGTGACTGTTACTAATTTTGAATTAAGGTTGGGAACCAGGTCAGCCTTAAGTGTTTACAAAAATGAACAGACAAGGTCAAACTAGTTTCTGGACAAAGTATTGAGTTCCTAGTAAACAGAACTACATTATAAACATAATGAAATTAAAAAAATAAAAAGATTTTAAAACTTACAAACAATTAAATCAGATATAAATTAAATCAAATATACATAACATTAGTATGTAACTAGTTAATTAGCATTCTTTTCGGTAAATCTATTTTTCACTGGTCACAGTCTTGACCTTTTGAATCTGAAATCAATAGATGCCTGAAACACAAATCACTAAAAATATGGTCAATTAAAAAACAAACAAAGCTCGAGTCATTTTCAAGAAGAAAATCTTTGGCTTTAGTGACCTTCACCTCTGACCTATTGACCTTACAATCCATATGTGATTTCTTCTTTTTAATGCAAACCATCCACCAAGTTTGTAGTTTGTAGCATAGGGCTTACGTCAATCTCTTGAAATAGTTTCCCTTCTTGGAGTCTAAATTTTTTACCTTCCAAGTCCCAAATCAGCAGGCTACTTCCATCTCTTAAATACAAGTCTTGTACCAAGCTCAGTCAGTACATATCTTGCCATCTGCAAATGAAGACAAGAGCAAAAAAGCATACCAACGCACCTGTAATCCTTCAATGATATTACGATAGTCCCTGGATATAGATGCCACAGACTCTCGCCTCTGTTGTAGAGCAGAGCCCATCCATGCCTTGGAATGTTTCTTCACCAACGTGGACTTTTCAAACATGGCTTGGACCTGTACATCTAGGTCTGAGGGGATGGCGATGCTTCTGGTTTTTGCTGGAATAAGTGACATCAACATTTATAATACAGGCCTTGGGCATTCTTGAAATATATATATATATAAGTGAATGTTGTGTAAACATTTCAAAATGAATACAAAATATTTCCATTTACTTACTGAAAAACAAATATTTACACATGTATAAAAACAAGTGTTCCATGAATGCTTCCCAGTGTCTTGCCTGCTCCATTTGGCTCCCAGTATAAAGATTGTATGTGACTTTTATAAACTTTCCCACAAAACTTGAACACTACTGACCACGTTGCTTAAAAGGGTGAGAAATGCAAACTTAAAAAGGTGAGAAATGCAAACATAAACTCCTTGCATATCAGTGTATAAACTTTAGACCTGTAGTAACATTATCCCTAGGTTTCAGGAATAAACACTGATGCTGAAGACATGTCCCTAAAAAAATTTTTTTAAGACAAAACTTTCACATTATTTACAACAATGAAACATACTTTCTGCAAAAGCAAGCTAGAAAGACAATACAGGAGCTTGGAGCACATCCATACATAAACCTTAGCCAAAGTGTTAATGTTGTTGTTGTGGGGTTTAACACCATTTTTCAGCACACGATAGGCTATACATGGCGGCCAATATTATTGGTGGAGGAAGAACCCAGCAAAACCCTGGAAAGAACCACCAACCCACGAGAAGCTACTGGCAAGCTTTCTCACATACCCACACTGGCTGAATCCGAGACTCGAAGTGGCGCAGACAGAGGTGAGATGGCAGTGATCCGTAACGGAAAGCACTTTAGACCACTCGGGGCCCCTCCATCAAAGTGTTAATATTATACCAAAATTACATCTGAATGCAGCAACAACTGCAGAACATTGGCAACTTTTAAAAGCTTCAACAAGAAACTTCAATACTTGTCACATGATGAAGCAAACTTTCTTCTTAAGCTTATGAGACAAGCAAGGCCATAGGACATCACACGCTGTACATTGGAAACATACTAACATCATCTTAAACACTTAGTTGAAATGCAGCCAATGATGTAGAAGATGTGACAAACTTTCATGTAAAACTTGAACATCATTTACCATGATGCTGAAACTGGTGAGAGTCAAGACAGCAACTCCTCACATATCATGGCATGAACTTTATCAAAGACTAAGCTTGAATGCTGCAAATTATGTAGAAGATAGGTGACTTAGTAACTGAAAACTTCCACACTGTTAAACTTTGCTGATGCAAATATACTACAGTACTATAGTTCATAATTTATGAACATGCCTAACTAATGAAAATATCTGGGGTGCAAACACAATAGCTGTGGCACCAATATAAAAAGAAAAGGTAACCACAATTTACTGGCAAGCTTCAATATTAAGTTCACTCACATGGGCCTGTTACATTCAACAAACGAATCTTGTTTAAGCCCATTTATGTTCTCATCTAATTAATTCAAAATTCTTGTAGTGAATTGTAAAAAAAATCTTCAAATGTTGCAAATTTTAAGTAATTGTTACACATACACTCATTCTATTGCAATAAACTTTACTGTCCATACTTGTTTACGAGTCAAAATCAATTGTGAATGACAAGAATCCTGATCTGCTGTCACATAATGCACCAGCAGATTAGGGTCCATGCTGCTTGTTCTACTAGGCCAATTCATCATAACAAACTACACCATTCCCTTGATAACTCGTGTCCTGTTAACTTGATAACGTGTGAGACCACTTATAATGTGGGGGGAGGCTTGGATCCCATTTATCAAAACCAGAAAATACCCAAACAATTGATCCCTATTTGTTGAACTTGAAGAAATTTGCGTTCAAAAACTGGTAATGGAAACTTTGATATATCGCTTGTAATGAAATAACGACATCATTATTTTACTAACTGAAAAATACTAAAATTGAGTTTTTACAAAGATGATTATCTCATGAAATAAATGTTGCCTGTTTTTGATAAAAAGGAATCTTGTTTGGTAGTGTATCAACAGTTTGTCTGGTTCCCTACTTCGGAGGCTCCTAGTTTCACAAAATGCTATTATACATCACTCCAGGAACCAAACTAATCAACAAAACAAAAAGGCGTGATGTAATGCATGAATGTTTTCGCATACCGTGTTTGGTTGTTGAAACTAGCTGGAATCATGTTATCTTTCAGATGTTGGACATTTTTAAAATAATTAATTTTATAGAGAAAAATGAACAACTTCATCAGAAAAAGAACTTTATTGCTTTACTGGCAATTTTTCTCAACTCAATTATACAAGGATTCAGATATAAAACAGCCCAGTCCCCCTCCCCACCCTGCGACTTTCTGGATGACTAGCAGGGTCTTTTTGAGGTCCCTCTGTAACTTGTACCCTTGCTTAGAGCGTGGTCTGTGTTTTTGGACCCCGATGTGAGCGAGTTATTGAGGGATAGGTATATATAGACCCAGATCTGTCAGTGCATTATGCAATGACACACCTGTGTCTGTGCAGTTTGGACTTGGCTTATAAGTGAGAACATACGGTACATATATCGTATCCAATCATGGTGGTCCCCTCTTGACAGGTCTCTCCTAACAGAGATCATTCGCAGATTAGATGCCACCTTGCAAGACACCAAATACATGTAGCATATTCTATCATTACATCACCTCATTATGCCATGCATATTATTGGCCACCATTTTATTGATGAAACAATGGACTCACAAAATGAAGACCAATGTTACAGAGAAGACCACTGTGTAAAACAAGAATTAAAATAGTAAATACTGACTGCAATTAATAAATACTTACAGCCATTAAAATAACTTATTATAAGGTATATACATTTTTCAAGCACTGATCTTAAACATGGCTATGTGAAATGGATCATATATCATATATCGATAAAATTGTTAAATGCACAAAGAAAAATTAAAAAAATAAAATAAATGTATTTCACAACACACATTAATGAAGTTTCATTCTAATTTTACAGCAAGTTACAATATGGTTGTAACAACAAACACATATGCAATGTGTTTGGTATTTTAAATATTAACAAATACATTTTTGAATTTGTAGATTAAAATTCTTCTACACAACAAATTATTTACAAGTTAAAGTTTTGATGCCCTCTGTAATGAATAAATTTTGTTTAGAACATACACTAGATTCAATAGATGCATCCATAACCACGGTCTGCCATTGCTCTTTTCACAACTTTTTTAACAAGAAATTAGAGAAAAATAATCCATCATATGCCTCAACATGGGATTTCCCCGTCATACACTAGTGAATATGAGACTTTATCTATCTTGTTTCTGACGCACCTCCACCTTTGTCTTTCTGTACCTTTCTGAGGAAGACTCTTAGCTTTCTAGAATAATGTATTTCCAAATGTAATCTAGTTTTAATATCATTCAAAATGCAAATCTACCATACATACTAGCTTATTACATGAATCCAACTGCAGACAACATAGATCCTAATCTGCAATCATAATGCACCAGCAGATGAGGGTAAATATTATTTGTTCTACTGATTACTCCTAACTGCATAGACCCAGATCTGCTATCACATTATGCAATGGCTGATCTGGGTCTGTACATTTGGTAGTGGACTTGACTTACAAGCGAGTATATGTGGTAATCATGGAAATGAATGTTAGGCAACACAATTACAATCACCCGGATTGTTAGCATCATCTTATGAAAGATTTTGTTACCAAATTTAACAGTATTAGATTTTTATTTGACAGTTGTTCTTCTAGATATCCTGTAATTTATGAAAGAGTAACCAATTAATATTAGAACCTGATTATATCCCTTATGTTTCCAATTTACCCAAATTACATGACCAATTGAAAGGTACATAGTTGGTATAAGTGCCCATGAGTTGAAGGTTACAGTTTTGTTACTTGCATGGCCAAACCCACCAATCCAGTGGGCACTACAAACAGATGACCAAAAGTTTGAAAAATTGGAGATAAATTAGTTCATGTCTAAATCTGTGACCATTATTCATCTGACCCCAAAACAAAAGTTCATGTTGAATAAAATATAGGTCATCTGACTTAAGGATACTTCTTACTGTTGTAAATAAATTTACAGATAAAAATAATACATGAACAAATGCTTATTGGTATTGCATTTTAAAAGTGTACTCAACAGTTACATAGCTCACCACTCTTTTAGAAGTCTCCATTAGCCACTGTCAATAATGATTATCATGAAGAAAATAAATTTAAACTGATCTTGACAACTAAATGCTGGCCCCTTGGACAAATCATAAAAGACAAAAAAGAAAAAGAACCCCTCAAGCGACTGAAGGTGTGTGTGTGTGTGTGCGTGTGTGTTTTGGTTTTTAACATAGAAAAAAGTTCATTCATATTGCTGCGATGTCGGCAATATGGCAGTTTATAGTGAGGTCAAGCACTGGGACATCATGCAACAGACATATAGCATAATGTCTCACCCAGTCAAATTATCCTGACATCAGTGTGACAGGTCCTAACACTAACTTCTTAATGCTGAGCACCTAGCAAGGCAGCTGTTAGTACCATTTTTATAAATCTCTGGTATGACTCGGCTGGGGTTCTAACCCGCAACCTCCCACATCTAAGGCAGGTGCTCTAACCACTCAAGTTGTACTGTCCAAAACAAATTTCCAGGAATCCAAGGTAAGTTCATTTCTTCCTTTTAATTGCTAAGTAGATAACCCTTTCTGACATTGTTGGGAAACTCCAACATGCCAAATTTAGTAATAAAACTATTTTCTTATGTTTGGGTTCACATGTTCAATATTTCTTCTGAAAACCCCATCGTGTTATATCCATCCATTTAAGAAAAGTAGCAATAACAAGATTTTTGAGATGGCTACCATACAGGCCATATTGTATGGCAGACATGATAAAAAGTCCTTTCTTGAAAACTCCATGTAGCCATTGTCATCCATTCTGGAGTCTGAAGTAGTGACCACAAGATTTAGCGCTCATGCTGGATGTCAGATCAGCACCATTATCAGTAGTATCATGTAGAATCCATAAGCCTTTCAGTGATATGCCCATATAGACACCATAAGCGTTTCAGTGATATGCCCATGTAGACACCTTAAGCCTTTCAGTGATATGCCCATATAGACACCATAAGCCTTTCAGTGATATGCCCATGTAGACACCATAAGCCTTTCAGTGATATGCCCATATAGACACCATAAGTGTTTCAGTGATATGCCCATGTAGACACCTTAAGCCTTTCAGTGATATGCCCATACAGACACCATAAGCCTTTCAGTGATATGCCCATGTAGACACCATAAGCCTTTCAGTGATATGCCCATATAGACACCATAAGCCTTTCAGTGATATGCCCATGTAGACACCATAAGCCTTTCAGTGATATGCCCATGTAGACATCATAAGCCTTTCAGTGATATGCCCATGTAGACATCATAAGCCTTTCAGTGATATGCCCATGAAAAGTTCACTAGTGAATAAACATTTATTCCTACAGAAAGCTATATGCTATAAAGCTAAAACCATGTAATGAATGTGCGTGTGTGCATGTATGTGTGTGATTTTGGATTTTTAATGTAGCTTTAACAATTTTTCAGTCATACTGCTATGATGTCTGCAGTGTGGCAGTTTATAGTGATGTCTAGCACTGGGGCATCATGCAACAGACATGTAGCATGATTTCCCATCCAGTCACATTATCCTGACACCTGGCCTGGCCGACCAGACCTAACACTAACCTCTTAATGCTGAGCGCCAAGCAAGGCAGCTGTTAGTACCATTATTTGAAGCCTTTGGTATGAACTTAATGCATGTTAGTAAAGCATAAAATGTATCACTAACAGAGGTGCATCAAGTTATCAAATTTAATGATTCAATCATAAACAGCACCCAAAATAGTGACCTTTAAACACAAAATTTCAACTTGTCACTGAACATGAAATACAAGTCAAAGAAACATGTTCTGACAATAAGGGTGTAGTATTTATCAAGATGCATCCCTGCATTAAGTTTCATTAATTTAGGTGGGATAGTATGCATAGAGCAGGCCAAAATATTGCGAAGCCATGAACCAAGTGTGAGACTTCATCAAAGACAGCAAAAGATGAAATGTAGGTCAAGTTGGCCTTCTTTTGCTATAATGAGATGGTACTAACAAATACATATCATCATCAATTTCAAGATTTTAGCATGATGAGTACCAGAGAAATAAACATCAACAAAATACATAATTTAGTCAAAGTACATAGAACATAAAAATATGAATCATGATGACCTACTCTTCAAGGGAGAAGTATTTTGTTAAGCTGTAACAATTCAACTGTTTTCATGGTTCTATATATTGTAGTTATACAGTAACATATACCAGCAGAATTTATTCAAGCAAGAGGAACCTCTATGACAGATGTCCTCACAACAATCTGCAACAAAATCTGACAAACAGGAGAATGGCCCACCCCATAGACCCAGTGTCTGATCAACACTTTCCCTAATGGCCTACCCCATGGACCCAGTGTCTGATCAGCACTTTCCCTAATGGCCTACCCCATGGACCCAGTGTCTGATCAGCACTTTCCCTAATGGCCTACCCCATGGACCCAGTGTCTGATCAGCACTTTCCCTAATGGCCTACCCCATGGACCTGTCTCTGATCAGCACTTTCCCTAATGGCCTACCCCATGGACCCTGTCTCTGATCAGCACTTTCCCTAATGGCCTACCCCATGGACCCAGTTTCTGATCAGCACTTTCCCTAATGGCCTACCCCATGGACCCAGTGTTTGACCATTACTCTCCCTAGCAAGGTTATAGCTTAAGATCTTCCTCAACAGACTGAGAACATCATTGCTGAAGAACAGGCTGGTTTCGGAGCAGGATGTAGCACTATAGAACAGATTTCAATCTTAGAATCCTCTGTGAAAAGTATCTGCAGCATCAATAAGACCTATCACGTCTTCAATGACTTCAAGGGGGCTTTCAACAGTGTATGGCATGTAGCCGTGTGGGCCACCATGTGGATATACAACATATATGCAACACTAATCAGCACCATATAAAATTTGTATGACAAAGCAACTAGCACAGTTCTCGTCAATGGCAACATAGGAGATTGGTTCAGAACCAATTGGAATCGGACACGGATACCTTTTCTCATCCACTCTCTGTAACATCTATTGGGAAAGGATCATATCTGATGCCTTGGAAGACCATGAGGGCAGTGCCAGTGTTGCAGAGAGAACAATCACCAACCTGTGCTTTGCTGATGATATTGATGGCTTAGCAGGGGATGAACAAAAACTGGAAACCAAAGCATCACTAAGGTATGGGATGAAAATCAGTGCTGAAAGATGAAGTTGATGATAAACAATCCACGTGACATCCAAAAGGAAATAAGAGTGAATGGACAGAAACTGGGCACAGAGACAAGCATCACGTATCACGTATATAAGTGTTATGACCTCTGATGAACACTCAAAATCCTGAGGTTCTTTCCAGGATTGTGCTGACAACAACTGCACTAACTAGGCTGAATCCTATAATGAAGGAAAGCAACACTATCTTGGGTCAAAGATCAAGCTTATGCACCCCCTCATCATGTCCATATTCCTGTATGCATGTGAGACAGAGACCCTGACTGCATGACTACAGAGAGGGATCCATGCCTTTGAGATGAGATGGCATCTGGCCTTTAAAGCCAATCCTACAGGCACAGTGAGAGGAAAGAGAAACCGAGGCAGACATAAGAAGAGATGGGAAGATAACATCAAAGAATGGACAGTAATGAACTTTGCAGAGTTCCAAAGAGCAGTGGAGAATTGGGCAAAATGGAGACAGATTGCTGTAAAGTCATCAGTGGCATCCTTACAACTAGCCAGGTTACAGGAGAAATGACAATGATGAAAACAAAGATATTATATTATGTGAATAACATTCAAGTTGACAGGAGCTAATATAAAACTAGTACAATATGCGATGTTGCAACACTGGCACTGCCCTGATGGTCTTCCAAGGCCTTCATTTATTGTGCTGGGTTGTGCTGGGTGGTAGTAACAGACATGCATACAGTCATCTAATTTAATGATTAAAGTCTGAACAAATAAAACAAAATTTCTTTTAACCAGTCAGTGAAGCATAAAATATAGATCACTGTGATTACATCTATGACAGCAGTATAGCACTCATGAAGATATGCATCATTACCAAGTTTAATGATGCCAGGTATAACAGGAAATATGCTGCCTTTACAAAAAATAGGTAGTGATGACCTATTAGCAAAATCTAAACTTGAGCAACTAAAATGTGAAATGGGTGTTGTACTAATGGAAATGCATATAATCATCTCATTGACAATTCTAAAAAGAGCAATGCTTGTGAGAAAAAAACATTAAAACAAAAAAGTGTACCCATGTGAGTGAATCATAAAATATGGGTCAGAGTGACCTACTTTGTTGTGAGGTTATAGTACTCTTCAAGATGCATCCCATCACCAAGTTCTATGATTCCTGGTTTAACAACATGAATACAGAGTGCAATAAACAGAGCTAAAAGCAAAGACATAACCAAGAAAGCACAACTAACTGTACATGTATATACAGTCAGTCCTCTAACACCTCCCCAGTATGTATATACAGTTAGTCCCTCTAACACCTCCCCAGTATGAATGTATGTTAGCAGTGTTTTATAGAACCATAGCACAAAAGTGCATATGTACTGGCAACTAAAGGTAAAGTTAAAAAAAAAATGAATTTGAAATAAAATTTAAAGAGACAAACCCTTTCAAATAAATGCAAACATAAAGTACAACATAAAATATAAAAACAATGTTAATATTCTGTAATATAAAACAAATAAAGGTAACAGATGTAAAATTCTTAAAACCTTATTAACCCAATCCCGTGGGGGTATGTGCTATAGAACTTACTCCAAAATTATATGGCTTAATAACTGGAGGAAAGCCCAGTCAGGATACATACATATATGCTTTTAGATGAACATGGACACCAATATGTCAAAAGTACAATAGCTCACTTCTAAAGTTATTATTTCTTAAGTAATTCTTAAGGTAATATTTATACAAGAAGCTTAGACACAATAACAGAACCAAGATAGGGGTAATTGTCCCATCAAATCTGTAAACAACTTGCTTAAAGAACATTCTTAATTTCTACATAAAGCCATCTTTGCTAGCCAAGGTTCCGATAACCCTATCTACACCTTGGCGGATCGAACAGCTATATTGGTGCTTTCTCCTAGCAACAGCTATTGGATTTCATTTGTTGCCTCCCTTAGTATATACTGGTAATGCCAACTAACCAACAGTGTGGTGCATTGTACATCAGCCGAAATGGTGGTTGCAACTGATCTAAAAGGATACTTTGTAAGTTCAACATCAAAAGTATGACTATGTACCAGAAGGAAGCCATTACTGGTGTATTTGAGTGAATGGTATATGTGGAAACAAGGACTGACACTGGAAAATTGCTTATTTGTCAGTCCATTCAAGTTGTGTGCTCCCCTTGTCTTGATCATGTAGGAACAGTTCAAATTTGAACAACTTAATTTTGATTGGATGTAGTGACTTGCTGCCGCACTGAATGAAATTCACAGACCCAAAGCTCTGACATATCTGCTCGATATGCCAAGGTGTAGATATGGTTATCGGAACATCAGCTAGAAAAGATGACATATAGCAATACCTTGAACTCAACATCTGTCGACACGTTTACCTCCAATTAATAAAGATTGACCTGTGTGTATAATCAAAAATCAAAGACAAATATTATCCATGATGTAAGATGATGTTTATACCCTTCCCACCAAAGATTTGAATAATCAGATAGGCCCAAAACGCACTAAGGTCAATCACACAATATAGATATACATAATATATAAACATGGAGAAAAGCCAACACACAATACAATTTAAAATACATAACAACAGTGTGAATCTGGATATAATGAGGTACCAGTACGGACCTTTGACCAAAATCATATTAATGTATAGCAACAGGGTTGAAACAAAACGAAATTTTGGTCGTATATCTTTCTTTTCTTTTCAAAACACCATTATTTAACAAGTTCTGACCCTGCCCGCAAAACTACGGTTCCATATATTACACTATTCTCAATATACTTCAGTTTCATAGATATCACAGTCCTTGGTGTAGCACGGTTTGGTACATAATGTGGTTGGTGGTAATGGATCCTGACTACTGTGTTATAATGCAGGGGAGCTGTATTCAGATGTGTAGTTCGCTATATGAAATTCTGATATGTAGTTCACTCCAATATTTCTTAGCTGAGCTTCTCAAGTTCATACAATTATCATCAACTTTATATGTAGATACATGTATTTACACCATAATAAAAAGGGCAACACTGAAAAAATATGCTGAATACAGATAGAAAACAAATTCAGAGATAACTTAAAAATGTATAAATACAAGAATCTAGCTAATTAACTGCATGTAGAACAACTAAATTCTGAAACTACAAAACATCTAAGTGCCATAGTATTATGATCAATAATCACATGCCAGGTGGCCATGTATTAAAAAAATAACTCCATAATCTGAGTGCACAGTTGCTCAGATTCAAAACTGTACAATACATAAACATACTGTTTGTGTTTTACAAAAATTACAAAGGGCCAAAGTTGAACATATCACTCAATTCTTATGAATCATCTGAATTTATTGTTAATTTTTGTTAAATGGCATCCCAAAGGAACATTTAAGGTAATCAAAGAGTATTCATTATACATGTAAATGTGCTAGATTAATTATTTGAAATTACTGCTTTTTAATATATATATATATATATATATATATATATATATATATATATATATATATATATATATATATATATATATATGTATGGATGGTGGCACAGTGGCTAGTGGGCTCAACAAGACATCAAAAGGGCATGGGTTCAACACCAACCATAAAAAAATGTCCACTAAAGTGGTGTTCTTTCTGCAAGGCACTTTACTTGAATTACTTATTTAAACACTAAAAATCCCACTTGTGTTTCTACCCGATAAAACATAAAACTGAATTTCACAGTAGGGAAGAGCTTAATCTAAGTTCATGAGAACTTGTAGCTTTAACTCATTTCCAGTATAATTTTTGGCAAATAAAATGTATTTAGTGCAAAGTACATACAATCTGAATTAACTGAACCTTTAAAGCTTTTGTCTGAAAATTTGTAACTGCTGGTGTTCTATGGCAAAGTAACACATGAAGGTTACATAACACCGAGGCAACTGGAGTAAACTGCCTTGTCAAAAGACTCACCAAGGTCGCTGACCCTAACTGATCCAAAAAGTAGAATGTGAACTTGCACCCTTCTGGACACTCGTGGTAACCACTAAACTACCATGACATCTCATTAGTCCACTCATTACCAGCTATCATAAATGGAACTGAATCACGCTGCACTCAGGTTGTGGAGTTTTGCAAAATGTTAACTTACACAGACAAATGAATATAAAAAACTGTATTCATTAAAAAGAAATTCAAAGCAATGTCAGAGGTGCTTAACCTTCCTCTGCTTTGAAATCTGCATTGTAAATTATATGACAATAAAAATTATACTTTTTTTTTCTGAAGATAAGGTTGTAGCTTTTCCACAATATAACAGAAAACATAAAAATATACTGTCTAAAGAATGTCATGAGCAAATTAATTTATTTCTAATTCCCATTTAAGAAGTATTTTACATTGCTTTTGGTCCTGTTTGGAGAAAGCAAAGTTTACACAAACTATGGATTATGGTTAATGATATCCATAAAAAATTTTTTTTATTGAAATAACATATTTTCTTCACTATACCTTTATTTTCTCAAAGCAAATCAAGGTCTGACAACTCAAAAAAAGTTCTTTATTTAACACTGAGTAAGTAGAGCCATTAATGATAGGTACATCACAAAAAGCCATGCTCAATGCAAGTTACTCTGTAGGGAATTGTGTTGGGGAAACTCGGGTTAGAAGGAAATGTTATTCAAGGTCCATAACTCCTCCAAACAAGATTATAGAATGCTTAAAATCAAACTACTTCAAGTACTCATCAATACAAACAAATCTCATGTTAAACTGATCAACAAGCAACACAACTCTGTCCAGTAAAAATACAGATGAGACAACACACATAGAAATACATTTAGGTCTATGAGGAAATGTTCATATAAAAAAAACCATCAGAATGTTAAATTATTATTTTTAGCCAATCAGAACATCCTTGATCAACTGACACCAAAGGTACGAAGTAAACGTTGATTTAAAATAAAGCCATTCAGAATACCCATGATATATCAATTCCCTAAATACAAGGTCAGGTCTGACTTAAAATTAAGCCAATCAGAACATCTGATGTCAGTTCCCAAGACATGAAGTTGCCTTCAAACTGACCTATCAACTCTCATGGTATAAGGATGTGGTTGACATATATAAATCAAAACAATCTTGGCTGTTCCTGTATCAATTGGAAATACTAGAAAAAATGACAATACTTGACATGATTTACCCCCCCCCAAAAAGACATCATTGATCACTGTTTTCATGTCAACTTTACTTTTACAAGAATGGTGAATATTTACCATATATATTCACTTACAAGAAGAGCCCAACTGTAACAACATTAACTCTGATCTATAGTCACATGAGGTACCAGCAGATCAGGATATGTTTTAGTGATTATCCTACAAAATGTCACAGACTCAGCTCTCCTGATACATTGTGGCAGCAGATCTGGATCTGTGCAATTTGCAGTTGGACTTGATTTATAAGTGAGCATACATGGTACTGTGTGTCTTTTAACGTAGCTTTAAAATTTTTTCAGTCATGTCGCTATGATGTCTGCAGTGTGGCAGTTTATAGTTATGTCTAGCACTAAGGCATCATGCCATAGACATGTAGCATGATGTCCCACCCAGTCACATTATCCCCAACACCAGGCAGATGCTCTAACCACTAGACCACCAGAGCTGTTATATATGGTATTAACAATATCAAAAGTTTCAATGTGTGTGTCAGGACCCAACGGTGCTTATTTGCCACATGCATCAAATCATTTTGCATGCTACAATCTAATTTTTATCCTATTTCTAACAAAATTTTCCCCATTTTTAGAGCTGTAATATTGTACAGAGGTAGGGTTCACATAAAATTTGAGAAAATCATGCTGAAAATAGCACAAAAAATCATCAAGTCCCCCATCTTTTATGTCCCCTATATTTAGAAAATTTCCCCGTTTAAACAATGTCAGGAGAAGGAGATTTCCTAACATTTCAGTGCTAGAATAGCCCCTGTTGAGGTATATTGAACTTGATTTACAGTGCTTACAATGCCTAAAAGGTGTTTCAATAAAATATAAGCCGTCTTGCTGATTGACCAAAGTGCAGTGGTGCATAATACTCACCTTCCTCTGTCACTGGAAGGTTGAGACCACTTTCCACAACTGTGTGCAGTAACAGATACAGTCAGCCACAAGACAAATACATTGCATGACAAAAACAAGGTAAAGCATAATAATCATTAGTAACTCAAATTTTAAAGCAAATTAAATAGCCTTGGAAACATCCTTATTTCTAAAAACAAGAGCAACATGAATATTACACTATACACCCACATGTTGTTTAATAACCCTTTACACTGATAACTTAAATATTTAAGCAGACCTTCTAGCAATAGTGACTGACCTTTGACCTTTTAATCAAAATATCAACAGTCTGCATTCTTATGAGTAATGTAAAGCAACCACAAAGTCTGGTCCAAATTTGTGACATAGAACTAATGTAATCATGTGGAAGCTATTTAGTTCTTTCAATAACAGTGTTTATGACCTTTGAACCCAAAATCAATAGGCTTCTTCCCAACCCCAATCCCAAACAAGTCATCCATAAAGTGTGGTTGAGATATGTGATGTAAAACATTACTGAGTAGAAACCATTTTATTCTTTCAGTCACACTGGCCTTGACCTTTGACCATTTTAATCCAAAATCAATCCGACTGATTTGTGCCCCAGGTACAAGTAATCCACAAAATTGGTAACCAATGATGATGGAAAAATAAAGTTATCGTGCAAACCCCATTTTGCTTGCTTCAGTCATTGTGTGTGGAGGGGGGCTAGGGTAATGCAGTTTTCAGCACACAACAGGCCCTACATGGTCAGTATTTTATGGTAGAGACAGTGCCCAGCAAAGACCCATGAAAGAATCACTGTCAAGCCTTCTCACCTATCCATGTTGGTTAAGTGAGATTTGAACACAAGCAGAAAGAAATGAAATGTCTTTTCTTGGTAAAGGTGAATGGTCCCCTCTTTCAGTCATGGTGACCTTGGATGTTTTTTTGGCCTGAAATCACTGGTTCTTAATTATCCTATGTGCGTGACAAAGTTTGGCAACTGTTGATAGTGCAGAACTCAAGCATTTGTGTAGAAACAATGTTTCATCTGTGATAATGACTTTGACCATTGGACCCTGAAATCACTATGGTTCTTCCCTATCTCATGTTTAAACTATCCAACCAGTTTAGTAGCTGCAGATGGTTGAGAACGTTTTATGCAGAAACCATTTTTCTTCTTTTAGAATGATCTGGACCTTTAAGCTTTTGAGCCCCAAGTTGATAGGGTCCCTCCTCACTCCTCCAACCAATGCCAGCCATTCACAATGTCTGTTGAAGGTGGACAACTTTAGTTGTTGTGCAGAAACCAAACTTGTAAGAGACAGATGGACAGACAGCAACATAAGATAATCTGTTCCACCTTATGGTGGGTGTATACAAAATATAAAACTTTTAAGAAATTTTGTTTTAGATTAAATGAAACTCAAGCAAATTAATTAAACAGGATTAAACTGAAACAAGTAAAATTAAAATTATTCAAATTAAATAATCTGAATTACTGGAAGTAAGACTGATATAACAAAATACAAAATGTCTTTTGACAATTTTATAAATAATAATTACTTCTTAATAATTTGAAATCTGCATTATTTTTTTAAAATTTTTATTATTCTGGATAAGTAACTGGGATCTGCAATAACTGTTAATACATTTGATAAGCTTCCATCTTCTGTATGTATTTAAATTTGCTTGCTAATTTGTAGTGTACACAATAACATGCTTACTTTCTTCTCTTACATTTTAGAATTTTCATGCTAAATATGATTCCAAGCAGCTTGCACAAGCTTAAGTGCATGCTAGATAAGCTAACACATAAAAAAAATGCATAATCCGAGCATCGATGAAGCAATCAAAGCAATTTTTTTTTCTGAAAGCTTAAAGATGCCGCATATAAAACCTCGCATTGAAAAGAAATGATGAACATGAAACAGTCTTGGCATACAGTACGAGTTCAAGACATTAAAATTGAAAATCCAAAATTGTGTTGGTATGAGAATCCTTGATGGACACAAATATCAGTAAAATATACATCTAGAAAATATGTGGGTGTTGATGGCTTGTACAAGTAATTTTAATTCAACTTTGCAACTTTTATATATTAGTGAATTAATGCTGTAATTCACATATTTTACTTTTCCTGGAAGATTTCTTCCCCAAAACTGAACAGTTACAAATGAGAATTGTATTCCTTCATATTTCATAAATAAAAACATAACTGACAGCTCAAATTACTTGATGTTTCCAAACAATCTCTGATTACTCTTATAAATCATCACAAGTGGGTGGTACATATAGTTCATGTTCTTTATCTTCCTCAAACTAAACAATCGCTGTCATATCAATCTTGAAACTTCTTGAGCAAGAAACTTGAGCACAAGCTGAAAACCTCAAATTCTGATAGCCTGCATGGAACTTAACTAGGTCAATGGAATTCAGCAGGCTAGGAGAGTGACTTACACCTCTCCCCCCAGTCATATTATTTATATCTTATCTTATTCTATTGAAAATAAACAGACCATAAAAGCCTAGCTTAAGCTTTAGTTTCTTGCTAAAAAACATTTCAAGAACGTAAATCCTGGGCCATGAATGAAAGCTTCTAGAATTGTAATAAGCTCAATCAATCAGAGGCAAGATCACCTCATTAATATGCATCTTGATCATGATCAAAAGTTTCCAAAATCTTGTTGATATAGGCCTGTATTTCAAATCTGATCAAAAATGGATTGGATAGAGTCTGACCTGATGGTTCACAAGCTCAGCCGATTAAAGACCACCTAATTAGTATTAGTACATGTGATCTTACTCCATGTCAAACATTTATGAGATTATAACGACAAGCATATATTCCATGCTTGATCAATCTAATATCAGAAATATGGCATTCAGAATGGCAACAAGCTCAGCCAATCTGTTCACGATCTACTGATTAGTATGTGTGAATCTACAGTAATCCTTAATTAAATTCATCCGAGATTTTAATGATACAAGTATGTATTCTAAGATTGTTGACAATGGATCAGAAATAAGACCGTTACAGTTGTAACAAGGTTAACCAACCTAATGCAATATGCGCAAGTCAAGCTCTATATTAAACTCATCCAAGTCCATATTTCAAGTTTCTAGAATGGTAACAAGCATTAGCTGACAGATGCATGCACAGTTCACAATGGATAGTGAACGACACATGATAGATGCAGAGCAATACCATAAGCTCACTTGGATTTACAGCCAGCTGAGCTAAACTCTCCTGCATGCGCAGATCTGAGATATGCTATATCATGAACTCATCCGAATATCTGTCCTCTGTGGAGGTGGGATAAGTGAGGTACAAGTTTTTTTTATAAATTTCAATTTAATGACATGTAAACCAATTCATATTAAAAATGAAATAGTCATCTGACATAAAATAAGCTCTGGCTTATGTCTATAGTGAAATACAGTCTAGCACAGCAAATCTAACAAAGAAGCTATCATTTAAAATACCTGATAAATACAAATGTTAGATATTCTGAATGACTTTAAATAAAACATTCTGTTTTTGTTAAATGCAATCTTGTGAACTGTAGGTAAAGATTAATATGATAACTATTTACATTGGTTATATAAGAATGTGTAATTTTCACATTAAAGCATGATAGTAAACAGCCATACTGAATTCAATCAATGACATTTTATGTTCTATCCTATTTAACAAATGCTGGAATGGTTTGTAGTTAAGTCTTTTTTGAATGTGGCATAGGCATTGTCAAATGTAATACAAAACATACCATGATTGGTCAAATTTGATACAAAACATACCCTGATTGGTCAAATTTGATACAAAACATTCTGATTGGTCAAATGCCAAACAGTTTTTTTAATTACATACCCATTTCATCTTACATGATTGATGTGGCATTTTAAATAGCTTTTCAAACCTTATTTTGGTATCACACACTGTGATTCTAACTAATAAGGTGCATTATTTGACTTTTACAGGCAGCTTTTTTTTTAATGCAGTGAATCAAATTTTTATAAATCCCAGTATATTCTGAATTTCATTCATACAGTGAAGCTAAATATATATTTAGAAAGCATGAAAAGGGGGTATTAATACAAAACTGTATTCATTTTTTGTTCGGAGCCAGGGCAAAAAACTCACCTGATTTGGTAGTATATGAATACATCTCGGCCTGATGGCCTCAATGTATCCCTGTACCATATCAGAACAAAATGAGTGTTCAGTTTTGTGTATTTGTAACATCTGTATCCATCCAGTGACTGACAAACTCAAGCAACTACTCTGGCACGTGAATTAACTGCACTGAATTTAAAGTCAAACCCAAAGCAATGTGTAGAAGACCAAAGTAATGAGAGAGCTGCTACAGTAAGGTGATTCACACTTGCTTTAAAATGAGTGCAAAACATCTACAGACAGCATCTTAAATATGACTGAGACATTAACAAAAACAAGAGGCACAAGTAGGCACTAGATCCTGCATCTGGCAATCATCAGTATAATTGCCATATGCACAATCTAAGAGCTTGAGAAACTGACCAAAATAATAAAATAAACAATAACTTGATTGACAGAGAAATGAGAAGTGTAACTTTACATTCCCCACAACACTTAAAAACGTAAGACCCATCATCACAACAGTTTCAAACTTGACTGGCAAGTTCTAGAGCATAATCTCTCAAGACTCAAACCTCAAACAAAATCCTCACAAAAATTAAATGTATTTCTTGTCCCAAAATCCTTTTTTTTATTAAGACAATTTACTTAATAAACTGAAATCTCTCAAAATCAACATTTAAAATATGGTTGACAGCCTCAGTCTTGATAGATTTCACTGAATTTATTTAGCATACAAATTGGGAGGTCGCGCAAAGAATTACATAGCATCAAAGAATGAATGTGAATGTGACAAGATTACCATGATGGCAGCTCTAACAGTATGCTACATGAATAAAATGCAGTCATTCATCATTTGACCTGGCAGTCTAACTTTCATCAGAATTTTCATTTCAGCCTTGTCTGCTTCAAAAAGATAAGGTTGTATGCATGCTTAATGCACGATTAATGCAAATACTGTTACGCGTCTAAACCAAACATTCAGAAGACATTATATGTCTTTTGAATGTTACAACACCTATTTGTTGTTGTTGTTGTTGTTCTAGATTTAACGCCATTTTTCAGCACAAGATAGGCTATACATGGTGGCCAGTATTAATGGTGGAGGAAGAACCCAGGAAAACCCCAGAAAGAACCACCAACTCATGAGAAGCTAGTGGCAAGCTTTCTCACATAACCACATCAGCTGAATCCGAGACTTGAACCCACGCAGACAGAGGTGAGATGGCAGTGATCCGCAACGGACAGCGCTTTAGACCATTTGGTCACTCAGGGCCCCAACACCTATTTGCAAAATGCAGTCAAGTCCCAAATAAATAATCTCATGAAAGATTTAAAAAAACAAATATGCCACTCTAGCTATGCAATATACAAGATTTAGATGAAAACCCACAATGAAGAATTGAACAATACTTAACATCTGATTTTGTTTCTCCTATACTAAATGGTGTCAAGCTGATTTTGATGCCAAAACCATGGCAATGTTGGAATTTGTTTCCTCAATAATTTTATATAGGACTGCATATCATATGTACTTGCTTACAAGGTGAGCACATTATGTGATGGCAGATCTGGTCTGTGCAGTTTGCTGTTGGGCTCATCTTATAAGCAAGTATATATGGTAGATCTAGAGCTGCACAATTTTCAACTGGACTTTACTTCTAAACATGTATTTTTTTGCATGGGTTCTCGTTTCAGTTATCAGCATGGAATTGGACAAAACTAGCAATTTTCAATATATGGTACTAAGTAAAAGTAAACTCACACAAGTCTCAATGATCAAACCCTTGTATGGCTTTCTAGTAGCCATTTCCTTTTCTACCTTCCACATTTTCCTTCCTTTTTTCTTTCTGAATTAATGCTTTCAACTAAAAGCACTTAAAACCTATGAAAATTAAATCAAAATGACTCACAAGCATTTTAAATCAAGATGACTGCAGAGTTGCATAAAGAAAAACAATGTGGAATTACTAAGGTTCAGCATGAGTGGTAGCAAATAGTACTGTACATCTTGTACTGGAACCAAAAGCAGGGGTGAAACGTTACACCAGTGCTGCGTATCAATACGATTCATGACGCAGCCTGTGATACGAGACATATCGATATACATCTTTGGAAGGTAGGTGGTGCCCTTTCATGTATGCTGACATTCTTGGTTGTATTTCCAGTATGCAGACTACAGACAGACATATAGTTATCATATATTTATATGCAATTCTCAATGGTGAGAAGATGTTTACCGTACAGATTACCTGTAGGTTGCAGTGAGTTTTATCTAATGTTTTAGGCCATTTAATGGTGAATCCATTTAACTCCCTTTGTTTTGTACAACATGAATGATTTGAAAACATTTTATTACCAATTCCATTTCTTAGTTATAAGTGGAAGACATTAGGATGTTATCTTCAAAACAGAAGAAATAATGCAATTTCCTCGTGTAAAAAATACCTCATCTAGAACAAATTCTGGCATGGGAATAAGGTTGAATACCAACAAAATCCATCATATTTTATTTCCTGCAGATGCAAAAGATTGCTGCAGCCACAGGTACTTGTATTTGTTATTTAGGAAGGAAAACACTGACTACACCCAGTTCTATTCTATAATTTTCTTTTAACTTGCACAAGTTGATAAACTTGAGCAGTTTGAAATCTGCCCCATCACCCATTCTATGCTGATTTCATTTATTTCATCAGCACCTTCATACACTGGTTAAATATCTCTGCATAAAAAAAGAGAAGCTCCAATTTGTTTCCCATGTACAATCCGAGGAGAGATGATGACAGGATTTTATCATAATGTAGACCTCTCCCTTTATGAAACAAAAAAGGAGAGGAGGAAGAAATGGTCTTAGGTCAATATTTATCTAAACTTCAATATCTGCCTCTCTTTCTTCCTATGCCACTTTCTTATAACTCTACTGAAATCAACAGTTGTACAAGCAATAATTTGTTAATTAATTCTCAGCATCCTCTGCTCCTTTTCTTGGTATCAGTGTTGTTCTATGCTTTTTTCTGAAGGGGCATTTACATATCTAGCTTTGTTAGCTTGAATATGTTGGGAAACTGTTCTGTGTGACTGTTATGTACAATTTTCCAGAGATCACAGATATTATCTTTTGGATACATCTGCTCCAAAATAATATTTTTCATTAACATAAACTTCTTTTGTTAAATCACAAGGTCACCGACAACTGTGCCAAATTTCTTATCTGTTCCATAATGCTGTATAAGGGTATTTAGTCCATCAATGCTTGTGGAGACAGAGGTATTAAAATAAATATCATTGCTATTTAATTTCATTTTTTATAACCCGTATTTATTCAGTTTATTTCAACCCTAATATGGCTACATATGGTTTTGTAGCATATCATCTGCAGGGCAAATTTGATTAATTAAAAAAATTAAAATTGTATTATACTTTTAAATTGTCTGTGTCTTAATCTGGCTCAGTATTCTGCCCTTTTTACATTTAATTTAAAAATACCACTAAAAGGGTCATGCCATCTATTTTATTTCCCCATTCAGCATGTACATCTGACTTGTATTTAACACCATTTCGGGCTCAAAATCACTCACTGGTGTCTCCATTAACACTTTCTGAGCTCCAATAATCTGATATACTTCATAACTTTAAAAATTATTGTCATCATCATCAGCAGCAAGTATTTGCTGTACAAAATCGTAATGAACCACTCTGGGAGTCAAACTTTTTGGGTTTTCTAGGTATCTCATATTTGAAACACGCATTTGTAAAACTTTCTTGGTTCAAACTACGCCATAATTTTCATTCCTGGACACACTGTTCTAATCAAATTTCGTTTCACAGCCATTCATGTCATGCTTGAAGAACCCAGATGTGGAACAGTTGTTAGCTGAAAAACATGTTGTGTCAAGAACGGGTAAATAAATTTTTTTATATTTTGCTGAGCGCATTTTCATGTGGGCTCTTGCATTTCACTGTTCTCCATTTGCATGAATTCATACAAATTTTGCACAATTCATGCAATGGCACATCCTGACAGCATCTCCACTTAAGTACTTGACATATCTAACACTTTCCCATGAAATCTCTACGTTGCTCTGCCAATACTTCCTGTTTGTCATGCAAAGAATAAGCTACATTGATTTCTGATTGGTGGTTATTGTTTAATCTGGAGCAGAACAAGCGATAACCACACAAGATTTTAACGTAACATATTTCAATGTGCAAAACACCGGTAGCGTAGCTTTCAAATCGACCAAAGGAGTCAAGATACATTTCAAAGTAGAAACTTTGCATGAAAGTGGCTATTAAATGATGTTGTTGTTGTTGTTCTAGGGTTTAACGCCATTTTTCAGCACAATATAGGCTATACATGGCGGTCAGGATAACTGGTGGAGGAAGAACCCTGGAAAACCCAGGGAAGAACCACTGACCCACGAGAAGCTACTGGTAGGCTTTCCCACGTACCCACGCTAGCCGAGCCTTGGACTCGAACCCACGCAGACAGAGGTGAGATGGCAGTGATCCAGAATGGTGAGCGCTTTAGACCACTCAGCCACTTGGGGCCCAACTATTAAATGATAGTAAAGTACTTCTTTAAACATGTGGAACATATTTGAAATGTATGCTGAACATACGTCTGGTTAAGATAATTAACACGAAAATGGAAGGCAGGGGGGTCAGATTATGAACCATGTCACATTGTGTTAACTTGTAGATGGCAAGTGGGTATTCTCAAATAATCTTGTTTTTTTTTAATAGTAAACATGAGTGCCAGTGACTGCAAATGCTGTTTCAGATGGATTATAATTTTACAGAATAACAAGGCAACTAATAATAATTTATGGCTGCTTAAGACTAAAATAACATGCATATGGTAGGTATCATTTTGTATCGATTCTCCGTCTCTTGTATCTATATGTGTATTGTTTCAGAAAGCAAAAGTACTGACACATCGTTTCACCCCTAACCAAATGTAGGCAAAACAAATGTTGTGTTAAGAACAATCTTTCCTAGTTTCCATTTCAATTGTTGAAAAACTGAAATCATGGAGCTGTTTAAAACAATCTTTTTAAACAGCCATTTTCATTTCTGAGACTGATGGGGTGACAGAAAAATCTTTACAAAAAAACTTGCATATGACTGTATACAGCATGCAAATTTATCAATTATCAAATAAATACTTTCTCTTTTCAAATTATTGCATGCAAAAAAAATCTTAAATGAAGAATATTTCATCATAGAAAGTGACTTCAGGATGTTTATTTTTCAAGCAGACAACAAAACTTAAGTTTTTAACTCCTGTAACTTCTTGCTTGTTATAAATAATCAGTGAATAAGTCAGCAATACAGTACTATAAAGAGAAGCGAGTTCTGAAATCTTTACTAGAAACCTTTATCACTTGGGAATTCTTTGAAATGATACAAGAAACAAAATCTCAAAGAATACTATCATTGTAACAAAGGTGTTAATGTTTACAGATTGAAAATTGATGTTCAATGTCACTTTAAAAGTTACTTTATTTTTCTTCAGATTTTTTAAAAATACTTTCAATTTATGAATTAACTAATAATTTTTTTCATTATATTCAATATGTATCCATGCACTAAAGTCCAACAGACAGGGAAGTTATTTCATGTAATTTGTTATATCTCCATATGGAACTCTTCCAAAAGAGTTGTCTAATTTGAATCTAAATGATAAGTGTACTACAAGTTTGGTTACCTGTTCATTTTGAAACTAAATGATAATTAAAGTACAATAAAAGTTTGGTTACCAGTTTAAACTGAATCTTAATGATAATTAAAATCCAATAAAATTTTGGTTACCTGTTTAATCTGTATCTAAATAATAACAGTGAAATTTTGGCTACCAGTCTAATCTAAAACTAAATTTATAAATAATTTAAAAGTAGAATGAAATTTTAGTTACCAGTCTAATTTGAATCTAAATGATAACTATGGTACAATCAAATTTTGGTTACCAGACTAATTTTAATCTACATTTTAATTAAAGTCCAATAAAACTTTGGTTATCAGTCTAATTTGAATCTACATGACAACTAAAGTCAAAAAATTTGGTTACCAGTCTAATCTGAATCAAAGTGATCACTAAGGTCCAATAAAATTTCGGTTCTAAACAAGTAAATGCAATGTGCCCAACTAACTTTTTTGAAATCTGTATGGAGACAAAAAGAACTGGACATGATTATCATATCTGCTACTGGTCAAGGTCTTTATGCCAAGTGCATGTACTACTACCACACAGAAAGCACTTCAATGAGTAAAAATGTACACAGCTTCTCCATATACTCTACAACTAAGTCTGTCCTAGGCCAAATATATCATTGCAAGTTGGTAATATGCATGTAACTGGTTGGTAATACACTATGGAATTAATTGGTAATGACTTTTTCTAAGACATTACTAAATAATTTCACCCATTTCAATACTTCCAACAAAGTATATATTTTAAATAAAACATTTACAGGAATCTGGACAAAATATAGGAAAATTGTAGGAACCCATTACATTTTTGGGGGAATTTTGTAGGGACCTGACATCTGGACATCCCGTAATTCTGAGGAATGTGGCATTACTCTGTTCTGCTAATGTCACCAAAATACCTGCATATCAGTATTTGTAATACTAATAACTGAGCTCTTTTCTACATTCAAGCATTTAAAAACAGTAAACGGAGCAGCAGATCTAAAAATAGAAAACTCATAGAAAACTGTCACACAGTGATGGCACATACTCACTCTGAGATAAAATTAGGTCCGCTTGCGCACCAAGCTGTTGCCGAGCTTTTTTTATATAAATAAATCGAATTTAACACAAAAGTACGAAAAAACTATTGAACTGACTAAAAGGGGTTCTTGAAACCTTTAGAAAAAAACTTGTGTTCTTTTAGGTATTTATCTTTTTTGTATTAAAATCATACAAGAATGAGTACCCTGGATCTTATGTCTGCATGATTTATACAAAAAGCAATTTTGCTAACTTCAATGTCTACTTCAAATTACTGAAAAGGTTTTGCATTCAATTTTGATTCTTAAATCAAACACAAAAAAAACATTTCAATAAATCCCCTGAACAGGATCCATTTTGACTTGATTACCTCCTGCAGATGAAAAGATTTTGTCAAACTTAAAAAATCACACACAGAACATGGGTTATATTGCTGTTTGACAGTGCAAAAAATAAAGAAAAAAATGTTACAAAATCAAACTTAAACAAGAACTGTTCTGTACTTTCAATAAAGAAGATTCACCAAATGACTATCATTCCTTTTTTAAAATTATGTGCAAAAAAGAATCTTTCTTAGATAAGTTCCACTTAACAAGCTCAATTTTTTATACCTCAAAAAGCAGCTTGAATATAAAGAACTTGCTTTGTATGCTGACATGTATATCAAAATAGTTTCAGACTGAAAAAAATTAGTTTAATAACATTTTGTTCTATACTGAACTAACTCTTATGCTGCATATTTACATAAAATGGACATTTCAGCTCTAGATGAGATACAAAAAATAAAATATATAAAAAAAAACAACCCTATGTGATAAATTTGTTCTAAACAATCATATATGCTACTTTTCAAAATCAAATGAGCAATTTGTACAAATTTATAATTGTAATGTCAATTATTACTTCATTTTATCCAAAGGAATCTTTAAAGTTTTTTTTACAAGAATAAAAACTGACAAGATGGAAATGATAATTTTTGACTGGTAGGTTACCTATATTAGAGAGAGTTTTAATGCACTCTTGCACATAATACTCCTGTGTACCAGTCAGCCATTGACACTGTGACAATCTGAATGCTCCCTGCAGTAGGTTCACAAACATTGGTTGCCGAGACTGCCAAAAAAAAGAGTGGAAAAATAACAAGTGATAAAAATAAACCCAAATAATATATTCTATAATCCATAAGTCTGAAAATTTGATAATTAACTAAAGGGACCTTGATTACTAAATGTTTTTACTATTCATTCCCTACAAGCCACAACACAAAATATTCTGCATCACTAAATGATCTGAAAGAAATATGAGCACATATGAAATGTCAACATCAATGATATCAAGTTAATTTGCATTATCCCAAATCAGTATCAAACCAGAAATTAAAATATATCTGCAAAATATAAAAAACCTAAAAAGAAATTGGGGTGAAACATAATTTTATACAAAAATGTGACCAAAAGAAATGCAGTTACCACATTTACGGTGTGTCCACTGTAAATGTCTTACTTTTATAGATGTGCAGTAGTCAGTTAAGCCAACTAATATTTCTCTTCATTATTGTAATTTTTATATCTTATATAGTTCATAATATTAGACAAACGTGTCCGAAAAAGCAAAAAGCAAGTATTTCTTACATTACTGAGTTTTTTTTAAGCAAATGAAATCTATCACTGACAGCATCAAAATTCTGTCAACCTACTTCCAAGCTATACCCTCGTCTTTACTAGATTTCATTTTCCTACCTGTACTGTTGTACTTTGATCAGAGAATCTGGAGTTGAAGAATGTTGTGATGACATTCATAACTGTTACAGTCACATAATTTTCCAGTGCATAATCTGCATGCTTTCTGTCTGATGTAGCATTAGACACCTGCAAAAAAAGCAACAAGAGGTCCAACTGAGTCTGAGTACACTCACTTTACTGATATCTATTTGAAAGGCAAATGCAAAAGCAGTTGACCAAAAAACCTGGGCCAGCAGGATGCTTTCTATTGAAACTTCTTCCAATTTTGTTTACTGCATATATTATGACAACAACTGTTCAAGATTTCGCTCTTTTTTTCTATATTTTTTTATATCTTTGTCCTTATTTGGTCACACATCAGGATCATTTTGTCCAATACTGAATGCACACATTTGTTTAGAACAAGCTCCATGTACAGTTTGGTCTCAAGTTTGGTCATTCCACTATAATGAATCTTTTCTAGCAAGTTTTTGAAAAATTGTCTACCCTTCAAATATAATCCTTAACTATATATATAGCTATCTTACATGAAAGACACTCTATATTTATAACTGATTTGATAATTTAGCAAATGAAAATCCGATGTGTAAAATAGCAACATTATCATTTCAGTAATTTGACTGGTAACCAGCTGTAATCTCTTGGTTCCTGGCTCTTTCTAACAGAGATCAGTCGAGCATAAGCAAGTAGAACTAGTCACTGTATAATGATATAGCCAAAATAACAATGGCAGCATCTCATTTGTAATGGCATATTTAAGCAAAAGTCTGATAAATGCCAGCAATTTTATCGTGTACCAACATCAAATCCTGCATAAAAATTATATCAGCAAAAACAAAGATTAGCATTATAAGAGAGTTTAAAAAAACACCTCAGCCCTTCCCATGAAAATCAATTTCCAGCTCACTGCAATACAGATAAATAATATGCAGTAGCATGTTTAATGCAATCAGCCATATCTTATACATTAATATTTGATACATACTTGTCTGATAAAAATAAAATTATTAGTCTAAGGATAAAACAAGAGAATTGGCTTTGGTACTCCATTTGGAACCAGTTAGAATGCAATGACTTTGCACTCTTCAATGTGTTTTATAAAGAATGACTCATTGCTAACATCATCATAGTACTCTATTATCATGACCATACTGTAAACCAACACTGATATTGCAATACAAGTTTAGGTTCATGATAACATAATAACTTCATCATAAACACAAGACTGTTCTCTTATAGATAATCTGTAACAATACCAATGACATGTCCAGCAGGAAGTTTTCAAACAAGACCCACATATGGCTACTGGTGTAGATCTCTTTCATTTCCACCTCAGTGTCTATGTAACAATGGTTCAGGAAATTGACATATGCTGTCTTCACCTGGAAGAAAAAGCAATATAATTTGTTCCCATGTTGCAGGCTCTGGAACATAAAAATAATGCAAATTCAACAGAAATTCTTGCTCCAGTATAACTTACTGTGTTGGAAATCAAGGCAGAATCAAGCTCTGAAAAAAAATATTCAAGAGTTTAAATGAAATCCTGTCAACCTATTAACTGTTGCTAATGAAAAATAAGAAACATTTTTATGCAATAACAGCCTATCAGACAAAGAGTAATTGTATCAAATAGCTTATGAAATATACATAAATTCCACACAAAAAATGTTTACAGAGTTCCTTAAAGGTGTCAAGGCAGCTCACCTGATGCAGTGTCAGATGGATAATCCATGGGTCATTGGTTCCACATCCACTCTGGTCAGCCCAGGTTGACTGCTTCAATATGTCCTTGGGAAGGGCACTTAGCTTTCACTTCCTCAGCATGATATAGCCAATAATGTTAAAGGTGGAGTTACAACCCGCAAAAAAAAACCAATCTCACAATCTAAATATTGCCTTATGATTAGGATAGATACACTGAACTCCCAACACTGAAACATGGAGGGGGCCCCGAGTGGCCGAGTGGTCTAAAGCACTCACCGCTCCGAATCACTACCATCTCACCTCTGTCTGCATGGGTTCGAGTCCAAGGCTCAGCTAGCATGGGTACGTAGGAAAGCCTGCCAGTAGCTTCTCGTGGGAAAGCCTGCCAGTAGCTTCTCATGGGTCAGTGGTTCTTCCCTGGGTTTTCCAGGGTTCTTCCTCCACCAGTTATACTGGCTGCCATGTACAGCCTATCTTGTGCTGAAAAATAGCGTTAAACCCTTGAACAACTGAAACCTGGCATAAAAAGGCAATCAAGGAAAAACTGGAAAACCTACCTCAGGAATACAGTCTCTGTGCGTGACAACTCTAATAATGTCATCAAGAGGCAGGAGGGAGTGGCACTTTATCTCTGTGTACACATTCTTCCCTTCAGTACAAAATGCCAGTAACTGCACCAGGTTGATGTGATACTTTAGTGGGCTATTTGGGTCATTACGCTGATACTCAGACTGCATCAATTCAATCAGTGTCTGGAATGATGTACGGTCATTGTAGAATAGGAGAACTTCCTCTCCAACATTAATTAGCTGAAAAAGAAATAGATAAGACAAGAACTTACTGTAAGCAAACAGGAAGGAAGGAAGGCTGCTCTAATAAATTCATTTTTCATTTAATATGGCCAATTGAAAGAATCCTAAGATAACATTTTGAAATTGTTAACAACACAATTAGGTAAAATGGAAGGTCAGAAAAAACAAGAAATGTGTCAACATGTAGGGAATCCCTTCACCAGTATCATGCAATTAAAGGAAACTGTTCAAAATCAAAGGGCAATAACTCCATAACATTGGGTTGGAAATTGCTCCAAACTTAATCTGACTTTAGGCAAAGCCTCTTATGAAATTTATTTTAAAATCCATCAAGTTCTTATGAAGAAGCTGACAGGATATGGACATTATACACCGGAGGGACAGGTAGTATTACATGTATGTATCCTGTCTCTGATTGGTTGGAGGTATAAAAACAAACAGGCAAAAGAGTTCTATCCCAGTGTCTTAACTGCAACTTAGGCAGTTACTGATCCACAGCTCTTAAGCTTGCAATAACTGAACCCAAGAACTTCCAGCTTGAATTTGTTAAAGTTAAATAATGAGAAAATCATTAACATGGACAACCTGTTGTGCCTTTTGTACAACATTTTATATAGATTATAAAAAAAAAATTTTGGGAAATTTGAATCCCATTTTGGATTTACTATTAAAATTGATCAAGAGTTTGATTGTCTAAAATTACTGACTGTATCACTCTCTTTACTAGGGCTTGATTTGCTGTTAAGTATATCATTCATAAACAAGTGGACCTATCTCTAATGTAGAAGTTTATAAGTTATAGTCACTTCAAGACACAAATGATGGATTATGTACAGTGTATGATCACAATGATGGATTATGTGCAGTGTATGATCACAATGATGGATTATGTGCAGTGTATGATCATAATGATGGATTATGTGCAGTGTATGATCACAGCATGCAATCAACAACAGAAAAAGTGTGTTTTCCCATTCTGAATGTCCAAAATGAAGAAAGATGCAGAAAAATGGGATTTACTAACTACATTGTGCCAAACCATTCAGTAATATAAGAATCTTTCTGAAAAGACCCTACCATTAAATCTTTTTATTTTATATTTCTAAGTATATCATATGTAACTGAATGACCACAGATCATTGTAAACACTGAAAAAAGGACTCAGAAATATAGAAATTAGGAAATCACTGGGTGGATGGGAGAGAGAGAGGGAGACAGAGAGAGAGAGAGAGAGAGAAAGAGGGGGGTGAAGGGAGAGAAGAAGAAAAGAAGAACTCAAAAACATGTCATCCCTTGCATAGGGTACATAAATTACAACTGCAAACACATTTTTCACTAAACCCTTGATTAAATTATTAAACATCATGAAATAAGAGCAGCAGACATCAAGCAGAATATGGCAAAATCGTATGTACATTTACAGGGGGCAGGGTCCCCAATTCAAAGAAATGCAATTAAATTTTGCAGTTATAGAGGCTATAAAAATGGATCTGACATATTTATTTCCTTAATTTGTTTTATCTAACATCAAAATCAGCAAATAAAACTGGGGGGGAAAAAAAAGCAGATAAAAAGAAAAAATTGGACGTTAACAGAGCAATAGATGCATTGCAAAAGGCCCCACTCACAACAGTCTGCATGGTAAATCCTTCAACAGAAGATCCTGTGATGGCAAACCAAAATGAGAGGAACAGCATTCAACACTCTGGTATAAAAAGCTGATGTACATGTGCAAAGGAATGTCCATAACTCTACTAAAAATGGAACAGACACTGCAAACAGTTGAGTCTAACTGCAAACAGTATAGAGCCTGACCTGCCATCACATAATGTGTCAGCAAATAAGGTCTCTCTTATTTGTTCTAATGATTACTGCTAACAAACTGCACAGACCCAGACCTGGTGCATTATGAGATGGGAAATATGGGTTTGTGCAGTCTGTACTTGGATTTCAGTTACAAATCAGTATATACACTAAGTTCTTTTTTTCTTCAAACAAGTATTTTAACAGCAGTTTCACCTGAATAGAAATGATCAATGTAAACAAGCAATAAATTTTACAAAATCACTGCAAACAGCAATTTCAAAATAAAACTAACAGTACTTAGCATAATTAAAACAGAGACACACCAAGAATTTTTAATATGTACAATTTGACATATCTAGACACAGCTAATTTGCCATGACACGTCCAAAAAAGCAAGCCTTGGTAACAATCTTCTCTGGAAATTCACATATCATCAATAGTAATAATAATTAATAATGAGGACTTTGTATAGCGCCTAATCTTTAGAAGCTCTAAGCGCTTTACAACATTAGACAACACCTATAAGATAAAAAACATATAATTATATGATTACAAACACAAACACCATGAAATTAGAAAAACATAGAAAAAACATGCTGAGAATATTTAAGGTAGGAAACATTATTAGGTCTTTAAGTTTGTTCTTGCCGTCAAAATAAGTGAGTTTTGAGAGCACTCTTGAATGGGATCACTGTGTCTTTGTGTCGAAGTTCAGTGGGCAATTCATTCCATGTTGCTGGGCCCTGGTATGCAAAAGAACGCTGTCCATATGACTTTGTTTTCAAAGTGGGAATAATGAGTATATAATTTTGTCAGAAGAGGAGCGTAAGTATCTTGCTGGTGTGTACACATGGGTGAGGTCGGATAGGTATGTTGGACTAGAGTCCGTCAGTGAAACTTAGCACAGAGAACAAATTTTGTGTTTGATTCTGGATTGAATGGATAGCCAGTGTAGGGTACAGAGCAGTGTGGAGGTGTGCTCTGATCGTGGTACTCTAAGTATGATCCAAGCAGCTGTGTTTTGAACTTTTTGAACTTTTTGGAGTAGATATTGAGATGAACCAAACAGAACTGAGTTACAATAGTCCAGTCTTGAAAGTACTAATGAACACACAAGAACATGCAAAATATACGTCTCTCAGTAACTGATTACCAAATGGAGACTGCCTGATATATATTTTCAGAAAAGATGACAGTGCCAAAAGTTGTTAGCAAAAAGCTGAAACATTGTGATATTTTGTTCAAAAGATGATACAAGTCTGAAAAACGAAGCCCTAAGAGGTCATTTCTTTTTCTCCTTTATGCTATAAACTTTATTCCAACTAACGTAACATTAAGTAACTTAATGTATTTATGTGCCATAAAACACCAAACCAAACCAAACCATTTTAAAACTTTTTTCATTAGATACAAATCCATCAAAATTTTGTCCTGGGTGATTCTGATCATTATAAAACAGTAGCAATATCTGTATCAATAACATAACCATAATGATTGCAGCAAGGCATGCAAAGCACTTGTGAATGTAGTCAGCCAAATAAAATGAAACTTACATTTTTAACGATATGTGTATATATATATTCAACAATGAATGAAAAGCTCTAATCAAATCTGCATGATTACATCTGCCTATCCATCTGTATCATCCATTGATTTCCCTCATTTGGTTCCAATGTAATCTACAAGTAAATATGACTACACTGACTGAGAGACTGTATGCAATTATGTATACACTGACTGAGAGATGGTATGTAATTATGTCTAAACTTACTGAGATGGTATGTAATTATGTCTACAATGACTGTGAGAGATGGTATGTAATTATTGTCTACACTGAGAGATGGTATGTAATTATGTATACACCAACTGAGAGATGGTATGTAAATATGACTACACTGACTGAGAGTTTGTATGCAATTATGTCTACACTGACTGAGAGATGGTATGTAATTACATGTATGTCTATACTTACTGAGATGGTTTGTAATTATGTCTACACTGAGATGGTATGTAATTATGTCTACAATGACTGAGAGATGGTATGTAATTACTGTCTACACTGAGAGATGGTATGTAATTTTGTCTACACTGAGAGATTGTATGTAATTATTGTCTACACTGAGATGGTATGTAATTGTGTCTACAAAGAATTTGAGATGGCAAAATTACATCTAAACTGACTTATAGCTGGTGTGTAATTATGTCTACACTTGACTGAGAGACGGTATGTATTAATGTCTACACTAAGGGGGTGTGTGATTTAGATTTTTAATGTAGCTAAACAATCATCAGTCATATTGCAACGATGTCTGCAGTGTAGCAGCTTACACTGACTGAGAGATGTAATGCTATTACAACAAGCATCAGTAAATAAAATGAAGATCACGAATCCTGGGAAGAGACCAGGGCAGGCATGCAGTAAGATTGAGTGAAATGGAAAAAAAATTGTGCATACTGTAATTATGATGGAATAAACAATATTAAATGGAATACAACTATGATCTAAGAATTATTCAGTCACTTTAAGTCAATTTTTATAAATCATATTCAAAAATGTATATTCACATAATTCTCCATTTGAAATACAATTTTCACAAAGTTAATCCAATGGTTAATACATTCAATATAGTGGCAGAAAAAAAAATCAAAAATGGATCCGTCATTATCTAAAAAAAAATGTAAGACAAATTCCAGTCAAGGAAAACAAAGCAAATCGCCAAACTTTATATATGAGCTTAGCTATGCACTCTACTTACTTGGCAGGCATGTACATACTGACTTTTTTTAGTACAGGCGCAAAGCTGAGAGGAAAATAAGGAGATATTTATATGTACATTAGGAGGGAATCTGAATACATGCAAAAATAAGTATACAGTGATATGAAATAGAATATGTGCTATAAAACAAAATACATTTTCATAAGCAGGACATGGTTTATGTCAATGATATATGTTAAAGCTCAATCTTCAAAATATTTTCTGCAAACACACCCCCTTCAAAATTCTCATATAATTATATAAAAGAAATTGAAAAATTGCTATGTCAGGAAATCTAAATGGATCATCTATATACAAAAATACATCCTAAATTTAATGTGTCTACCTCAAGTGGTTTTTTGTTTAACTGTGTTAACAAGGTTTGTGTCAAAAAAGTCCAGGACTAACAGTGTCAACACCTCCCCCACCAAACCTTGTTTCCTTTGTCTGTAAATTTGTATCAGTTGATAAAAACAATTCTTATTTGATGAAAACGAAAAATCATCCACATATATCTTAACTTTAGCTTCTTTGAGCGAAATATAAGGTAGATCACTGACATAAATAACAAGCAAATGAAGGGTCCCAGGATGGCTCTTTAGGGAACACTAGTACTGATTGTCTTCAGAACGGTTAACATTAATAAGGGAAAGTAATTTCTCTTTGACAGGTATTCATAAATCCACAGTAGCTCAGTATCCTTCATGCCACAATGATAAAGACTTGCAAATGTATGGGATGGTTAACTGAGTCAAGGCTTTCTTTAAAACAATGTCTTCCATTCCCACCCTCAAGCCATTCTTGAAATTGTTCAAAACATAATCAGCTGATTCATGAAGTTCGTATCTGGTTGAAGGTTGCTTCCAAAAACCAGACTTGATAGAGATGAAAAGATTACATGTGAAAATGAAAGTAGATCAGAGAATACACAATTTGCTCTAAAACTTGAAAAATATTGGTAGATCCGATACTATGTCAGTTTGACTGACAATAGCTGAAGCGTAAGGATTTTTCTAGATATTATGAATGCCTTACTTGTAATGGGAGATTGAATGTGTGTGCATATTCAGAAAGAACAGGCAGATATTTTTCAGGGTTCAGAATGGAAGAAGTAGTCAGTGCCAGTGTGTTTTCTCCAATCAGAGAAGTTTATCAATGTGTTATTAATATCATCAATATACATAATGAAAGGTGAATTTCTTATTTCAGCATGGTATGATTTTCTACAAATAATACAATGAAGACTGGATAAATTTGGAAACACATTCTAACACAATCAAAAATCTAGAACAAAAACTGAGAGAAAAAATCATTTTTATTAACTTTACTTTATTTTGAGATGATTTCAGATATCTGATTTTACTGCCAAGAATACTCTACCAATAAGGTGAAAGAAGTTATGGGTAATAATTCAGAATAATAATCTTTTTCACCCAATCTCTCTATTTTGAAATAGAAACACCCTAAGGGCTGTTCCAGTAAAACATATACCCCCCAGGGGGGAAGGCACTTTCAAATTCAACCAACCCACAACAAAAGCAATTTAAACATATTATGATCAACCATCAGATGTGTTTTAATAAAAAAACACTGCCCCCTACAGAAGCATAAATTTTAAACATAATTTCTGGCTATGGGTTAATGGGCGGTAGAAGTGATTTTAATATTGGGTTGGGGACAGAAGCGATTTAAATGACAACTGGCTGGAGGTAATCTACTGAATACTTATAGATCATATAATCTACTGCATATTTTCATTTGTATTCATTATAATCAATCTTTTGTCCATTTGTTTGTTTGTCCGTCAGCCATGTACATCTCTGATACTGTGAAATCACAAATTTTCATGGTGGCTTATTATTTGTACACGTCATTGATCAGTTCCTTGATACCTACTAATTTAACGTCCATGAATATAGATTTTATAATAGGGATTTCTAATACAAAAATAATGAATTTGTATCCTTACTAAACTGAGTGTTTACTAAAGTGATCCTGCATGGGTTCAAGTCTCAGATTCAGTCAATGTGGGTATGTGAGAAAGCCTGCCAGTAGCTTCTCGTGGGTCGGTGGTTCTTTCTGGGGTTTTCCCAGGTTCTTCCTCCACCATTAATAATGGCTGCCATGTATAGCCTATCGTGTGCTCAAAAATGGTGTTAAACCCTACAACAACAACAACAACAACAACTAAAGTGAACACTATATTTTGCTCTTTTTCTTTGTTCTCAGGCATGCTGCTTTTGAATTGAATAATAATTATTGTTTTGCTTTAACTGTTTGGTCAGATGCTACAATTCCTTGTTATTAATTTTTTTCAATAAATGTTTTGGTAAACTTATAATTCATGATTTGTCAGAAGAATTTGTATCCTTACTAAACTGCGTGTTTACTAAAGTGATCCTGCATGGGTTCAAGTCTCAGATTCAGTCAATGTGGGTATGTGAGAAAGCCTGCCAGTAGTTTCTCGTAGGTCGGTGGTTCTTTCCGGGGTTTTCCCCGGGTTCTTCCTCCACCATTAATAATGGCTGCCATGTATAGCCTATCGTGTGCCCAAAAATGGTGTTAAACCCTACAACAACAACTAAAGTGAACACCATTTTGCTATTTTTCTTTGTTCTCAGGCATGCTGCTTTTTAATTAAATAATAATTAAAAATTGTATTGCTTTAACTGTTTGGTCAGATGCTACAATTCCTTGTTATTAATTTTTTTCAATAAATGTTTTGGTAAACTTATAATTCATGATTTGTCAGAAGAAGAAAAAAAAAATTAATGCCTGTGGAAGTGATGTTGCATTATTTCTGCCTACTTTTACACTATATCATTTCTTGTAAGAACATATATTTCAGTTACCGATGTCTTATTTTTATGCTTGTTGCAAGACTAATATAAAGTTTAAAAAACAAAAGAAATATAGCAAGTCAAACATTTTTATATCATTAATTAAATTTTAAAAAACAGATGAAAGTCAAGCAATCACTCTTAAAATCAATGTCACTGCTGTTAACTGTATTGTCAACAGCATCATCATCATCACTGATCGCCTAGCAGTAATATGTCACAGGTTCTATCTCTCACTTCTAGTCTTTTATATGAGACTTATACCTATGGCCTGAGGGGCTTTCATGGCAGAGTGGTATAAGATGCTTGTCTTGTAATACAGATCTGATGGGCTCCTATGGTCGAGTGGTACAAGATGCTTGTCATGTGATTACTTGCCTCCAATGTGTAAATGAGAATGTTGTCAGTTACTTGTGGAAGGTCAGTGGTTCTACATAAGTGGTGTTTGGTGTCTTAAAAGTACTAGGATTTTCTTCAGCAGTAAAACTGACTGCCATATATAGCTTTTACATCACTTGCACATCTCACAGAGTTTTTGTCACAGATCAACCAATTTGGGTTGGTGGTCTTTCAAAGTTCTTCATCCACCTAATAAAACCAAACTAAATCAACCAACTAATCAACTGTGGCAACAGCAGCAAAGATACTAGTCCATCATTTTTGCCACAGCTGTATGAGTTTATCACTTTTGACTCTGGTAATTTTTGTAGACCTTGGAATATCGTCAGTTATGCCTTTCTGACATTTACCTAAAAGCCATCATTAGTTTGTACAAATGGATTTTTCATGGTAAGCATATGAGAAGTCTTCAGCAATCCTGCATCATGTGCTGCCGAAAAGTTTATATTTTAACTCACTTAAAGTTTCTCTAACAATGTCCTTTGTTCCAACTAGAACTGTTATAACTTATTCAAGCTATATTCACCAATGTCTGGAGATATGCATCTGTAATGAACATTTGTAACAAAGTATGAGAATGCATCAATGAGTTTCAATGATGCATTTAAATCAAGCAACAACCAGAATCAATAAACAAAATTATTCACATCTCTCAGACAGAAGTACAGTGTACATGTATACTGGCAATCATAATCCGCCAAATTTGCCAGTTTTTTTTCCAACCATACAGATTCGGTGGACATAATCACCAGAATGGACAGAAATAGACCAGAACAGATATAACTGGAAGGTTAAAATTGATTTGATACATCTTTTAAGTAGCAAAATTAACATTGGTTTAGTTAACTATACATCCTTTATCGTCTTCCCTTTGATGTAATTTCTTACTGAAGCTGAGAAAATAATGTTGCACACATCAAAAAGAGGCACACTTCTACTCACTACTGTTTTTATTATACTTCTCCATTCCAGCCTGTTCTTCTGATCTTGTCCCCCACCACATACTGTTTGTCTTGTTTATGATACGTATCTAAATTTGTCCATTACTTTTCCTACTACTATACTATATGTTTGTGAATATGCATCTAAATGTGAAATGCAATGGAGAGACTAAATCCAAGATAGAAAACCTCTGCATTTCTGGATGTATTCTGCTTCGATTCCATGTTTCTGCACAAAACTTTAAAGAGTTCAGGACTTGCTGTACTAATTCAGTTCCCACTGTAAACCTGTGCAAACACCATGATGTCAAAATTCAATAACTTAAAATTTTGAGTGCTCATCAAATTTGTGTCAGTATAGACACATCTATAATGACAGCTTTTGTGAAAAGAAAACCATAACAGCTGCACCATTTTCTGGATCTATGCAATTTTTAAATGTTCACTTTCAATAGTACACCAAAGAGTCAACTGCTGATTTCAGTAATGAATCTTCCAAACTCAGGTCTGTAAAGGGACAGAAATTATGTTAATAAAACAATGTCCCTCACTTTTTTCACTTACAAGTAGGACAAGCTCTCAAAAGATTTTTTTAACTAAAATCTTACTTTCATTATCAACCAATCAGAGAGAGACTTAATCCAAGATTGAAAACCTCTACATTGCTTGATGTATTCAGTTCCCACTGTAAACCTGTGCAAACACCACAATATTAAAATTCAATAACTTAAAATGTTGAGTGCTCATGATCAAATTTGTATCAGTATAGACACATCTATGACAACAGCTATTGTGAAAAGAAAACCTTAACAGCTGCAACATTTTCTGGACCTACACAAATAAGAAATGTGTGCTTTCAATATTGCACCAAAGAGTCAGCTGCTGACTTCAGTAAAGAGTCTTCCAAACGCAGGTCTCTAAAGGGACAGAAATTATGTTAAATAAAACAATGTCACTTTTTCATTTACAAGTAGGACAATCTCTCAAAAGATTCTTAAAGTTTGTACTAAAATCTTATTTTCATTATCAACCAATCAGGGACAGTCAAACTCATATATACTCTATTTTATCTTCACTGATGTATAGTATGGTACTCGTTCTTTTATATCTGTAGTAATGCGAGTCCGTCAACAACTCTCAATGGTTGTAAGCTTTTTTCAACCATGCTGACTGGACACACTGTAAGATAATGTTCAAGTAACAGAAATACCATGGGATAACCAGAGACCAATAAAATCAGATAAAAGTCAAGTTATCTCCCCTGCAGGGATGCTGCCAGGATTTCAGGAAGTTTTCTGTGTGTGTGTGTGCTCTCTAATGAGGAAGAGGTGGCGGGAGGAACAGCCATTGTTAAATATCTCCCTAAGACATAAATATCTGTCATTCTTTCTTACTGTTCCACTCTGTTAAGGCACTACTGAAATCAAAATACTCAAAGAGATGTCATCCCTAGTTGTATAGCGATTATTAATGTGATGTCATTGGGCATGGTCATGTGGTTGTGGTGGGGTCTTGGTTGGAATGGCAGAAAGACCAGAGGCTTACTCCATATTTTACAGCTAATCATGATGTTATCAAAAGATTTTAAAAATTTCTAACAATTCAGTTGGACTCGTATTATATACTTGATTCATAGTCAACAAACAGGTTCTAAAACTGATGTGTTTATTTTGGAGCCAGGTTCCTTCATCACATTCAAGATTTGAATATACTAAAGGTGAAATTAGTACAGTTGCATCCTAAATTACTATCATGGAATACTTCAGATGTTATTTAATGTGAGACTTTAATGCCAGAACTCATAGCTTCAGTTATGTATTAGTTAAAAAATGAATTTCTTCTCAAACAACTCAATTTGATGCAGATTACATTGTTTTTTAATGATACTGTGAGAATTCTTGATGTGCAAAAATTGCACAAGAAATGAACAACATCAGATCAGAAAGTTAATACCACTGGGAAAATACTGATAGGAATATGCAGAAATAATGATATAATTATTTAAGTAGAATATGTGGTGACATTACAAGTTCTACAACTTTGTGCAAAATACATCTTATACAACTATTTTGTTGTTTCTAACAACACTGTAATATGGCAATAATTTCTGCACACATGCAGTTGACCCACTTTTTATTTTAGTTCCTTGCCAATTAATAGTTTTAGATTTTACAACAAAACTAAGCACATTTTACCTTTTGACAATTTTATTAAAAGTACTGGTACCAGTAAAACTAAAGGAGATGGTAAAAAAGAATCAGGATGAACAGATTAGTAGTGTAGTAAAGAATCCATATATCAGAATGACATCAAGTATTTTTTCCATCAATTTCATCATTAACTACACTGCTTCAAAATGTTGTGTAATAGATAATAGTAATCCAATTTTAATACAAATACCGAATGATGGCTTGGAACTAAGTGCCAAAAGGTCTGCAGAAAATATCACCATCATCAAAATATACATAGGAAGAAGATAAAACTAAACACAAACAAGACAAATTTGTATCCATCTTGCTTCTAGTTTACACAGATCAGTCAATCTCTTATGTTTAATGTCATTTAATTTTTGCACATAGACAGCATGTACTTCATTTGGCAATACATCTGCATGATATAAAAGTTTGTTGCATTATTCTTTTGTTGCCAAAGGGGTTCTGCCAACCAGAGATCTACACATACGTAATTATGTTATATGAGGATTCCACTGTCAGAATCAAAATAGTTTGAAACACAACCTCCTACAGAAGTTTTTCTCAAGTGCCATCCCCGGTGGGATACATGTTTTAATGGAACAGCCCTAATGAAAAACTGTTATCAAATAAACAGCATAAAACAAGTTACCTCCACCATCACCATGTCTTGGCACTTGCGGATGTACTGTGCCTCAGCTTTTACCACTGTCTGCAGGAACTTTAGGTACTGGACATATCGACCATGACTCTCAATACTGTGTACAAAATGCTGAATGACACGATCGGAGACCTCATTGCAGAGGACTATGTTATCCTGGAATATGGCTGTCATGGTCTGAGCCTCCAAGAGCTGGGAAAGAGAAGACTAACCTAAAACAAGTCATCCAATGATCCGATTATAACAAAGAGAGAGGTAATTTTAATAATAACAATTTTATTCTGCTTTACGCCCTTGATCAAGTTTAATCAGTTCATTCTGTTTTTACTGACTTTACAATCAATTACAACGTAACAATGAAATCCTCACTGACAAATCAGCATCATGATAATATAATTAAATGGTTTATATTGTAACTAGTTAAATGAACTGAACATGTATGTACACCACTCCTTGCAAATCCACTTATAACTAGACAAGATCTATTGATCCCACATTTTTTATGTGGGCAACAAAATGAAATGGACAATGACAAAGCAAGATGTGTGCAAAGAGCCAATCATACTGATTAGAGCTCAAAAGAATACCTAATTTTCATATTTGAATATCTGTTGAATACACCTCAATTGGATTCAAATATTCATCAATGTTATTACAATTATCAAATCCCATTTCTTTGTCCAGTTTGACAGTTCTCAGCCAAGATGCATTGAAAGCAGAGGTTATGAGTACTGGGGTTTTTTTGAGGATTTAAACAAATATGAATGTAGTTATCATTTTCCATATTTATTTAAACTCAGAATAATCTGAAACATTTCTTTCAAGCTAAAAATGTACATGGGAGGTCACTGGTTCAAACCCCTGCCAAGTCCTAAGAATGACGTATATAAATGGTGCAAGCAGTTGCCTCACTTGGAACTTGGCATTAAGATGTTAGTGTTAGGACTGGTTGGCCTGGTGTCAGGATAATAAGACTGAGTGGGATATGAAGCTACATGTCTGCAGCATAATGCCCCAGTGCTAGACATCACTATAAACTGCCACACGGCAAACATCATAGCAATATGACTATAGTCTGAATATACCTCCCAGTTTGTTTGTACGCTCCAACTGATTTAAAAAATGAAAAGTGCAAATGAGATAAAAGATGCATAGAACTTAGTTCATTTACTGATTTATAATTTCAAACCTGATTATGCGCAGGGGGTCCCTAACACTGTTATCGTCTGTGCGTATCATTCCAAATGGAAGTTTTCAGTGTAAATGACTACCCTGCTTTCCAGTCATTTCCAGTTCCTGGACAAGTCCATTTTCAGCAAAGGGGTGTGTGCACAACTATGCATATATGTCCATAGAAGGAAAATACTACGTCATCTGCTTCTGATATTTACAATGTTGAATCAAGCAAAGGAAAAGAATGACAAGTACAACTTTTTCTTTTATGTGGATTTCATACGCGGTGTAATTTCTATGTTCATGTGTGCAAAGGGATATAACTCTAAACTCTCAACATTATGGAAATTTACAGAATTATCCAACAGTTACAGAACAGAACAGAACAGGATGAACTATGTCACTCTGTTGTCTGAGGAAAATAAACTAGCAAAAGTGTACACAGTATGGTGCAGTGTTATTATGGAAAATCTGTTAAGCATGAAAGGCACAGAGGATGCCAGTGTTAGGGCCATTCTTGTCACAGTCAGGTTAGAAATTATAAATCAATGAATGAATTGACTAAGTTCTGTGCACTTTTATCACATTAAAGATTTCTGTTATTAAAATCAGTAGGGGGTGTACAAACAAACGGGGAGGTATATTCAGACTTTAAAATTGTTAAAGCTAATTTCAAAATAATTTTTAAAAAACTAATATATTAATGCTGAAAATTGATGGTAAAGGGCAGAAACTGATCACAAATTCAGTTAAACGTGGGGATGATCAACAATACTGCTTTGGAATGTGATCTGTTTACAATCAAAATCACGCAGATATGTGACCAATTGATTAAATTATCCACTAAGACTGACTTTTTGACAGACTATTAAATGCCCTTATTGAACATTCGCGTCTTCTGCTAAGTCATAAGAAACTCTTAGTCCGACTTGATAAATGATCATTTTAACTGAAACCCATCCAAGGTTATTGACATCATTTTATGCTTAAATTGTACAATACAATATAAGGTTGATATATAGTGAGTCTGTACATATGTTATTGTTTTTATCTGTGTAAACCCCAATGCTGATGCCTGGATTATTACACAGGTCTACATCACAGCAGTAAGCTAAAATATCTTCATTTAGAACATATTTACCCCTGGAGTAAGGAAGAGGTCCAGATGCTGGTGAAGAAGGACCTGGTTCTGCTGGTTACCTAGACAGAAGTTCTGAAGAAACTCGTGTGCCAGTTTCATCAGTTCATGCATACGAATATCCTCCTTCTGAAAACAAGAGAATTAATAGCACAAATATGGTACTGTGAAATCTCTCCTTTTTATGAGGATTTATTTTTTGTGCATTATATGGTATCTAAATGAAACAGATTTTAAAAAATATATGCAGACAATAACCCCTTAATGAAACCTTCCCTAATCCATGAATTTAAGTACTAATGCAACTTTCATCTTCAGCAAAAGCAAGAAAATATTCACATTCACAGTACTCTTAATAATAAATAAATAGGATCCTGTAGAAATCAAGCTATACAAAACATTCACTAATGAGCTTTGACCTTGACCTCGAAGATAGGACAACCATTATAGTGACACACCTTCTAGTGATGTGCTTGTATACCAAGTTTCATTCTTTAGTCTCAAATGACTAAAGCAATAGATCAGAAGTGAAGTGTGATGAAAACAAAACATTGAGCTGTGACCTTGACCTCAAAGCTGGGATACCCAATAATGTACATATCAAACTTTAGTTTAGAAAAGGCAGGGAAAAAAATAACTTTTTTTAAAAGTATTTGGTATATAATTTATAGATTCTGTAATAGATCACATAAGAAAACAATCATACACAGTCTGCAGTGTGCAAATTTGCAGAAATTATTGGGGTCAAGGTCACAGCTCAATGTTTTGTTTTATTTGCAGAAATTTGCACACAGCTAACCAAATGAACTGTATTAATATATTTGAATTTGGCTTGAGGTTGATATTTGTGACATGAATAAAGTAAGAAACTGCAAGATCATAATTTTATATTTTTGACCAGACTACAAACTAGATCAAGTCCTAAGAGAAAATACTCAAATTTATCTTTTAGCTTGAGTGTTTACAAATGCACAGCACCCGTGTATTTTAATTCATATTTTGACATGTATAAAAGTATGTTTACCTTGTCAAAGGGAATCTGAAGCAATTCCAGAACCACAGAGTATGCACTCATATTGCGCAGTAGTCGTTGTTCATGTTTTCGAGCCTTCCTCACTCCTGGTTCTGCTGTCTCCCTGACACACATCCTGGTCAACCTCAAAAGAATCTGGAATCAAAAAGACGTTCTCAAGGTGATTTTTGTCACTTTTTCTGATTAAAGAAGAATGAGAACTGAAAGCAATGGCTCATACAGTAAATTTGTTTGATAATATATTGTGTGGAATAATCTAACTAAAAGATGGCTTTAAAAATTAAATAAAAAATATCTATAGATTAATAATGAAATAATTAAATTATCTATCAATCATTTTCATATGCTAGGCATCTCAAAAGCACACAATATGCACTGCACTATAATTCTAGCTAGTTAAATATTGATGGCATTAAAACATACCATGAATTCATTTATTCTGATGGGTATAAATTGTCATGGTTTTGTAAAAATTGTTTTCAATGGTAATTAATTTCATGGATTGGGAAAGGGCTCCTATTCTTTCCACAGAAGAATCACTCTTCTTTTGGTCTTTAATATATGGTGGTTTTGGTCTTTACTTCATGGTAGGTAGTAACTATGATATCTATGAAATTTAGGTATCCTACAAAAAATGGTGAATTTAGTGAATAGTACACCTCTCAGGATAATTTACAATTAATAGGGTCCATACATACTGTCCGTTTCATAGGCAAGGGTGCAAAGATGGGATAAGATCATATTTCATGGGTACATGGGAATTATAATCTCCATTTAAATGTCACTATGTTGATTGCACATGACAATTACCGAGTACAAATCTACATCATTTGTACTAATAAAAACAGTGGCATATGGCAGTTTCATGGTTCCAGAACACTATTCTGGATTAAAACAATCACGCCAAAATGAAAAATGAGAAAGAAAAGTGAGACTTTTATTAGACCTTGCAAGTTTATTTCAAATGTACCACTGCAAATTTGGAAGAACACTGTTAAGACAAATTCAACAACTTATTAAGGAGTTGTTTATGGTCTACAGTGTGTCATTTCAACATAAAAATTTGGCACACCCTACAAACAGATATTATTGTGATTTTAGTACTTCTCATTGGCTGTAATCAATGACTGTTAATTAGTTAGCACGCCAAAGAATAATTGAGTTGTCAAGTTAAATTCAGCTTAGTCACTGAGCAAGCACTTAATTAAATTAACATGGAAAAACGAGCAAGCATTGCTGTCACAGCTGGCTGACTTTCTCAAGTTCAGGAAGAAGGCATGTTCCATTCATAATCATAAAGTCAATTTTAAAAACAATTACAACATATTTCATTTAACACTGCTTCCTGAATTGGTATTCATTTATTAAATGCTACAAGTAGGCAGTTCCCAACATTTTCTTTGATACTTCACAGAATATGGTGCTATTCTAAGAAAATATTTTTGTTCAAGACTAAATATATGATTTCTCATTACAATTCTCAATTAAAATTCACAAAATGCTGTTTTCAATGATAAAATAAGCAACATGTTAACCAATTTGGTAAAATTTTTAAATGTTGTTGTTGTTGTTGTTGTAGGGTTTAACGCCATTTTTCAGCACATGATAGGCTATACATGGCGGCCAGTATTAATGGTGGAGGAAGAACCCGGAAAAACCCGGAAAGAACCACCGACCCACGCGAAGATTTTTAAATGTTAAGTACAAAGGAGCTGTACTTTGAATTTTCTATAAAAGACAACAAAAAAATGGGATCCAGTCACCTGACTTCACATTTTAAGTATGTTCATGAGGTATTTGGGAAAATGATGGAGCGGTGTATATAGACCTTGAATCATGGATGGCATAAGTATCCAGGGTATTTGAAGAAAGGTGACGAGGGATTTAAGGGTCAAGGCAATATCTGAATCAACAGTTCCCATTAATTTAGCTAGAGTTCGAGGCAGAATGAAAATCCCCTGCTACCAGCTTCTATTGACACCTGTATACTGAAAACAGTTTATATTCACTTACATGTTGGATTCAACTGCAAACAACATAGACCCAGATCAGCCATCATATAATGCTTACTGCCTTGATGGTCCCGTAGTTCTCAGACAAAAGTTGTATACAATATTCATATACAATATTCACTGTCTTGATGATCCTGTTGTTCTCAGACAAAAGTTATATACAGTAATTATTGCCTTGTAGATCTCGGACAAAAGTAGTATACAGCACTTACTGCCTTGATGGTCTTGTAGTTCTCAGATAAAAGTTATATACAGGACTTAGTGCCTTGTACACCACTCCCTCGACAACTCGTGCCCTGATAACTCGTGAACTCGCTTATAACATGGTGTCAGGCGTGGATCCCATTTTTTAAAACCGAAAATGCCAAAAAAATGTATCCTGAATTGTTGAACTTGAAGAAAGCGAGATCAAAATTGATAATGGAAACTTTGATGTATCGCTTGTTTTATCACTGAAAATGGTAGGACCTGGAAATTTTAATCAACACTATGAAATATCAAATTTTAAAATAGTTCATAAAATTTTTTTTACATTTTCTTTCCAAAGTGTAATTGTCATAAATGCAGTGTGTGCTCTTGTAATTAAACGTAAAATGCATCAATCTACCGCAACAGCTATGTCTGCAAGCGTTTCTCTGAGAATCTAATTAAGAACCTAATTAAGTGCCGACCGTGTTTTGATAACTGACTCGTAAAATATAGAGCTTGATTTCACATATACGGACCATTTGTGAGCAAGTGAGTTTCAGAGAATTCTTGAACTGGCATTTAGAGATATCCTCAGGGATGATAAGAAATTTCATTATTACTTCCAATGAAATCACGACATTAACATTGTACTGACAGAACAATAAAAAATTGAGTTTCTACGTAGACGTGTCACAAAATAAATGTTGCGTGTTTTTGAGAGAAAAAAGGAATCTTGTTTGGTGGTGTATCAACAGTTAGTCTAGTTCCCAAATTATAGACTACAGATTTGCCAAGATACTATTAAACACCACTACAGGAACCAGACTCATGAAGAAAACAAACAGCAGTGACGTAATACACAGATTTTTCGCGTACATGTGATGGTTGTTCAAACCAGTTGGAACGATCTTTCATATGTTGGATATTTTGAAAAAAATATGTTATTTAAACAGAATAACGAACAACTTCATTAGAAAAAGCGCATTATTAAAAATTATTATCGACGTGATTTTAAGATGAGGATTCAGTCATTGAACAGCCCAGTTCCCTAATGTCGCTTCCCCCCCCCCCCATGGACAGGTTTCTTGATGTCAAAGCGATGTGGTCTATGTTTGTGGACCCGTTGTGCATGAGTTATCGAGGGAGAGGTGTAGTTCTCAGTCAAAAGTAGTATAGAGCACTTACTACCTTGATGGTCTTGTAGTTCTCAGACAAAAGTTGTATACAATGTACTTACTGCCTTGATGGTCTTGTAGTTCTCAGACAAAAGTTGTATACAATGTACTTACTGCCTTGATGGTCTTGTAGTTCTCAGACAAATGTTGTATACAATGTACTTACTGCCTTAATGGTTTTGTAGTTCTCAGCTGCCTCTTTATCCATGGGTGGTCCAAGATCAAGGTCAATTGCAGACCCCTGATCCCCTGATAAATTCTACATAAGTGAAAAAGAAAATAAATATTTTAAAATATTACCAGCAAGTGAAATCATGGCACAAATAATGTTAACCTAAAAACAAAAAACACTGCCAAATAATTGGTATGTTTCAAATTTTTATTCATTTTGTCATTATATGTGTATGCCACATGTAACTGGATACCATCATATGCTTATTAAATATTTGACAGTATTTATTATTCTCTAGAGTTGTTCATTCTCAGTTCAGAAAATATATACATGCAAAATGTCCATATGAGCAAAACCAATATGTTTCCTCACTTCATTTAATGGCACTGTCATAAAAGTAAACTGAAGCATTAGGTTCATAGTGTGGTAGGGGTACATTTTTGACGCTGCAACTATTTTGTCTGGGGGATTTCTTTTACATGAGAATATGCAATGACACAAAGTTCTACCATCTGAGATTAGTTGTTTCCTTCAGGTTTTTCTCCTCTACCTCAAATACCATATAGCAATGACATCTTATTCACCAAGAGGTTTCTCTTGACCACCTCTACCTCAAATACCATATAGCAAAGACATCTTATTCACCAAGAGGTTTCTCTTGACCTCCTCTACCTCAAATACCATATAGCAAAGACATCTTAGTCACCAAGAGATTTCTCTTGACCTCCTCTACATCAAATACCATATAGCAAATACATCGTAGTCACCAAGAGAACTGCATTATCTAATTTTGTTTGACTCTATTGTAAAAATGACAAAGATAAAAGTAAATGTAGTAGAAAAGAACGCAGTGGTATGCTCTTTTAAAAGTCACATTCAAGCCTTTATTGGAACAAGGAGTACAAAAATACTCGTACTTCAAGATGGAAACCATTATGTCTCACTAAGCCACTTCTACCAAGAAAATCAATTTTTCCAAGTTTTAATTCACAGTCATCAAGTATATTATTCTTTGCCTGCCAATGGTACAAATGAATCCTAATGAAAGGAAAAATATTTCAATTTTTTTTTTGGGGGGGGTGCCCAACTTGTGTGGTGTAGTGAGTTTGGGATTAGCTGCTTCTAGTATATGATGTTAGTGCTGTAAAAAATGCAGTTCAATAAACTGAAACAATGATTCCATAGAAAGCTGTTTATTTACCACACTATGAATTGCTATATAACTTAGTTCCACAGCACACTGCTTGTGTATGCATACCACACTGTGCTGGTCTGTAAATAGCTTTGTTTCACAGCACACTGTTTATGTATACCACACTATGGGGATTAATATATAACTTGGTTCCACAGAACACTGTTTGTGTTGTTACGAGTCTAGGCTCTTACAGAAAGTAACAAGACAAAGGTGAAGACAACAAGCTTTGTAAAATTTAACAAATTATTTATTTCCCTAGAAAAAAAGGTAAAAATGATAAAAAGAACTTATGGTTTTAAAAATCAAATGCAAAAATAATCCAAGAATTAAAAAATAGAAGTAGTATAATTAAAAAGTCCTAAATGAATCCGAGTTTGAATCCCGATGAAATCCAAAATGAAAAATGATGACATCTTTTGCAACCTGTGAAGTGCTGCAGTGTCAACAGTCTCTTTTTGAATCACAGAAAATATTATTCCAATTTTTGAAATCTGTATAAATTTCAATAAATGGCCTTGTCCAAGAATAAATTTAGAGCATTAGTATTTCCAGGGAAAACAATTACATGAAATCCAAATAATTTAAAGAAAATAGAATAGTTAGCCCAAACTAGACACAACATAAAACACTTGGAAGTCTCAAGTGTTAAGACATGAATGACTATTCTTTCTTAAAACATCAGTAATAAGTCTAACTATAATGCAAAACGAATTCCCCGATGAGGGTCAATCCTCAGGAAAAACCAGGAGTTTGTAACAACTGAAACATGTTAAATCATTCATCACGTAGTCCAGATAAGACTTTACTATTCAAACTTTAAAAAAAATTGTTTACCCAAAACTGACACTGGTTCTGAATCAAGGTCAAAAACTAGATACAGTGTTTCCATTATTAGTTGTTTATCAAAATTAACAGTCAGGTCCAACAGAACTGAATTGAATTTCTGGACAATGTCACATCCAGTAAATAAAGTTACATTACAATAGCATGTAATGGAATTTTTTTAAAAAAAAGATAACTAACAAACAAACAATTAAATTAAATCAAATATAAATTAAATCAAATATACATAACAGTGTATACCACACTATGAAGACTGCTGTATAACTTGGTTCCATAGCACATTGTTTATATATACCACACTATGGAGATTGGTATGTAGTTGGGTTCCATAGCACACTGTGTATGTATACCTCACTATACAGTCAGGTATATAACTTGATTTCCATAGCACACTGTTTGTATACGTAGAACACACTATGTATACCGGGGAAATAAAGGGCATAATTCAAATGAGAGAACGAAAATGCACATATCCATGTACACACACACTCACATACATATGTATTTCTTGCTTTCCTCCCATTTCTCCCTGTTCTGTCCAATGGAAAAGTCACTTCTCCCGAAGATTCAAGTCTAGCTTGACCCATGATACTTATATGTCTTTAAATTCATACAGACCCTGAAACAGGTAATTTTACCTGTGGAAAAAACCCCAACTAAACACAATTTGAGATGCAGAATGAAATAAAATTAAATACTGAATGCAGCTTGAAAAAATAAACTGAATGCAGAAGGATTAATGATAAACCAGAAAGGATCCAAAACAGGAATGCATTTGAAACTCATTTCTTTTCTGGATGCCTCAACATTTTCATAGAAGAAATCTGTTTCACATGATATCTGAAATCAGGTTGTTTATAATGATAAGCATTCTTTTAAACTCCTTAAAAGCTACAAGATTGTTCTTCTTATTATTTCAGTAAATGCGTTTCAATTTCTTTCCAAACAAAGAAAAACAAAAGGAAATGATAAATGGATGCAATAAATGCAAACCACAATGCATTTCTAAGAGTACAAAAAAATAAGAGTCCCTTGAAAGGTTAATGCTATACTGGCTAAAATGAATTTCAAAGAATCCATGATAAGACAATCTCTTGTCATTTTATTCTTCTTGACTGCTGAATTACTTAAATATCTGACATTTCTGAGGATCTCCAGCATACCAAATCTGGTAAATAAATAGTTTCTTGCGCTTTTGAGTTAGCTTGTTCACAAGATAACTGATATCAAGGATCAAACATCACTAAACTAGTCTCAATGTCAAGATACAAGTCTGGTATCATGGATGGAAGATCACTGAACTTGCCTCAATGTGAAGATACAAGTCTGGTATCATGGATCAAAGATCACTGAACTTGCCTCAAGGTGAAGATACAAGTCTGGTATCATGGACGGAAGATCACTGAAATTGTTTCAGACAATGTCAAGATACAAGTCTGGTATCATGGATGGAAGATCACTGAACTTGCCTCAATGTGAAGATACAAGTCTGGTATCATGGATGGAAGATCACTGAACTTGTATCAGACAATGTCAAGATACAAGTCTAGTATCATGGATCAAAGATCACTGAACTTGCCTCAATGTGAATATACAAGTCTGGTATAATGGATGGAAGAATCCTGGACTTGTCTCAGACAATGTCAAGATACAAGTCTGGTGTGGATGGAAGATCACAGAACTTGCCTCAATGTGAAGATACAAGTCTGGTATCATGGATGGAAGATCACTGAACTTGTATCAGACAATGTCAAGATACAAGTCTAGTATCATGGATCAAAGATCACTGAACTTGCCTCAATGTGAATATACAAGTCTGGTATCATGGATGGAAGAATCCTGGACTTGTCTCAGACAATGTCAAGATACAAGTCTGGTGTGGATGGAAGATCACAGAACTTGCCTCAATGTGAAGATACAAGTCTGGTATCATGGATGGAAGTCACTGAACTTGTATCAGACAATGTCAAGATACAAGTCTAGTATCATGGATGAAAGATCACTGAACTTGCCTCAATGTGAATATACAAGTCTGGTATCATGGATGGAAGAATCCTGGACTTGTCTCAGACAATGTCAAGATACAAGTCTGGTGTGGATGGAAGATCACAGAACTTGTCTCATTTAACAGGATACAAGTCTGGTATCATGGATCAAAGATTGCTGAACTTGTCTCAAACAATGTCAAGATACAAGTCTGGTATCACGGATCAAAGATCACGGGACTTGTCTCAGACAATATCAAGATCTATCCACAGGCTTAGTTTTGCCCGTCACCCCTGCAGGGGTATAGGCTGCCCACAAAAGATCGCCAGAGGCTTCTGTCCTGTGCCATCCCTTCAAGCTGACTACAGGTGTGACTCATCTTAGTGATGTCCGCCTCAAGGTCGCATCGCCAGGTGTTTCTTGGTTGTCCCTTTCTACGCTTGCCGTGAGGGTTCCATTTCAATGCCTGTCTGGTAATGTTAGTTGGCGGCTTACGTAGGGTGTGTCCTATCCAACCCCAACTTCTCTTCTTGATCTCGTCCTCTACTGGAAGTTGGGAGGTTCTCTGCCACAGGTTGGTGTTGCTGATGGTGTCTGGCCAGCGGATCTGAGGAATTCTTCTTAGGCAGCTGTTGATGAAGGTCTGATCCACAGGCTTAGTTTGGTTTAATCTATATGTAATATTTATGCGGGAAAACCCCCATCATTGAACAAGCTAATCCATATACTTAGTTTGATTGTAATTCATTCATACTTGGTTGTGTTAGCATCCTCACAAAACCAGTTTAGATTAAAACCTAACTCAAAACCTATGACCACACATACCAATGTCTGATTGCCATCAACTAATTTACTGGAATGCAATCAAATGCAAAGTCTGGTCACAGTTTATTTGTATTGTACAAGTCACTATTTTAACTCAGAACCAATTACATATTGCAATAGGTCTATTGGTAATAAAATAACACTCCTGTCAATACCACCCCTCCATCAAAGGAGTCATGATTACCACTATAGTGCCTTAATCCTGAAGATAAAATTTTGATGAATGGACATAAGGATACTATTTCCTCTATTTTTCTTGGTAAAGCCATGGAACAAAAAACATACAATTATTTGCTCAGAAAAAGTAGCTGCAATAAGATTTTTCACATTCTGGGAGATTTCGTTGGCATCATTTTTATTAATGCACAACTGCGCAGTTACAGAAAGGAAATCTATTGAAAAACACATATCCATACAACCATTTGCTCAGGAGAAGTGACAACAAAAAGATTTTTAAGAGAGTTTTCTATGTTTCTAAGTGTTTTTAAGTGCATATCACCTACACAGGTTTGTATATACCCCTCATCTAGGGATCCAAAAATTCCAATATTTCTATGTAAGAAATACATATGCATAAAAAACGTGTTTTGACTGACTGATGTAATGCTGATAATACAGACCTTTTAATTGTAGGGTTTTGTTAAGTAAAGAAAATAAGCTTTCACACCTTTATGGATGTAGAAAGTTTAACAAATGGAAAACATAATGACGAAACAACAAGGGGTAATTATGAGTACCTTATGCCCTTTGTCCAACAAGTTAACCTTTTATCTCATGCAAGCGTCTCTGGATGCCTCTACTACATTCGCATGGAAGCACCTTTTGACGCCTCTACTCCATTCGCATAGAAGCGCCTTTTGATGCCTGCTGTAAACATCAGCCATTTTTAGCTGGTTTTCATAGCGCCACCTTCGGGAAAACCCCCCTATTTGATACTACATTAATTTCTGCGAATGACAATTATGTCAGATCATGTGGTCGCTGTTTATGCACTGGTTGATATCAGCTATTTAAAGTAACTGGGTCGTAATCTCCACTCTCCAAAATGGCGGTCACAACTATTAAAGATTCAATAACTTAGGATAAGACTCTGATATTGATGTAGGCAGCAATTAGTTTTTATAAATTATCAAATTCAGATGACTTAGTGATGTAGACGCAGACAAAAAACGTAAATTTCGAGTCTGGGAAATGGCAGCTACGGTTGGTCACGCGGCCTCACTGACATGACGGTGAACGAGTTCTCTCAAGATTTTAAAGCACATAAAAAATTCTTCTGTGAAAAATAATTACACAGCTATAACAATCGGACTTTACTCTTAAATTTTTCCACATATAATAACAGATGTGTACCAAAAATGTAAAATGGTTCAAATTGCTGTTAAACGTAATATACACTACATTGCTTAACAGTTCACAGGCACACCTACGCGTATGCGACTAGGTAACAGGTGTTCTATTTATAGCATGCTGCACTTTGTCACTATGCTCTATGACGTAAAGGGATAACAGTGATTTGGGCTTATTTGTCAGTCATGTCCTGCAAATATGGCAGTTTTAGGATCCCTGTCCTCATCTGCCAAATGGGATATGCACAACAAAGGGATATGCACAACACACTGTCAGGCAGTTTTAGGATCCCTGCCAAATGGGATATGTATAACAGAGGCAGTTCTTGGATCTCTGCCCTCATCTGCCAGAATGGATATCTATAACACAGGCAGGTGATATGAATCTGTGCCTACTGACTATTAATATGAATGAAAACTTTTGTCACACTGCACATTTCAAATGTTAACACATTTGGTACACTCGTTTGTAATGCATTATATTATACCATATGATGAGAGAAAAATACAGCCAAATATATGTCTGTTTGACATATGGCATATTATCCATTGTTTTCAAGTAACTATTTACTCTACTGAATATCCAAGAAACCTAATTATAGTCATTAAGTATAAGATTTATCCAGGTTTATATGGTCACAATCATATGCTTGGCAGTCAGAATTGCAAAGGGAATATGACTTACCTTAATGACATCAAGTTGTATATATCTGGTGGTATGTATATGAAATCTACTACACACATATCACTACAAATGTAGGACATCATATGAAATTTCAACTGACCAATGCAATCAGATCAACAGAGTGTATTCTGTATATAGTTACCCAATTCAATGAAGTGCGTGCAGCTTTCTTTTTCTTTTCTCCTTTTTCTCTTTCCTTAGTTACTTCCTGAAATAATATATATATATATATATATATATATATATACACACACACACACACACACTTAAAGGCCATTTATTTATTAACTGAAAATTTTTGTTTAAATTTAAGGAAATCTAAACAAAACTCCAAATTAATAAAAGGTTCCTTCATAGCACATAAAAATGAGAGAGAGAATGAATCATCAAATTAATAGATTGATAGATAATGAAAGAGTGTGTGTGTGTGTGATTTGGATTTTTAACATAGCTTTAAAATAATTTGCAATCAAATCACTACGATGTCTGCAGTGTGGCAGTTTATAGTGATGTCTAGCACTGAAGCATCATGCTGCAAAATTGTGGGAACAAATTGATTTGTCAATACACATATTTTCCGGTCATCATCGTATCTGGAAAGTTTTATGGCAATCCACCAAAATCTAAAGTTCTAGTTGAGCAAATGAGATCATTTTACACACAGCATTAAACTACAAAACAAGGGCCATCCTCTAATAACACTGTTCAGCAGCAGAGTGATTTCTCAGCAGGCATATCTTCTGGTGATGATCATAATATTTACCAAATCTCATGGCAATCCATCAGAAGCTGCATGATTAGTTGTATTTGCAAATTCATGATGGATGGATGGATAAAAGGACAGATTGACGGACATGAGGATTACTAGATATCCCCAACAAAGTCAGTAGTTCATCCACCTTAACATGGTTCATCCAGTCCATGGAAGTTATTTTTCAATGCTTTTTCAAAGACTTCCAAACTTGTTTTATTACGGAAATCCAACTTTTCAATATTGGTCACTTTTTCTGCATAAATAGGTACAAATATAACAGAAAACTATAAAATTAACTATGTGTAATTATAGCAAATGAACCCTACTCCATCTTGTAAATATGATGTCATTTGATCCACACAATTTTATCACATTTTATTTCTGCATCATTTTTGCAAAATAAGTAAACAACAACAATACTGAATTCAAAAGCTAAATATTTCATTTACTTTTAACACCTTGTATTACGTAAAATAAGTTAAAGGATTTTGTGGAAAAACTCAAGGACCTTTCCAGGTTAAAACCAACTTTCCAAAAATGAGGGTATTTTCAAGTCAATCACTCAAATTTGGAGATTTTTAAGAAAAACAATGCCACTATAGACAGAAATGGATATAACAATTTGTTGTGCAAATATGCAAAACAAATAATTTACACAATTTTGTTTTCAATATAAAATCCTACTTTTTGGGTAGGAAACACCCTTTTGATTCTCACCTTATCTTCACCCTCTGCTCCATGTTTCTTCTTCTTTTTCTTCGGTTCCTCGCCCTTCTTGTCTTTGTAGACCCACAGCTCTGACTTCTCTACTAGGTTCCTCAACTCGTCAAGGTCAGCTTTAATCTGCTTATAATTCTCCACATCACTTGCTGTCACCAGTAGCTGCACCTATACACACAGATATATATATAATATATATATATATATATATATATATATATATATATATATATATATATATATATATATATATATATATATATATATATATATTCCATATTAACTTTCAGTTGAAATGTAAAACAAGAAAAGAAACTGATACACAAATGCCCCAACTGCTGACCAAAAGAAGAGTCCCTCACAGGTAATGACATTTTACTGTTCAAAAGGAATTTCCAAAAATTCAAAATATGACTATTTCTCCTTTTTAACTGCTGATTATTGAAGCCATCTTCAATTTTCTTGAATGAGAAGATCATCAAATTAGCTGCAAGATTACCACCATTTTCTTTCAGAACAAAGCAGACAGTTAGAAGACTTGTGGTTAAAACTCCACATAGATGGGACCAGCCATACAGTAGAACTAGTGACAAGATTTTCAATATGTTCATTTTGGCAACCATACTGGATGTTTGTAGGGCACCATTTTTATTTGAAACCAACTAGATCTCTAAGATGTCTTTTGGTGAAAACCATCTTTCGATCTGACCGTCAATTCTGGAGAAGGACCAACCAGACATGATAAACCGTAGCGAAAACATTATGTTGAGATGACAATCCATTCAGATAAGAGTAGCAAACACAATTTTTCAAGATGGCTCTTTGGGGGTCATGATGAATGGCTAGACAGCTCTGTCTTCATTTAGGACCAACAAGAAAATCATAATAAGTCTTTTTGTGAAATCCCCATGTTTATATTGACTTTTTTTGTTCAGCAGCAGTAACACGATTTTCAAGATGGTTGCCATGGTGACCATACTGGTCATCAGATGGGCACCATTTTCACTTACGACCAACAAGACATCACAAGAAGCCTTTAAGTGAAAACCCCATGTTCGTATGACTTTTTAGGAAAAGTAGAAATAAGATTTTCAAGAAGGTTGATGCAGTGACCATATTCAACAACTAGAGAAGAACAATTTTCATTTAGGACTAATTAATCCTTGAGATGAACATGTCTGTAAAGTTTAATGGCAATCCTCCAACTAGTTAAAGAGGAGTAGTGATAATGAACTTGTGCAGATGGACAGATGTACAGACATCAGAGAATGGGCATCGGTCCATCTCACAAGCTTTACTGGTTGAGGACCAATAGAACAATTTTTTTAAAAATTTTGGAAGTAAAATTTAAAAACTGCTACCAATAAACATGAAAAATCTAATCAGGTCATAGACATATTAACTTCCAAGTCTCAACCCTAAATGGTACACGAAGACTTGTACAACATTTTTACACATGCATACAGAAATGGGCAGTATTGCATAACCTCTCACCCTTCATCAGCATCATTGATACAGATGCAAATGATGCCAGGAAAGTTAAAAAATATCTCATTAAATACTAAATTAACAAAGGCATGGTAATTAACATAACAATCAAGCCTATGTATAAAGTACCTGTCTGAAAGCCTGCAATACTTCTCGTCTCTGACTGAAATGCTTGAAGAGCAGCTGCAGGGCACCTGATACAAGGGATGGGTAGTTGTGCATCACTAGGTTCAAAAGAACACGAAGGAACATCCTTCCTCCTTGGTCATCCAGATCTAGTTCAGCTGTCTCAGTGCTTCAACATAAAAAAAAACCACACATGTAAAGTGTGAACCTCCTGTCTTGGTACTTTCATGACTTTGCAGATAGTAAAAATAAACAATTCATTTATCTTGTTCTTATATATCGATCAAAGCTTCATTATCATTATCAACAAGAGATTTACTTATGCAGGCATGAATTTTAAATAGGCTGCCACAACATAAAAGTAATCAATGAATGTTACATGGGATCATATTCCTTGGATTTTATTTTGTCATCTTTTTGCATGTTTTTGACAGGTCATCAGTCCACTCATATTACGGTTCCCCTTGAGAATTTACTGCAACAGTGGTTGTTTTTGCAAGATTTTTAGGGGAAGAAAAGATGGGCCTTTAGCTAACAAGGTATTTACATTGACTAGCATAACATATGCAAACTGGTTATGATGCCAATGCAATGGGATTTAGAAGCCTTGCAGTCCACAATATTTAGGGTGTAATGAATGTATAGCTGAAAATAAAAAGTTATAATGTGGAAATTAAGCCACACTGATTTAGTTTTAATATGGTTGAGTTATTTGTTTAGATGCATACATGCACCAATTTTGATGAATGTAGGTGGATTATGGTCCCAGATATTGAGTGTGTAATGAATGATTGCTTGAAAATACAGAAGTCACTTAACCATAAAATTAGTTTAGAGTGATTTAATTTTGGTATGGCTGAGTTGCTCTTGAAGAAATCCATCCATTTACCAGGTTTCATTAATGAAGGTAAAAAAAGTTCCAAGATATTGAGGGAATAACAAACTAATTACTGAAATTAGATACAAGTATCATGAATGGTACATTACATGCCCATCCCACAGTTAATAGACCTCTTTGTAGAACTAGCTGGGCATAGTTGACTCTGGAGATAAACTGACCAAAGCGTCTCAATGACCATACATTTGGCCAAAGTTTGCAGTCTTGAACCAAACTTACAGTGCAGAAAATGTCATTTTCTTATCTCTGTTTTTAGACCCCAGAATATATATGCATTTCTATTAGCCTATGTACAAGCCATGCACAAAGTTAGATCAAGGAAAAGACCTTAGAACGAAAGTTGCTAATTTTTTTTATCAAGGTACATGGCCTACAGCAAACTTATTTTTCAGTCATTGAAACTGACCTTTTACCTCCTCAGCCCCAGGTCAATAGGCTTCTTTCTTACCCATCAAATATATTGTCCACAAACTTTGGTAAAAGAACATGGTAGTAAACTAAAAAATTTATGATGAAACCACTCTTCTTCTTTCAACCAGTAGCCTTGTCCTTTGACCCCCAGCCTCCAAATCAAATGGCGTCTTCTTTGCACCAAGTTCAAACCATCCACAAAGTTTGGTCCAAGGTTTTTCAAGCAGAAATAGCATTACCATATGAGAATGATTTTTCTTCTTTCAGTCACAGAGAGCTTGACGTCTGACCCAACAATTCAGAACAGAACAAGTATTTAGTTCTTTGTATATTGGTAGCAAACACTGAAATAAGACTAAAGCAATCAATATTTTAAATTACTGAAAATGAGCAAGAAGCCTACCTTCCTCCAAATATGTCCTCTGCTTGAGTTCCAATAGTATCCAAGTCTAAACCTGATATTACAAAGAATGTTGATATAGTATCCAAGTCTAAACCTGATATTACAAAGAATGTTGATATAGTATCCAATTCTAAACCTGATATTAAAAAAAAGAATGTTGATATAGTATCCAAGTCTAAACCTGATATTACAAAGAATGTTGATATAGTATCCAAGTCTAAACCTGATATTACAAAGAATGTTGATATAGTATCCAAGTCTAAACCTGATATTACAAAGAATGTTGATATAGTATCCAAGTCTAAACCTGATATTACAAAGAATGTTGATATAGTATCCAAGTCTAAACCTGATATTACAAAGAATGTTGATATAGTATCCAAGTCTAAACCTGATATTACAAAGAATGTTGATATAGTATCCAAGTCTAAACCTGATATTACAAAGAATGTTGATATAGTATCCAAGTCTAAACCTGATATTACAAAGAATGTTGATATAGTATCCAAGTCTAAACCTGATATTACAAAGAATGTTGATATAGTATCCAAGTCTAAACCTGATATTACAAAGAATGTTGATATAGTATCCAAGTCTAAACCTGATATTACAAAGAATGTTGATATAGTATCCAAGTCTAAACCTGATATTACAAAGAATGTTGATTGAGTTGTGATTATTTAGTTTGATGAATTAAAACAATAGTTTGTTATAATAAGGGCATATTGTATTGTCCAACATTAAATTATATGAAAATTACACTCTACTAAATGGTAACGTTATATATTTTTCTACCACTAAATGGTAACTCTTTACAATTTTCTACCACTAGGATGACAATATTTGTATAATTCATGACCAAAGTTAATTAGTCTGACTAAAATAAAGTATTTAACATTTAACAAACTGCAATGGGTGAATTATGATCATATAGAGCCAATAACTAACAAGTCTCAAAGTATGAAATATCTATGGATTGATTTCTACAGGAACAGATACACCATGCCTAATACACACATACACCAGGCTTAATACACACATACATCATGCCTAATACACAATTACACCATGCCTAATACATACTATCACCATGCCAAATACAGATCCTAAAAGCTGAAAGTACCATAATGCAGTTTAATGCAGATTAACTGTTCTACTAGGCATAAGAAAAATTGAAAAAGAAACAAAGAAAATGATCAAATAAAGCACTGAGCCTTTTAATATGAATATAAGATAAGGGCAGAATAAATTAAGTGTTAAATTATCCATCTTGAAAAAAATGGACTCATTCTTACAAATAATTAACAGCAAATTGCAATATATCAACAAAGCTAAAACTACATGAAGAAATGTAATGGAAGGTAGATCTGGAATTATAATTTTTAGATTTCATATCTTATAAGAAAGGAATTATTTGCTTTCAACTGCAAATTCAGGATATATGTTTCACTTCCCTCTGAATTGAATGTATTCCTAAAACAATGCAAATATCTCTAAAGTGTTGATATACTGGTCATTTTGACAAAAATCAGGACAAGACCATAAAAGAAGGTCAAGACTGAACAGCAAGAAAGAGGAATGACAAATCATACAACTGATTAGACCATCATATTTAAAGCTAGAGACCATAGTGAATAATTGTGACACTTAAAAGAAGCTATTATAAAAATGAAACTTATTTCATGCTTTACAAAAGAATACAACTTGTCCACCTGACATGCTTCAGGTTAAAATCACATGGTGTATACCCACTTAAAGTCGAATCTAATTGCACATACCCTCATCTGCCAATGCAATATCTGCTGCCAGATCTGGGTCTATAAAGTTTGTTAAGCGTAATCAATAGAACAAACTAAACAGACCCTGATCTGGTCTGTGCATTATGTGATGGCTGATTAATGTTGGCTACCTGCTGTTAGACTTATAGGAGAGTATACACTATGGTAACCTTTTCTGCAAAGTGGCTCTTGTACTGAGAAATCAAATAAGAAAAGTAAAGCAACAATATGAAAAACTGCTGCCACAATTTTAGTTCAAGACCCTGCATGACAAAGCAAACCAATTTGAACTATTATTTCTGCGTCAAGTCTAAACTACTGTATTAAGCATAATATCTGCACATGCCTTAGTGAGCACCCGCTCAACACATAACACAGCATGTTCCATTTACAGCCATATCTTGATGCTAGCATATCTTGTGGGCATAAATGACTGCAAAAATCTGTCCGATTTTCTTTCAACTTATTACCTAGATGCCTGGCATTTCACTACCACTAAACATGTGGCTTAAATGAAATTCAACAATGGCTCTAACATTTTGGATAGTATACCCATTATGGGAGAGAGAATTCACCTCCAAACCGAAGATTGCAACACAAATGGAGCTAACACTTCAAATATGTACAGTGTTGGGGGACATTGTTTACGATATCACTGGTGTTCATTTTTTAAAAGAATTTTCATTTCTTGATATTCACACAAATAATAATATTTGGGTGCACACTACTGTGCAGGTATCATGTTAAAGCTAATTTCTTAGATTTTTTTTTCAGTCTAAGGTGAGATGATGACATAAGAAGAAATTAACAATTTCAAACTCCTGATATTGTCCTAATATAATCAAAAGAAAATCAGAGCCAAGTGTCACTGTGTACTAATTACAGTTTGCCATATGCTGCAGTTAAACATGTGAATTCGGCACCTGCAATTCATTTTCACAGAGTAAAATATGTTGCATTTAATATTTTGAAACATTTTAAACTGATAAATATGTTTCAAAATCCAAGTTTATTGGTGAGGTTTATTCGGCATATGGTACTCATGCTTGCCATGGTGATGTGAAAAAGTATGGCCATTTCAGCCACATATTTGATTTAGAAATCCATTATAGCAATAAGATATATACAATTAGAAAACAAACTTTATGGAGAAAATTTGTTTGTATCTGTACACTATGAGACTGTCAAGAGTCCCTTGACTGGACTAGTGCTCTATTGGCTGAAAAGAATTTCCAGGAATTTTGCCAAGTACTGAAATCAACTCTGAGATTCTTCAGCAAAAAGATTTTCAAATTATGTGCTGTGGTAAGATAATATAAGATAAAGTAAGATTTATTTAAGGTCATCATGATTTAAATCATCAACACGAGTTCTAATGACCTTTTTATTGGCATTACATAAAACAAACGAGTCAATAAAACACAAATTGCAATACATACAAACACAGCATAATACATATACAATTGGACAAAACACACAGTGCATAATTCAAGGGATGAGCAAGCAAAGCATTTGAAAGGTCAACAATTATAAATGAATTTAGTATCTGGATAAAATAAAATCACAATTTAGGATAATTTTAACCACAAAAATAATTATTGGTAAAAACGTAAATTTAATTCAATGCAGAAGCACCTAATCAGGATTAACAGGCAAGATGCAATGCAGCTTATGCCTCACTTAAAAAGAAAGGAGCTAACAGTAGGGCACTTGAACTACACAGGACAGGGACAGATAAACAAAAAAAAACCTCGCTAACACAAATATTAGCTGTCATCATCATGGTAGGGGTGGGTGTATTTTTGCAGATATTACATTTACAGTCTTTATCATCTCAGGATAAAATTAAAGATATAAATGAATTAAAATCTGATTGCTCTCTAAAGTGATTAGTTGGTAATTTAGTAATTAGTTAGTAATTAGTAATAGTGAAGTAATCTGGTAGATTATTCCATAGCAAGGCAGCTGCATCTCTAGAAGATTTATTGCCAAATGTTGAGGTTTTAATTCTTGGGACATGTAAAATATTTGAATATCTAAAATTGTATTTATGATGCTTAAAACATTAAATTATCCAAACATATGGAAGTACGCTTTTTCGGAATTCTGAAAGTCTTTTGAGCCACAATCCAATGTCTATGCAACTTTAGGGTTGGCATTTTTGCCATAAGTAAGAGTTTATGATAGATGCTTGTGTAGTCACCATACACATATCTCGGAGCACGCTCTTGTATTTTTTTAAGTTAGTAGTATTCAAGACCTAAAGAAATGCCAGGCTAAGGGAAAGAAATTGACATTATAAAGGATAAATGTATGTAAGATTGTCAGTTTTTTGAGTCTTGTTAGCTTCTGAACAATACATTTCAAGACAGATAGTTGCCTTGAAGCTTTCATACTGATTTTTTTGCATGTGAATAGAACTGATAAAGTTGATAGTCAATGTAAATTACATGCAGTTTAACAATTTCTTCACAGTGTATGACAGAACTGTGTATGTTTAGTTCAGGCTTCATACTGAATGTCTTTTACCCACAGCTAATGTTTCAAACTTTGTAGGTTTGACATGTGTTTTGTTTGCAGTGAACCAGTCAATCAGAACGTTGTACTAAAATCTGGTGAGGAAAAAGACAAAGTATTTTCATTGGCATAGTTATAAAACAAGCTATATTTAATAATATAGAAGATATCATTGATAAAAAAACATGAAGAGTAGTGGTTTGAGGACTGACCCCTGAGGAACCCCTTTTTGAATCTCAGTCTAACTACCCAAGACATCCTGCAACTTAATTTGCTGTTTTTCATTTGAGATAGCTCAGTAAGAGTCATACTGAGCTAGCCATTACTCCACAAGCCATTAACATGCAAAATGAGAATATCATGTGGGAGACAGTCAAAAGTCTTGGATAAACCCATCAGAACTGTAGCTACATATTTGTTTTTGTCAACAGCCATCTTCCAACCTTCAAGTAAATGTAACAAGGTGGTCTGGCATCCATGATGTTTATGAAAAGCACCCAAAAGTAAGCTAAAAATGTTCTCAAAAAATGATGCTAACTGGGTCTCAATTGATTTCACAAACAATTTGGACATGACAAGTAAAATACTGACAGGTTTTTAGTTAATTTTATCAAAAGGAATTTTTTTTTAATGAAAACTAGAATTACTTGAGTTTTCTTTAGACAATCAGGAAAAAATATTTGACTGTAAAGTTTTGTTAATTGGATCTGTAATATAGCCGGCACGAGTTGGTGTCCCAGCTTTAAAGTTTAACTGGAATATTATATCCTCCAGTAGGATTTTACGAATGTCATCTTCTTAACATTTGATAAACTTCTTCATGGTTAACTTGCTTAAGTTCAAACACATTATCCATGTTACCATTGTCCTTAATACTCTGATGGACAAAAGGAATATCCATTCCAATGTCCAATGTCACAATTACATAAATGTTATTGAAGATTTTACACATTTCTGTCACTGTTTACAATTTTTGTACCTTCAACAAGATCTTGACACACATTTTAGAAAAATATGGCTTAACAGTTGATGAGAGGTTCCTAGATTTGGTGACCCCTGCGTATCTTTCTAAAAAGTATGTTCTCAGACTTATTCTTTAATTTATTTACCAAATTTCTCTGCTGCCTAAAGTTTTTCCAGGCTCTGCATGATCTGTACCAAGTGTATTTTGTAAACAGATATTTAGCATATATAGTTTTCATTAGTTCTCTATTCATACAAGGTAATGATTTTTATGTGGGTATGTATGTTTTATTGGAGCATATTTGTCAAAAAAATTTAACAGAACTTTTTCAAAATTAATGTAGTCAGAATTGACAGATTCTGAGTCAATATTGGAAGACTGAGCAGTAAATGTAGCATTTTTATAAATCAATTACAAACTCAATCACATCATACTCTTTTAAACTTTTCTTACCTGAGTAAAGACAATATTATGAAAATCACTAATACCAGCAGCCACATTTAAGGTAGTAATACATGGACTTGGTTTCTTCGCATGTATGAGAACAACACAAGGTGGATTACATTCTTAAAACACGTAGGTTCTCTAATTAAGCATGCCAGATACAAAGTTTCACATGTATCACATAGGAATTTTGGGATTTTGAAAGGTCCTGTTTATAAAAATTTAGTTGACAATTATAATAGGGTTTTCACACTTTCCCATATTTTTATCAAGTGATTCTAAAAGACTTTCCAAAAAGAGCTTTTCATTATCAATGGGGGAATATACACGCAATGGATTAACCAATTAGTATTAGATAGATACAGCTCATAAGTAATCTGCTCTAAGAACTCATATTCAAGTTCCTTCATCCTGTAAAGTTTCTGAAAATGGCCATTGTGCCAGTCATATTGGAAGACAGATTGGCACCATTTTTGTTTATGACTATCCAGACATTACGAGAAGTCGTTCGGTGAAAACCCTATGCTGATATGACCATCTACTCGAGTAGTATTGATAACAAGATTTTCAAGATAGCAACTGCGGTGGTTATACTGAAGTGCAAGGGCATCCTTTACATTTAGGACCAACAAGACACCATAACAAGTTTTCTGATGAAAACCTGATGGCAATATTATTTGTTGATCAGAAGGAGAAGCAACAACAAGAATTTCAGGATGGCTTTTATGGCAACAATGGACATCAGATTGTCATCATTTTCATTTAGCACCAATTAGACATCAAAATAAGTCTTTTGGTGAAATCCCATGTTGATGTGACCATCCATTCAGAATGAGTTGCAATAGCATGATTTTCATACTAGTCTGGTCAATGTGGTGGCCATAGTGGATTCCCAATTGGCACAATTTTAACGTAGGACTATGGGATGAATGTGTGTGCAAAGTTTCATGGCAATTCTCCAAGCAGAACTAAAACCTATTCCTTACTTTATGTCCCAGTTACCTTGACATTAGGCATTATCACTCAAAAGTAATATGTATATTCCCTGTCCATGTGCAAGCCTTCAATAAGATTTAGTCATGGTATGCGGTCTGGCACTAAAGACTTACTACGGTCCTGGCCTTTCATCTTCAGACCTAAAAAAAAATTTCTTACCTCCTTTGCAAGAGATCTAGGAAGTTTTGTCAAGATCCTTTTTCAAATGTTAATTTGCATAACCACTTTTACGGGAGTCACAATAACCTTGACCACTGGCCATTTAATAAAAAAATATATAGTTGTTGTTGTTGTAGGGTTTAACACCATTTTTCAGCACAAGATAGGTTATCCATGGTGACCAGTATAATTGGTGGAGGAAGAACCCTGGAAAACCCGGGAAGAACCACCGACCCACGAGAAGCTACTGGCAGGCCTTCTCACGTACCAACATTAGCTGATAAAATATATAGGCTTCTTTCCTTAAGTGCAAACCCTCTACAAACTTTGGTCAATATTTCAGGTTTTGAAATGAAGTTTCTTTCTGTCAGTGTTCATGACTATTTGTCTTTCAACCCAAAATAAACAGCATTACTTTTTACCAAAACTGTACAACACCCAAAAACCTTGGGAAAGGTACATGGTTGCGAGCTGAAGGTTTTCTGCAGAAACCATTTTTCATCTTTCTGCCACAGTGGTCTTAACTTCTGACCTCTGGACCATTCCCCACCCCCCATCCAAAAAAAAATAAAAACAACAAATATAGGCTTCTTTCTCAACCCAACTGCAACCCATCCACAATGTATTATGGTCATGGGGGTCTGTCATGCTGATTGGAAGTTTTGTACTGAAACGAGTGCTTACTTCAGCAACCCTGACCTTTTCACCTCCCATATCAATAGTTTCTCTTCCTTACATCATGACCACGCCATCCACAAATGGTGGTAAAGATAGATGCCATTAAATACAAATGGTGGTAAAGATAGATGCCATTAAATACAAATGGTGATAAAGATAGATGCCATTAAATACAAATGGTGGTAAAGATAGATGCCATTAAATACAAAAGTTATTGTGCAGAAATGTAAAAAGGTATGGACAAACATAGCGATGGACTTCAAAACATTATGAATTCTACCTTTTGGTTGTCATATTAAAAACAGCATATGAGAATATGAGATAAGCTGGTCTCATCAGCCACGATGGAAGAAATAGGTTGTGGTGAGGGTCTTTCTGGTAGGTTGGGTCAGTGGAGTGGATGGGTGGGTTGGTGTGGAGACATAGAGGGGATGGGGTGGTAAAGGTGGAGCAGACTCAATCATGCAATAGGTCCACCTTCACACATAAGGATTCTGCAATAAAGTCATGCAACTTTTCAAAAAAAAGGTCTCTGACTTTTATTCCATACAGCTGACCCTAACTAAAACAGCCACCTCTGGTAAGCAACAAGCATGGTCCCCAATGATAAGTGGGTGCTTAATAGAAAGTTCATTTCTAACATATTTTCTTTTAGGGACTTAAAACTGGATTGTTAAGACTGATTGTTGCTTTTGGTGAACCTTTAAAAGACCATTCTTCACTGGAAGAACCACAAATTATGTCCGGCCATGATGTAAATTTTTTATAATAATTTAAGAATGAATGCCAAAAATGAATGATTGATTCAACTGTATTTGTAGGCATTAAAATTAAATGAATGTTTCATGGTAGGACCTCAGCCAGACCTGAAAATATTATGCAGATTTCATCCCAAATTTTTTTTTAAGATTTCATTTCAAAGTTTTGGTTAAATTCTTAGTCCAAAATTTAAAAGTAAAATGAACTCTAGGCCTTGAATAAGATCAAGATTAAATCAAATAACTAGACTTCTTCATTTAAAAACAATCTTTTTCATCTAAATAACTGAATAAAACAAATTTTCATAACAAGATCAATTTCTATCAAGAAACTGAAACTACAGTAGCATATCACTCTATTTGCACCTCTGCTGTCCCAGGTTGGATCCATAGTTACAACACATACATGTACAAGCATTAGGGGCAGTCCATCCAAAACAGTGAAGTCTTGAATGTTTTCCAATTCTGTCAACCTCGAGGGCCACATTACATTTACACCAGCTACAGCATACAAAATATGAAAATATTAATTTGTATAATGGATATAACATAACATGAATGAAGTCTAATTTTTTTTCTTCAAAAGTAGATGAGCAGCTTATAGTAAAGGTGGACCTAACATAAAGACACCCATAACTACACAGATGGCAACACAAATCAAGAACCCACAAATTGGTCTGGCAACGGTGACAATTGGATCACTTAATTCCTCTGGGTCAATTTGGTGTTCCACCTGCCACTTAAACAAACTAAGAATGACAGCAATGCGGTAGTCCAGTCTCACTTGCAATTTGAACTAGAATAGAAGCAGAGAAAGAAATAGAAGCAGGAGGTTAGTATTTCTAATTTAAGAAGCATACGTGGCTAGTACAGTTATAAGTGGGTCAAAAATGGTTAGTTATCACAGTATTCTTATGGTTTTCAGGAGCTGAAAACAACCAATTTATCAAATTAGTACGGACAATATTTCATTAAAAATCACAGAAATATGGTACACAATACAATTCAGTAAAGTACAGTGCTGGTTTCAAAAATAAAGTTCATACGGTAAGATGCAAGTTAATTCGGTTAGTTCCTGGAACAGCTGCATTAGAGAGGAGAAAGATATCAAATGATAAATCCGTAGCTGCAACAAAAAGTAATGATATGTATACAGTGGCAATATTACTCATGACAACGTTATATTATACACCTACTTGTATGTAATAGTCCTCAATACCAGCACTTAACACTCTAAACTTAATGTGCAGAAACCATTACATTCTTGCTAGATTTGCCATGACCATGACATGTGACCTTATACCCTAAAAATATATAGGTTTTCTTTACTGCCCCAAGTACAAGCCATTCACAAAGTCTGGTCAAGTATATTAATCAACAACAAAAGTTATTCTGTAAAATCCCATTTTGTTTTAAACTGCAGTGACCTTGGCCCTCAACCATCTGACCCAAAAATCAACATACTTCTTCCATGTATTATGCCCTCCATAAACCTTTATCAAGGTACTTGGTCCAGAACTAAAAGCCATTTGTTTTTTTCAGTCACAGTGACCATGACCTTTTATATCTTGACCCCAAAATCAATAGGTCTCTTTCTTACCCAATGTTCAAGTCATCTGCTATCCTTGTTGAAGATATATGGTTGATGTTGTTGTGCAGAAACCATTTTTTTTCTCTCAGTGATAACAATCTTGATCTTCTACCTTTTGACCCTAAATGCTTACCATATGTGCATGCCATCCAAAACGTTTGGTCCAGTTCTGTGATCTAGAACCAATGCTGTGGTGCAGTTTTTTTAATAAATTTCTTGAAGTCAGTAACCTTGACCTTTGACCTTTTCACCAAAAAACAATAGGCTTCTTCTTTATCCCAAGTACAAAAAAACCCAAAGTTTGCTAACTGATGACTGTGGACAACTTGAAGTATTATGTATGCAGAAACTAAAATTAGTAACAGATGGATGGAAATCGTAATAAGGTCTACCTTATTGTTGGCATATAAAACTAGACAAAATCTAATTAAAATATTCTGCAATTAACAATTATTGCGACTTTCAGTCCTAATATATAACAGATGTTAATTTTTATATAAATATTGGTCGAAAATGCAAAGAGCATAACAATTATACAGAATATAGAGATTCATTAACAGTCTGGCTGGGTAGCATCAAAAATTATCCCCACCTAAACGTCCATTTGAGCAAGCTGCAAAATGGCAGATATAAAGTTTTGATAAGATGTGTTCTCAGAACCAAATAATAACAGTTCCTACAGAATGTCTGACATCCATGTAAACTGCACATGGTAAGTCCTTTCATCATAATGGAGTAGCAAAATTTTACCAGATAATAATACAACTTCAATCCAACAACTTTACTGAGTTTTCCTTTCATAAAATTACTTTGGCAGAATCAAATATATGATTTACATTCTGTTAAACCAATTCCAGTTTATCATTTTCTAAATGCATCTGAAGGAATACCGGATACTGCTAATATAACCAATATCCAAACAGTTTTTTGTTTTCTTTCAAAGTTTTATTAATCAAAGGATACATTTTGCCATCAGAAAAAGCATATAAAATAAATTCCTAATATATTGTTTTGAATTTGGAAAATTGGCCTGAAATGAAGAACAAATCTCGCTGAAGGTCAAACTTCATGCATCATCACTATACCTCTGAAATAGTTATTTATAGTGCATTCATAGAATTAGTAGTAGTAGTAGCCATTCAAGTAGTAACAGTAACAGACATAGTTTTAGTAGCAGTAGTATCAGTAGCAGTACACCAGAACCTATTATGGTGTTGTGGCCATGACAAGTCACAATACTATATAATCAATAAATCTTTGCTTTGAAAACCTGGTTTTTCAATACAAGTGGTCTCTTACAGCAGTGGTCTTTCAAGACATATTTTGCTGCATGTAGTACCAGAAAAAGTATAAAGTGCATTTGAGAAAGAAAAAAAAAACTAAGACACTACAAAGCATATACAAGCCTGAGAAGAAGGTTAGCATAGAAATGTACTAATATCAATAATGTAAAGTATTAGCCAAAACAGTTGGTAATGAAAATGGTAACAGGGCATGCAATTAACCATAATTCAGGTCCATTGAATGTAGCACCAAACTGACTACATCAGTTTATCTAATACTTTTAATGAAAATTATAGGACAGTACATTTGTACTTAAGACTCATTATCTAATTTGGTTAAAATACATAATTTAAGAAACAATTTATATATTGGTTTATTTTTGTTAGCCTAGTGTGCTAGTAAATTAACTGTTGTTGGAATTAGCATTCAACTGGCTTTGAACCCTATCAACTTTTTAAAATTTCCAAGCTGTGACTAAAATTGTGACAAAGAACTCTAATACAGCTCCTATGTATTTAAGAAGTACAGTGTAGATTTTTTTTTTTAAAATTGCTTTAAATGATGCTAAAAGCTTAAATTTAAAAATTAATGTAAGATAAAAAGTTCTGAAAATATGATGCTAACAGTTTAATGGCTCAAATATTTAAATGAGAGAGAGAGAGAGAGAGGGAGAGAGAGAGAGAGAAGTAGGAGACCTAATATTATACATTTTTATCCTAAAAGTTCTATTTTAGCTAGTACAAGAAGATTTTAAAACCGAAGATTTTTTTTATTGACAGAAATTTTACATGTTTTAAGGTACTGAACAGAAAATACTGGTAAGTGCATTTTTAGCGATATTATGTCTTCTCAATCTTGCCATTGAACTTGGACTCACATATTTTCAACTTTCTGTCCCAATGGGGTTCAAGGACCTGAGTGACAGTGTGATTTGTCTTTGTACATTAGCATGAACATTTCTGTGAAATCTAGGAGTCTGGAAACATAACCTGAACCAGGTTAGTACAATAATCTGCGATGATGAAGAGTAAATTTTGCTCTAGAACATGATTTGCAAACAAAGTCTCTGCAAATACCACTTTATCTGCTTTTGATTAAACAAGAACTTCAAAGTGGGTGTGCTTGTTAAAGAAGAATCGTTCCTCCTGGTGCCTGCATAAGCCTGGAGATGTAATTTCTTCCTCCATATAAAATCTTAAGTCCAGGAACTTTGTTACCTGCTGCACACACCTGAACTCCGATTTCCATGCACTGCTGAAGTTGTTGCAATGTATCTTATTTGGTGGTCTTTTATCATTGGGAGAAAGTGCACACTTTAGCATTCTGACATAAATTGACCAAACACAGGCAACAGCTGCCCTTAAATATTCTTTTTAAAGAAACTAAAGATATTTGTTCTAGTGCTTCTGCTTAAATCATTTTGGTTGGTCCATCCTTTTACTCTCATCTCCACCAAAATCCTGCCAATTTTTTTATCAAAGACTCAAGAGCCATCATGGTACACTATCAATCCATTTATTACTTAAAACACTTCAACGAACCTTCTGCATTGACTTTAAACTCTCCAAATTACAACAACTTGGTAATAAATTCACAGCTAGTTGTGAACTGATGCTAGTCACTATTTAACAACTGTTAATCAACAACTTCTGGAGATATTAACAAGAGATGGAAACAATTTGTGATAAAAATGGAGAAAAGTCTTAAAATGCTTATCAAACAGACTGTGTTTAAAGGAACACAATGTCAGAAGCTTGTGATGTACTTCATAGCCCTGATTAGTGCTGAGTGGGTTTTGATAAAGAAGTCAAGGTAAATAACTCTCTCTCTCTCATATTCATTGCTGCTGTAGATTTGAAATACCTTTACTTACCTTGATGTGAAATTTAATCTGCCATTTCATCAGGTGTCTGATTTTTCGGAAGTAAACAACTGCTTCATTTTATTTTTACTGATAGTAATTGCATGCATTCACCCATCTTTACCTTTTACAAAGACTTGTTATCCACTTTTATTACCACAAACTGGCAAGTTTATGAATTTAAACAAACTGGAAATGATTTTCCACTTATCCACACTGGAATTCGCTTTTTTAATTGGCTGAACTGTTCAACTGAGGTAGTAAAAAGGATGTCTTTACTTCTTAGATAAGGAATCAATGAGTATCAGGGAAAATGTTAGCTGTTTCTAATTGAATGAATGAAAATTAGGGATAATGATCCCTGCTTTAAATATATTCATGTATTGTTATATAACATTTTAAAAGTTGGAAACTACACTCAACATATTTAATGTGTTTTTGGAAAGATGTGTCTTTATTTTGTCATTTATATATTAAATTCTACAGATTAACTAGTTTATATTTTACATTTTTCAGGGAAATAAGAACAATTTATTTTATACTGTGAAATCTAAAGTATTATCAATTTAATTTTCACAGCATTTTTGGTTTCTATTTCAATCACTGTAAAAAAAAATAATCAATCAAACCTTAAATGAATCAAGATCACATTAATTTTTATTTCAGTAAATTCTGGAAAAATTTAATACTCATTAGAACAGTGTTAATTTACAGGATGAAACATTTTTTAGCTTCATCATTTGCAGAAATAAAATCATGGCAATCTATATTAAGCAAGTGCTGATCAGAAAACATTTCACTGATTTAGATAAACCAATGTAACAGTGTAGTGCCATAAACAGGGGTTAATTAAGCAAGTTAGCTTGCATAACATGCCCCCTTTTACCCTCTGTATCTCTGGGAATATTATTTTCATCAAATTCCCTCTTGAAAATGGACAGAAGACAAGTAATCCTGTAGTCCAACCGAACATCTAAAATAAACTGAAAACAAACAAAACTGCTGGTGTTTATTTTAATCATCATATCTGTGGGAATAACTGAAAAAAATTCTGAAAACATTTTTTTATGTTTTGCGTAAAGATCTGGTGAATTTATGTGCAAACAAAAGATAAAGGAAAGGTGAATAAAAAAAATCGGTGGTGGTTCATAAATAAATCATGAGTAAAAAAAAACAATGTAAGTTTTGATTTTTTAAAAAAACGAACTGCAATATGCAACATATTCTTCTGTGGAAGGACCGATGGGAATTAATTACGAATCTCAAAGCCCCAGATGTTCATATAAACGGTTTCTTTTATTCTCAAAGCATACTGAGATCAACAAAAATCTGAAAATTTTGACAAGTTTCGTTGCAACATCTATGGATTGCTCAACCTTTATTTTAAAAGAAATAATATCACAAGACATAAAAAGACAACTTTTATCTCATTTTTCCCATTTGTTTATAACAATAAGAAATGTTTCATATGCAGTTACTCTGAGGAGAAGCAAAAAAAAAACAAAACAAATTCTATACATGTACTCATACAGCCATAATTAAAATATAAAGTAAATAGCTATCATTGTTCAATTATCTCCAGGTCAGATGGCGCCACAGAAAAAAGACCATCATATAATTCAGATTATCTCTTATCTGATAGCATAATTTTTTTTAAAGATCAAATACAACCACTGTTGCTGAAATATATTTAAAAACCATTATCTGCACATTTTTTCTGTAAAATTCTATCTACATTCAATGTACTGTGTTTCGTTTGAATTTTACCTTGGAATGTAATGATATTTATACAGATTTCTAGTCATACACATTACATGATCAATTGACAGGTATTTTAGAAATAGCAATCTGCATTAAGTTTGTTGATACTTTCTCTGATAAAATTACTTAAATATTACCTAGCATGAGCTAATCAATGGATGTGTGTTTAAATTAATTTTGAATCCAATCAGACACTTAACTTGTAAAGAATCTTTACAATTTTACCTAAAAGTACTTATGATAATTTTGGAAAGGATATTTTCAATTTAATGTTTAAAAATTGCTGAAATCTCAGGATAAATTCATTGTGACACTTTTAAAAGGTACATTTGAGCTAAGGCTTACACTTAAAATGCTCTCATCTGCAGCCTTGAATAAATAATATATTCTGTTCTAACTTTAAGCAGTCCATATTTATTATTATTGTTATTATTATTATTGATTTTTAATGACTTGAGTTCTGCATTATAAAAAATAAAAATGCAAAAAGAAATATGATAGGAATATAGGATTCAAGATAAAGGAAATTATTCTGTATTAACTAGAACTGCAATACACAATGGAATGAATGAATAATAAGTCACTAACAATAACTGGGACATTAGTACGAAATATTTGTGAGAATTTGCCACATAAGTTTGTTGTTTTTAAAAGAATCATATGAAGATAATGCTGAATTAATTAAACAAAATTCAATTTTAAGTTAAAGTTAATTATATCCCTTTGTCTTTTAGTGTTTCCTGGTAAAAGAATATTATTAAGAAAGCATGACAGAAACTACAACAAGAGATTATCTCTGTTATTTATTGTATCCAGTTTTTCAGTGGTGCTACCTATTGGATTAATTAGAAGTAACCAAGCTAGATCACCCATGAATTTATCAATAAAATAAAGACAGTCTCTTCCATAATTATTAAAATACCTTAAACAATATACTGTGCACTCCTGAAAGAACAAAGTAGCCATGTAAACAACAACCTGTACAATGAACAGTTTGGTATGATTGCATGAAAAAATATTATGGCAGAATGTCAAGACTTCATCGAAAGGGCAAATACAAAATATAAGTGTACTAGCAGACATTTAACAGCAGAAATTTATACATGAAGCCTTTAACTGGTTACATTCAATTGCTTAATTCCAAGCAATTCCTTTTGTTTACCAAAGGGGCATATTCTGTGCAGGGTTGAAGGGATGTAGTTTAAATGTTTTGTTCCAACTACATTATGAATTTTTTAGAGATTTTTTTAAAACAATGTCTCTTTTTTATAGTCAGTACAAAATCATATCCTGAAGTATTCTACACTCCTCCCCCCTCAACCACATACAGCAGTTTGTACATACTAGCAATTTTTAAAATGCAAAACATTTAGTCATTTCATTCATGTCTTTATAATTTCTAACCAAATTATTGCCTGTGTTAGTTTATGTGTGTGTGTGTGTGTGTGTGCCAAACAATGTCAACTTTTTTTTGCGTTTCAAACCAAATGAAAGTACTTTAGAAACATGTCCTCCATGTTTGCATGGGTGGCTATTTTTTTCAGACAATAGGTGTGATTCAGTTCAATGTCATCAATAACTTCTTAATAATTCTGTAATTTTATGTACCTCTGAGTAATGTCCCTTTGAACAATGTATATAATGTAAGCATTACACAGCTTACCATTTATATTTTGTTCAATTTTTTAAATAGAAATATTAAAACTAGACACTGGAAATATTAGATGCATATGATACAGTTTTTACTTTTGTGTCCAATGATCTCACCCATTCACAGAAAATTCACTTGTCCAGGAACTGGAAAAAGACAGTGAGCATACCTGTTGTGTAGTTTGAAGAGCTAACAAGCTGACAGTGTTAGGGACACCTGTTCAAATTAATTAATTTTTGCATTTTTTTATGTCCTTGATGCTTTTTTTCTTAAAATCACATGAAGGTACAAACTACTGGGGAGGGCTTCAATCATTTTTGCCTTTGAGTTTAAAGTAACAAGCCTTTAAACCTCTTCCTAAAATATTTCATTGATATTTTCTAACTATAATGGCTCTGAAATAGCAAGTACCATGACTGTCATGTCTTGTTTCTTCAACAAGTTCAAGCTGTGGTGGCTGAGTAATTGGCATGCCAGACTTATGACCAAAAGGGTACAGGTTCAAATCCGTGGGTCGGTGGTTCTTTCCGGGGTTTTCCCGGGTTCTTCCTCCACTGTTAATACTGGCCACCATGTACAGCCTATCGAGTGCTGAAAAATGGCGTTGAACCCAACAACAACAACAACAGGTCAAAATCCTACCAATGAACCAGCCTGGGTCAGCTACTATGGTGTGTCCTTGAGCAAGGCACATTACTCAAAACTGTATCGGCACTAAATAACCTACTTGTGTTCTTGTGCAATTAAGAACCAAATAAAATCAATAAAGTCATTACATTTAATTTCATCTGATTAGACAGTATGTGGAAGAAACAAGTTATCACAAGATCAGCTACTCTACATTCATGCTTACAAGTGCGTTTTAGAATATGCTTATCTTTTTGTTCCCATTTTTTATTATTGGTTTTAACAGTACTTTTAACACTTTACTGGCTATATCATGCCAAGGAAATGGAAGCTAAACTCCTTTCCCAAGGACACACTTCCGCAGCCAACCAAGGCTGGCATGGGCAGGCATCTAACCCATGACCTTTGGATTACAAGTCTAATGCTTTACCATGTAAATTACTATGATTCCATGCTAATCAGCTTTGATCTGGATACCTGACAAAATGTCAGAGCCGAAATGTTTTCTCGTTAATCTCAAGATAAAACATGTAATCAACCTAGTGTTGCATTTTATTGAAAAATAAGGATAATGCATTAGATCAATGAATGGACAATAGAAATATTCTAATCATGTGGTATCCAAAATAAGACACTGAAATATAAAATTCTTCTTTAAACTTGTAATCTTAGCAGAGAAATAATTCTACAACAGATATAAATGCTACTTGAAACGGTTGCTGAAATGTAGGTCAAAAGGAGTTAAGGCCTAAGTTCAAACTAGTGCAATCAGTTACCAGTGTCATATGATTAACATTAGAACAAGTCAATAATCAACATCATCAGAATGGCCATTTCACCCAACATAAATTCAAACTGCAGAGAAGTCTGGATCAGACAAGCCGTAACTATTATCTTTCTCTAATGGAGTTCTAGGGCTTAATTAACATATTACTAATGTAACCATGCATTACTAATTTTTTTAAAAATTACTTACATAGTCACATTAAATTTTGCATTGAACTCTGCAAGCATTTAATGCCCAAGAATACATACAGAATCTGAATCTGAATCATATGTATTGCCCTGAGGATTACCTCCACTTCAAAATGAACTAGACCTGTGTGAAAACCTATTTACAACAAATCATTTGTATTGCCCTGAGGATTACCACCACTTCAAAATGAACTAGACCTGTGTGAAAACCTATTTGCAACAAATCATTTGTACTGCCCTGAGGATTACCTCCACTTAGACCTGTGTGAAAACCTGTTTGCAACAAATCATTTGTACTGCCCTGAGGATTACCTCCACTTTAAAATGAACTAGACCTGTGTGAAAACCTATTTGCAACAAATCATTTGTACTGCCCTGAGGATTACCTCCACTTCAAAATGAACTAGACCTGTGTGAAAACCTATTTGCAACAAATCATTTGTACTGACACGAGGATCAACTCAACTCCAACATGAACTAAAACCTGTTTACCATAAGCCAGTTGTAAAGACCTGAGGATCAACTCCAAACTACACCAGTGGGAAGAAACCAGTTTACCATTAATCATTTGCATTCACCTGAGGATCAGCTTGATGCCAAAATGTATTAGACCTGTATGAAACCTGTCGACCATAAATCAGCTGTACTGACATGAGGACCAACTCAACTCCAAAATGTACCAGATATGTGTGAAACCTGTTTACCGAAACCAAGTTTAAAAAGTATGCACAACAAAGCAACCCTAAAATGCTGACAATGTTTTCTTCCTCTCCACATTATACATTCATTGAAGAAACACAAATCAGGAAGTAAGTCTTGAGTTGGAAACAGTTGGAAGTATCTGCACCCATCCAAGTCTAGCCAATAGGCTTGTTTTCTTATGAAACGTGATAAAAAACAAACAACTAGCATTGCAAATAAATGAGATTTGCCATGTAGTAATTTTTTCTTACAGATTATCATCTGAATGTGCTTATTTAGAAATAAGTATTAACATGATGAACCACATGTAAATCCTGTTTGATCATGGCCTACTTACCTTAAGGATCTCAATAATTTTCAGTTTAGTGTCCATCACCAAAGTTTCTGCTTCTTCTTGCCGCCTCTTGCTTGACAATATATCGCCTACATCTGCAATAATTATGTTTAAAACAATTCAATTCTGCTAGCAGAGTTAGTGTACACATAGATTATTATTATTAAAGCACACTGGATTTGTTTTATTGAAATCTTGAAATACCAAATATAGATTTTAAATAATTTGTGAATAATGGCAATGAAGTGCCTTAAAATATTGCACAGTGCATAACACATCAATGACAAAAATGTAGGCACTTTAACATGGCCATATGAGCAACTGTCAAACTCTAATTTACCAAACTTATCAAACGTGCTTCAAAGTATTTAATAATTTCATATCTGGGGTCCAGTTTAAAAAAAAAAAAAAAATTTCTGAAAATACATTTATTAGGAAATTTTTCAGCACAAAATATATTCATTTGTTAATACAATCAATATTAATAATACAGTTACTTGCAACACAAATAACTTATTAATTTTCACATTGACAAAGGTCTTGTTCTGATTTCTGAAAATGAATTAATAATATAGTAACTTAGTAATATCAATGATTCCCAAACCTTTGGTGATTTAAACCCAAAACAGCTGCAAAGGACAAATGTGATTTTATGTCTACTTTGATTTTTATCTGGGATAAGTTTCTCAGAAATTGTCTAAATGGTACAACATATCATGGATCAAGCACTGATGCCATGTTTAAAAATCCCTTTGGCTACACAACACTGTATGCACACAAGTTGTGAATGATGAAACTGGCAATGTCATAAGTGATACAAGTCACTCTTGGTGAAGAAGATTTGTATTTTGTCTGTGCATCTAGCATACATGCAGTCAATGGTTGCCAACCTGAAATATTCAGTATGTCTTTACTGGAGCCTCTAGCCAGGGATTGATTGTCTCACACCATGGACTGTGCGTGAACTGAGATGCCAGTCGTTCCACCTGCATGTCTGATTTCAGTTTTACACATATTACACACAGTGACCATTTTGTCAAGTGTATTTGTACCCAACTCCCTTTTCAGTCAAAAAATTAATTAAAAAAAACCCCATTACTTCTTGAGTTCTTCATGAACACATATTTATAAGCTGCTATGTTGGTAATGACATTAAGCCTAATGGAAGATAGTAGTGTGCTCAAAGTCAGTTTTGGACAGTCTAGTGTAGGTGAAGAAAACACCCAGTACACCGCTCCCTCGATAACTCGCGCCCGGATAACTCGCAATCCCGCTTATAACGCGGTGTCCATCTTGGCTCCCGATTTTTTCCAAAGAAAATGTATTTAAAATATCTTTAAAATATGCTGAACATGAAAAAATTACGATAATTGATAAATTAAACCTTGATACATTGCGCGTTTTATCATCAAAAATGGTGATTAATGCCCGTAAAAATATAATCCATATTTTGAAATTTGCAAGTTCTAGAGAAGAATTAATTTCAGAGATCTTGAAAACGCTTAATTACGCATATTTGGACACCAATTTTTGATCTGGGACGCAGAAAATCATTGAGGCGGGAGTCCTCCGTACACATGTAATAGGTGCGCGGGAAAATTCAAAGATTTGCCGGTCCTGTTTCAGCCACCTGCTTTGTGGGAAAATGTGCTGATCAGTTTACTGTGCTGATATTTACAATGACAGAATTCAGTGGCTGAAAGACTCTTTGATGTACTGTTGCTATTTTATAAGAGTACATTAAAAAAAAAAAGAACATGATGCAACAGCTAGGCGGCTAGTTCAAAGGCTTTGACTTGGCGACCGAGTGAGAAAATGTACTGATATTTAGTGATTGAATTCAGAGGCAGAAAGACCCAGTTTTAAAATCCTAGCGAGACCTCTGTTTAAAGATATCATATATTATGTAAGTTTTATTGATAAATAGTTGTCATTATACTGTAAATAAACAGTCTGGTGAAAAAGCGATCAATGAAAACTTCTGGTAAATGTTAACAGGTGGCAACAGAGAATGAAATAAACACCAATTAAACGTCTTCCTGTGTGAAAGTCACGTTCTAATCCTTTAATTCCGTTTCAGTGTAAACATTATTATCACAATATATTCTGTTCATTGAAAACATGAAAAGAGTCAATCGACCGTCACATCGAAACCCGTGAGACTTCTGTGAGAACCTAATTACATGCCAGCTTTGTTTTGATCAACAACTTGGGGAAGTGTTTGTTGCATTAAAAAAAAAAATCGATTACAAGAGACCTCGGGTGCTGGATTAAGGGTCTTGGAGCTGCCTTTGACGTAAAGCAAAACAGTAACAGAGACAACGACGATAATAGTGACTTCGAATGTTTCAGTGAAACTGATGTCATTAATGCCGAGGCTGTTTGGGAGAAATTCGTACAGACTCATGGTCCTGAGATGGGCGTTTCTCTTGATGATATGGAGGAGTGGATTTGTGCTGACAATGATTGCCCCACAGTCGAATACATGTCAGATGAAACTATAATTATTTCTATAGCGAACAAATTTGCAGCAGAAGACGATTCTAACTGGAGTAACACAAGTGTTGAAAGTGATGCAGACGCAGATGTTGCACCCCCTCCCCTCTGCACAGGAAGCAATCAAATATTTTGATATTGCCATAAGGTGGCTGGAGACCCCAAATGTTGACTACGTAAAGCTCATGCAGTTGAGAAATCTGAGGGATGTTGCACCCCCTCCCCTCTGCACAGGAAGCAATCAAATATTTTGATATTGCCATAAGGTGGCTGGAGACCCCAAATGTTGACTACGTAAAGCTCATGCAGTTGAGAAATCTGAGGGATTTTGCTCGGTGGCAGGGAAATCAAGGAGTAACACACACAAAAAAAAATTAACTGATTTTTTCAAAAAGTGAATTGATATTTGTCACGCGTGGCACAAACAGCAAGTATTAACTTGTTCTAATTTATGTTGTTTTAAATTTGTAGACCAATTAAATATGTTAGTACTGATTAACCCTTGTTTTTTTTTGTTTTCCATTTTACTTCTATCTCACTCAAATCTATCTATCTATCTCTCTATCTATCTATCATTCGATCAACACTGTTTCTCGAAAAGAGTCGATCTTTTGTATATAAAAAAATGTCTAATTTGGATCAAACAATAAAACTAGAATGTATCCAATTCAACATAAAAATTAGTGACGTAGTACACAATGTGTGAAGTGGTACACGTGTTCAGCGAACGGAAACCACGTGGAATAATGTTTTCGATGATCGCCTCAATATACTGTAATTTATCCTGAAATTAATGTTGTCCTATGAGAAAATAATAAAGTACACCGTTATGAAGAGATATTTATTAACAGTTAATCTCAAAACGATTACAAAGTGAGTATTCAACAGTATAATCTGCCTACCCCCCCCCTTATTTTTCCGTTATGTCGTCAATCACTTTATTGGTTTTGGGCTTATTTTATAGGTCCCTCGATAACTCGCGCCTCACTTATAGTGCGGTCAATGTTTCTGGACCCCGATGTGTGCGAGTTATCGAGGGAGTGGTGTATATTGGTATTTCTATATTTGTATTGTGATATACCATATTGGGCATTTTGTTTTGTTCCCGTACATTGGTATATTGTTACATCCTTAATACTCCCTTCACCTTATGGCAGATGAGAAATAAAAAAGCGAATCGTGGGTAACAAATTTTAAATAAATTTATAACCTTTTAATCATATCAGATCATTAGGAAACTGGGCCTAGATTTATCATTGTGGAAAAGTGGTTTGGATTCAATCAAAAGAGAATTACTGAGCAGCAAGTTTCAAAACTCTTTCATTTGCATTTTTTCAACATATTTCATTCTAATATTGGGGTAATTACATAAAGGATTTTTTTAAGCCCCTTAACAAACCTTAAATCTCGGCTTTAACTATTTCAAACAAAATGTATTCCTACCCTCTCCAACCATGGTGAGCTTAGTGTTGGAAGCACTGGGATTTTCTGGTGAGCGGTCCAGGATGCTAAGCAGTGTCTTCGTCAGTCGCAGCAGGTCACTGAATGTGTAGAAGCCAAAATATATCAGCTCTCGGGCTAGGTTCACCACCTGTTATGCAAATAAGATCATCACCATTATCTATCATACAAAACTATCATGAATTGCATATTATACGTCCTCACCCATGTTTAACTGTTCTCCTTGAAAATAACTGAAACTTTTGTGGAAAAAAACATTTTCCTTCTTTCTGTCAGAGTGACCATGACATTTGCCACCTGGAACCCCATAATCAACAGGTATCTTTCTTACCATAAGTGCAAGACCTCAACATTGTTTATGTTAGCGTGCAGAAACAATTTTTCTTCTTTCAGTCCCTGACCTTGATCTTTGACCCCACTCCCAAAATGTCTAAATCCTTAGCCCAAGTGCACGTCATCTTCAAATACTGAATGGCCACAGTGACCCTAATCTTCTAAGATTTACCTACAAAATCAATAAGTGTTCTTCCTTATACCAATTGCAAGCCATCCAAAAGGTTTGCTAACCACTGATGAGGAGGATCTCAAGTTATTTCATCAAAACCATTTGTCTTCTTTTTGTCAGTGAATTTTACATTTTAGAGTCCAAAACTGACAGGGTTCTTCCATCTTCAAAGCGCAAGTCATCACGAGACTTTGGCAACGGTTGATGATGAGTAACTCAGTGTTATCAAGTAGATATCATTTTTCTTATATTAGTCCATGACCTTGACCTTGACCTTTAATCGTGAAATCCATGAATTGTTAATATGACCAGCTAGGAGACATAGCAACAGCAAGATTTTCAAGATGGGTCATTACTGGATATGCAAGTGGTGCCATTTTTATTTAGCACCAACCAGACATCACAAGTCTTTTTGTAAAAACTCAAGGCATTATTACATACGTTTCATTCAGGAGCATTAAACATGACAAGATTTTCAAGATGGTGGCTTGGTGGCCATACTGGATATTAGATTGGCACCATTTTCATCTTGAATCAACCAGACATGTCTTCAGGTGTTGTTGTTGTTGTTGTGGGGCCTAACGCCATTTTTCAGCACACAATAGGCTATACATGACGGCCAGTATAAATGGAGGAGGAAAAACCAGGGAAAACCCCAGAAAGAACCACCAACCCAACAGAATCTACTGGGGAGCTTTTTGACATACCCCCATTGGCTGAACCCGAGACTGAAACCCACACAGACAAAGGTTAGATGGCAATGATCCATAATGGTGAGCACTTTTGACCACTTGGCCACTCAGGGCCCCATCTTCATATGTAAACCCCTTGCTTATATGACCATCTGTACAAATTTCCATTATGGTCACTGTGGAATCAGAATGATTTAAGAGTTTAATGTTGATTTATCTGAGTATATTGTGGTATAAACTGTCAGTTGCCAAATCACACAGTTTATACCACAATAAACTTAGAGAAAAAAAACAACCTTAAACTCTTAAATAAAGTAGTTCTCTGTACAGTTTATACAGAAATAAATGTAACCGGGTCTGATCACATGGTTATGTTCTGACCAATGAAAATCTACCCTATATTTATCAACTGATGCAACTGCCATTATGACAATTCTAATCAAATCTGATCACAAATAAGGTTGCTAGAGTGTAGTCAAGATCTGTAATCAGATGCTGAGTCACATCATTAATATGCATGTATAATCATCTCCATCCAAGAACTTTATCACAGGCTTTTTTTACGATGTGTGATCAAGATTCCATCAAAATCTCTAAAGTGGTATAAGAAACCGCCAAACAGATGCAAAATCACATCATGAATACATACAGGTCTCATTCATTCTAAAATAATTAACTAAAATCTTGGTGATATTAGCCTATTTACCAGCTGGATTATAATCAGGTCAGAATACATTCGTTGAACAGTTTATCATGACCACCTCATTACTATGCATAGAACTTGCTGCTCTTAATAAAATGCATTCATTAACTTGATATTAAACCTATTTACCAAGCTCTGTTCAACTATGATCAATGAAACAGGTGCAAAATCAATTCAGAAATGGAGTCAATAGGGAGTCGACAAGCTCGACCAATTTGACACAAAATCACCTCATGGATACATATCTCTTGCTCACATGTGTAGCCATCCAAGGTGAGAAAATGAGTGGATCAGAAATACAGTTTGTAACTAACTCAGCCAATCATATGCAAGATCACCTCATTAAAGTGCATGGATCCAGCACATTATCTGACCTCACCCATGTGTACACACCAGCAAGATACTTTGACTCCTCTTCTGACAATCATACACTCATTATTCCCACTATGAAAACAAAGTCATATGGACAGCGTTCTTTTGCATACCAGAGCCCAGCAATGTGGAATGAATTGCCCATTGAACTCAGACACAAAGACACAGTGATCACATTCAAAAGTGCTCTCAAAACTCACTTATTTCGACTGCAAGAACAAACTTAAAGACCTAATAATGTTTCCTACCTTAAATATTCTCACCATGTTTTTATATGTTTTGTAATTTCAAGGTGTTTGTTTTTGTAATCATATCTTTATGTTTTTTATCTTATAGGTGTTGTCTAATGTTGTAAAGCGCTTAGAGCTTCTAAAGATTAGGCACTATACAAAGTCCTCATTATTATTATTATAATTATTAATAGTCAAACATAAATTATATACTGTGCAGAGATTATTTTAAACTAATTTGCTGAAGTTTGTGAGCATCACTATTCCCCAACTGCAATATGTGCAAATTTTGCACAACTCCAGCACTTCACATCCTACCAGAATCTTGATGTCATGTATGCTGCTGGTTTGCATTCCCATCTTGTTTCTTTCAAACTTCTTGGAAATCCAATGCCAATCCAGATCACTGGAAACCTTTGTGAACCATCTCAATCAAGCATCCTCAAGATATGGGATGGAGATCAGCACTATAAAGACCAAGCTAATGACTAACAAATCTTTGTATTGTTGATGGCAATATAACCCCAACATTGATACCCTAGACATTGAAAAGTGATACTTATGTCATATACACAACTGACACAAAAAACAAGTTATACATTAATGAATAAATACCTCATATGTGAGCTTGTTCTGTTCCCTGTCAGTAAAGGTACTGGGTTGAACAACAACATTCTCCAGGTACTTTTCTACAAACATGATGGTCTCAGAAAACTTGGGCTTCACCCTCTCCTTTTCCAGGTCCTTACTGATGCTAGACTCGTAACTAGAAAGAGCATAGAAAAATACATAATTTTCAGGAAAGGGACAAAGTACCAGCTATTGCTGCAGTTCTCGTTCTGCACTGGCATTAAATCATATCTCTTTATGTGCTTCACTTCAAAAAATAAATTAACTACAATTACCTAACTGTCTCAAATTTTTCATCACTTTATACAAATTTGTTTCTTGGACTGAACAAATCATTTCAGATAATACAAAAATATTTGCTACAATTTTTGACTGATTCTTAAGTACTGCTACACTCCATTTAAGCACAGGCAAATGTTTACCTTCAACAAATAAAATATTATAACACAAACCTTGACAGTGCAATAACTCCATTAATTTTCTGGAGGCAAATAAATGTAAATTTCAGTCTGAAGTATAATTTACAGCTGACAACAGCTGATGCAAAAATTCCTGTACAAATCATCCATTTCTGCAAGTACTTTGGGGCAATTTTCTGCAAGATGTTATGATTATTTCCTCCTTGCAAAATATTCCTATCTTGGGTAAATAGTAAAAGTGTAACACTTCACCAGTTTTATCCACAATGCCTTGCAGAAAATTACCCATAATGCCTTGCAAAAGTAGCAGATTTGTACAGGAATATTTTTTTCTATAAATGCTGTCATCTGCTACAAGTTACACTTCTAAGTAGAACTTTAATACTCAGAATAAATCTTTTGCACTGTAGTTTAAATTAATTTAAAGTACATTTTTCTCATAACACTAAGAAGTATGACGAAATTGTCTTCACATGCATTTGCAAATTTCCAATAAGAAAAGCAAGTTCTCTGTGCAAAAAATTGAAAGAATTACTGTAAATTCCAAGGACTGATGATGTATAAAACAAGAGGCCTAAGTGTGCCTAAGAGTGCTCACCTTGCTTACATAACTTAACAAATGACCATTTCATTAAGATGGCTCAATGAGTGTGATAAGAACACAACCACAGAAGCTATCTCCCAAACTCTATGTCATGTTGATTTTACCTATTATACCATAGTCTGATAATCCGATAAAGATTGTTTCCAGACATAAAGGCATAATTAACACCCATAGTCACCAAGATTTCTAAAAGTTAAGTTTACAGATAAAGCATTCATTTGTGGTCTACCGAGTCAGATGGTCTTCAACAAAATTTAAAATTGTAATTCACAGTTGGGTTTTTTTAGGCCATGGGTTTGTTTACTCTTGGTAATTAAATCTGGATGTGTTCCGTGAAAAAAGTATATTAAGATATTTTTGTATTAGCAGACATGAATAGAAAATATAACAAAATATCAATTCCAAATTAAAGATGCCACAAAAAATGCACAGTACATGTAATTATACATAAACGATGATGGCAGTACTATCAATAGTCAAATTTTATTGCACCAAATATATCAAAACTTGCTACATAGTAATTAAGCAATCTGACTGTGACAAAGTTTAGCAAAATAATTCTCAGTACTAATTTGCTAAACTCTGACATTGTTCTTGCAAGAAATATTACTTGCCAGCAAATGTCTATCATTATGTAAGGAATTCAGATCCCATTGACAACAATGTCACAAGGTTTATTCTAGCCTGCAATTGTATATTTTCTCTAACAATACATTTATTTTACACCAGTCATCCTGTAGACACAATTGAGAGACATGGATACTGCCATGTGTTACATACTGGAAGAGTTATAACTGATATAACATTTAATGCAATTACTTGATTTCATAAAATGTTATGCATGTTTTTTTTAAAAATAGGAAAAAGGGTCAAAAGTATTGTGTTTAAGTGGCAAAGTTTGCTTAAAATATTGTATTTTCAAATGTTCATGGAAAACGGATATAACTGAAAGTCACAAGCAAAATATGAAACAATCATTCCCAATAATTTTGCACTAAAAAAAAAACCACCTGGTGATATAACCTATTGTATTGTGCAATTTAAAAAAAACCTGATGGACTTTTTCCTACTTTTTCATTAAACTTTCTCCACATCTTCCATGTCATTATGGTAAATATGTACCTACAATGTCCTCAGTGTTGCTATGTAAGTCAGAAATAATAATTAATATATACAGTCAAAACTGTCCAAACAGTCACCGGAGTTCAGCAGTCACAACAGCTGCTCTAATTCCCCCACCCCCAGCAAATTTCCTATATAAATGTCATGTGACCAGCAGTCACCTGTCTTCCATGCTCAGCGGCCAAGTATTTATTTACCAAGCAGTGGTTTCACCCTGCCTTTCATGGTTACTGGAGAATATCAGCAGTGAATAATCCAAGTATGATATGTAACTTCTTTTGTTTGATGACACTGGTCAACAGTGAAATCATTACTGACTTGAAAAGGCCCTAATCTGTAGTATTTTGGTGTGCCGAACACGAATATAACCATGAAAAATTTGTATTGGCTCTCGTTTTGAAGATATTCATATACCTCATTTTCTATGTTTCACTGTGTAAATTTCTCCAGTAGGACTGCAGCAACATCCGGAATAATGATGTAACATTGCATAATACCATCATGCTCACATCATCCACAGTTGATTGCATCATTTTCTGATGCAATGCAATACTAATGCCATGCGGCTGCTGAAGTAAGTTGACGTCAGCAGTGTACTATACATGTGTAGGCCTATTATACTAATGCCAGGCGGCTGCTGAAGCTGACGTAAGCAGTGTACTATATAAAGCCCAATCAGATAGGTTCAGCATTTAAAATATTTTAGATGTTGTGCGAGACAGTTCAAGCTACTGTTACATAAAACTTATTATTTTATCCATTTACGTACAATAAAGAACAGTAATGCCTCGAAAGTGTGTTAATACCGCGGACAATTTTTGCTATATTTGTGGGGAAGTGACATTTGCCAACCAGAAGAAAAGTATCAATTCTCAAGTGAAGAAGGCATATCATCTTTACTTCGGATGCAAGGTTGGTGACCAAGACAAGCCTTGGGCTCCGCATATATGCTGTGCTACATGTACAACACAGCTTTCACAGTGGTTGAATTGCAAAAGGTCATCAATGCCGTTTGCAGTCCCAATGGTGTGGAGAGAGCCAAGCAACCACCTAAATGACTGTTACTTCTGCTTGGTTCCTCCTCTTTCCGGCGGAATAACGAAGCGAAAGAAGTCGAGAATAGTCTACCCAAACATTCCGTCTGCATTGAGACCAGTTCCACATGGTGAGGGACTTCCTATTCCAGAACCTCCAGCAGAATATTCTCTTGATTCATCTGACGAAGACAAAGGTGAGTCGACCTGTTCTTCTCCTGGTCCATCAGCATGCAGTGATCCAGATTTTCACTGTGGTGCATCATCAACCCCACACAGAATAACACAGGAAGAACTAAATGACCTGATTCGTGATTTGGACTTATCAAAGAACAAGGCAGAATTGCTAGGATCAAGACTCCAACAATGGAATCTTCTAGAAGAAGATGTCACAATTACTGCATATCGAAAGCGCCACCAGCAATTGGAGCCTTTCTTCAGAAAGGAAAGTAATCTGATATTCTGTTCCGATATTGAGGGCCTCATGAATGCTTTAAAAATCACTCATGACCCACAAGAATGGAGACTATTTGTGGACTCTTCGAAACTGAGTCTCAAGGCTGTGCTTTTGCACAATGGAAACATTCTTCCATCTATTCCAGTAGCGTATGCTGTCCACATGAAAGAGACATACGATAACTTAAGGCAGCTACTGAATTCCATTGAGTATAACAAGTACAGCTGGCACCTCTGTGGTGATTTGAAGGTAGTTGCCCTTTTAATGGGACTGCAGCAAGGATATACAAAATACATGTGTTTCTTATGCGAGTGGCATAGCCGAGCAAGGGAAATGCACTACATGAGGAAGGAATGGACTCACAGGCAGAATGTAGCCATTGGAGAGAAGAATATCCAACACCCAGCTCTGGTTGAGGCTCAGAAAATCTTGCTACCACCCCTTCACATCAAACTAGGTTTGATGAAGAACTTCGTGAAAGCCATTGACCGGACTTTGCCAGCATTCCGATACCTGCATGAAAAATTCCCTCAACTCAGCGAAGCAAAGATTAAAGAGGGAGTTTTTGTGGGTCCTCAGATTCGAGAGCTTTTCAAAGATGACCGGTTCAACAACTTGCTGGAAGGTGACGCGAAACAAGCATGGAATGCTTTTCGCCTAGTTTCTACAAACTTCCTCGGAAATGTTAGGGCAGAAAACTATAAGGAACTAGTAGAAGACATGTTGATGAAGTATAAGAAACTTGGCTGCAATATGTCTCTAAAGATTCACTTCCTTCATTCCCATTTGGATTTCTTTCCTAGCAACTGTGGTATTGTTAGTGATGAACACGGCGAACGTTTTCATCAAGATATCGCAACAATGGAACAAAGATACCAGGGAAAATGGTCCACTACAATGCTGGCTGACTACTGCTGGACACTCCTCAGAGATGCTCCCGAACAGCTGTACAAGAGACAGGCGAAGAAATCTAAGATGTAGTCAATGACTTGATTTTTTATAGGTAGGCTATTACAGTTGACCTTTTACTATTGGAATGCATTTCGTTATGTAAACATTAATTTCTTGCAGATTACAAAAAAACTAGAGCCAATTTTGCAATTTGACTGTCATATTCGTGTTCAGCACATAAAAATTGATAAGAATTGACTAATTTTATTTCAGTAACATGACTTTTGTAAAAATTTGTTGTCCAGTGTGAGCAAAGCATGATATGTTACATAAAGTGATGTTTAAATATTTCATATTTCAAATGTACTTACTGCAATCCAGCTGAACTCAAATATGTCTGATAAAGCCAGATTCATCACAAAGAGTACATGTCAGCAGGGTAGTCAAGTGATACAACAAAACCATCATAGACATATGTGTTCTATACTTGATGAATCTGACTCTCCATCTTTCTCCAACAGTGATAGGATTCTGATTGTTGTTGTTGTTGCTGTAGGTTTAATGCCATTTTTCAGCACATGATAGACTATACATGGCGGTCAGTATTAATGGTGGAGGAAGAACCCAGGAAAAAACACCCAGAAAGAACCACCGACCCACGAGAAGCTACTGGCAGGCTTTCTCACATACCCACATTGACAGAATCTGAGACTCAAACCCACACAGACAGAGGTGAGATGGCAGTGATATAACGGAGATTCTGACTGTTGTTCTTCAAATATTATGTTGAGAATTATGTGTCCTTTCATTCTTTTACAAACAGTATGTCACATTAATTTAATATTTCCATATTTCTGTACTAAAAAAATTGGAAAAGGGTTTATTGTTGATATCACATGACTACTATCTCTTTGATATCATTAACATGTACATAGCAAGATTTGTGTAGCCATGTGACTAGACATGATAATGGCGAGTAACAGGTCTAATTTCATCAACCTTGTTGTTTCATCTCATCTGTCAGTGGAGTAAAGACATAAGTGTAATACTCACTTTCTCAGAAAATAAATTTATGCAGGTATGAATTGCTGTAACATAGTTTAAGTTCACTAGGCCAGCTAGTAAGTGGCTGGCCTGTGCCGTCATTGCAAATTCAAACTTTCCGACAGGCAAATGACTTAAACCATACTCTCAAACAAAAATTGTCAGAATATCAAAAATCTGGAGGGAATACTCAGAGGAAGCTTGGAGTAATGGTTCAGGTGCTATTAACAATAGCCCCAGGAATCATCAAAGGTTGCAAACAAAAGTTGAATGTCTTTTGATTGCAGTGAGTTTTAGCATTTGCTTAATCCATCAATTGTTTCGAGTACGAACACCTGAATTCATGCCTTATTATACAACCGCCTTAACAGAAAGTCAGTTGTGTTTCTCAAGATGTCAATCTGTAATCTTATTTAGGAAAATTTCTGACAGAGATAAAAGTGTTTGCCTCTGTGTGTGTGTGTGTGTGCATGTGTGTGTGTGTTTGAGAGAGAGATAGAGAGAGGGACGTATAAATGAGACTTACAAAAGTTGGGTCCTGATACATGCAACATTATCACTTCTCTACAGGAGAGAAGATAACAACTGTCACTGGCAGTTCAAAATAAAACAACAAAAAAAACCAAGTGAAGATACAATATCTTTGTATGGAACTTATTTTAGTAAATTTTCTAATTTTTATTTTTGCTAAATAGCTATAATAAATATATCTATCTTTGTAGCATAATACTACTGTTAACAATAACACCATGTCAAGTAATAATATTGATACTATTACAACTACATGTACTAATAATGCTAATGCTATTCAGTTCATAGAACATACAATTGTAATTAACAAAGTATGATAGCTAAACCTGCATTCAGAGGTCACCTGTGTACAAAGGCCATATTTGCCTTTTACCAAGGGTGGCTGCTGCAGACAGATTTGATTGTATATGCCATTAATCTTTGCCACGTAAAACATCAATGTGTGGAGCGTGGCATTTTTCCAATAGAAAGCACAGTATGCTGATGGCATGGAATAGTTGCCCAAATTATAAAATAACATCCAATATTCCATGCTGCCAAGTACTGACCCATGTGAAGCCACTGCCAAGCTTTTTCACATAATAATGTTGGCCAGGCCCAACACTTGAAACCACATACAGAAGTGAGATGTCCATGTTCTGTAAAGGTGAGTGCCTTATGCTGAATCTTAAATGGACATGCAGACTGACGGTTGGACAAATATAGACTATACGTTCTTACTAGATTCATAGCAAGGCACAGAAACATGCTTTTATTTGATTTCATTCAATATGAAAAACTGGCCAACATGCCAAGCATTTCTTAACTTTAGTTTATATTGTACTTGCCAATCCTTATTAAACCTAGTACTGTAATTACTTTACCACAGAGGTACATTTTATACGTACAAAATCAACATTGATAAACGGTGGTGTATTATACTGAAACAAAGAATATTCAATGGCTTAGATCTGTTTCACTTTATATGCAAGTTAAATATAAAGAATGTTTCATTACTGTACACCTATCATAGAATGGCATGCAAGTTCTGACTTGTTTAGTAGACTGGTTGATTATGCAAGACATGCTAATAAAACTTGAAACAAAACATTTACACATGCAGAAAACCATGCACTGAAAAAGAAGTCTCAGTAAGACAAATGTGAAGTCAAATTCAAATGCTCAACATCACAAATCTGCATGCTTCTTATTTCATATTACACACCTCCTTCCGTCCAGGCACCCACCGTGACTCCCAAATCATAACTAATATTACTCCCACGATCTCTCTTAACTCCCACACTTGGACAGTGACCCAGGGGTTATAACCAATATCAGTTGCATATACATGTCTTCCTGTTTCGACTTCAAATATGTAATTTGTACGAAAACAAATTAAATGACAATGTCACTATAATTTAAAACTTGGTCAATCAAAAATGACGTATTGCACCTAGTGATAATTTGATTTCCAGTTGACCATTATGTCTAGCATTCTAAAAAGGTATGAGAGTAAGTCGAACTTTGAGTAGGCATACAAAGCTGAATGCTTGAGCTAAATTTCAGTACCAAATTCATTATGTAGTGTAGCTTGAAATATCAGTATTGATTCTTAAACAGGTCACATGAGTAGAAGTGTCCTCCCTTGTACATTTTTTTACAGTACATGTATGAGTGATAGGTAAATTGAAAGCAATGATGCCAGCCTCTTTTGGGCTGTGACAACTGCAATCATCTTTTCCACCATGTGACATACTCAAATCAACAGATGATCCCCACTAAACGTAACTATTGCTCTTTCTGACATTTACCAAAAAAGCCTGAACATTCCCTTTTATTCTTCTGTACTATTAAAACATTTTAAATGGTTTATTGTCAATTTTGACCCGATACGTTGCTTGTTGGATGCCATTTACAAAAAAAACGCATCAGTGTGCAGACATTTCACATCATAAAATACACAATTTAAAGTGTCTGACATACTACAGAAAAGGTAGTCTGCTTCCCTTACCAATTCCACTGAATCTGATATGAAATCTGGATGGGAATCGAACACGAACAAACCAGTATTCCACAAACAATCTTATTTCCATAATCTGTGCTTTTATTAAGTCCGTATTTTACGGGTAATTTCTGTAACACCTATGGTAAAATTGTAAGGGTTGGCAGCTGTGAGTTAGGAGTAATCAATACAGCAAAACACATAAACCCTGATTTGTCAGGGCATTATGCAAAGGGAGATCAGAGTATATCTTGTTTGCAAATTATAAGTGAGTACATATGGTAAAACAAATTATGCAGCATATACAGGTGGAAGTGGAAATGTCAAAAGTACATAACTCGTGTTACTCTGTGTTATTTGTTACATAAGCACAGGTCAGTCTACAAGTTTTGGGTATTTACTGTGTCAGTGATACATTAGTTAACAAGCTGTCAAGGGGACATTTTATATATCTGTCCCTTTATAAAGATCACAATTTTGGAATTTGTTGAAGGACATTAAAAAGGACAAGAGCTGATTGTAGCCACAAACTATTTACTAATGTAATCTCTATAAATAAAATAATTTCCTCTTTCTTAAAAATATATTAACCCATATCTAGGACCACTTTTAATAAAGGAAAGCAACCATAAAAAATCCAATGGTGTTTTTCTCTGTTAATGTATCTATTTCTTGAGGATTATTGACATGAAATTTTAACGCTGAATGCCAAGTGGTACATTTTAAATTCTGCGTTTAAAAAAAATGTAAATAATAGTCAGTGATAATAACTTTAAAACTTGGCTTTTTATTTTGCAACATGGGTGGCTTACTACCTCAATTACCTATTTCCATTTTCATTTAGAACATTTGCTTCTCTTTACGTTTAATACTGACCTGCTAAAAGAATGATTCCAAAATCATGCTGGTGAGTTGGATGGCTGGTTAAGGGTTTAACACCATTTTTATGCACATGAATCCCAAGAAAAATCCTGGGAAGAACCACCACCCCACAAGAACCAAATAGCAAGCTTTCTTACATACCCAGATTGGCCATGCCAAGACTCAAACCCACACGGACAGAGGTTTGATGCCAGTGATTTGCAAAGGTGAATGTTTCAGACCACTTGGCCAACAGGGGCCCCCACCTCATAAAGGACAATTTATCTATTTTTACTCATTTTCTGCACAAAAATGCAGTGCAAATGTTTTGTATATTGTATCAGTGCACAATGAAGAATGCAAAATGTTCTTAAGTTAGCAGCCAAACCTGTTTTGTGTGTATCTTGGAAAGAAAGGAGAAAGGGGTTAAAAATTATTCCTGATACTGATTCTTGATCATACAATTTGATAATTTTTATGAGTTTTATATGAGAGAGAAAGAGCAGAATTTATTAAAACTTCCAAATACACTGTATGCAAGGCTCTTGTACAACAAATATGGCACAGTTCAATACCTGAACAGACTGAGGATATCAAATTTAATATATTTATTGTCAAGGCAACAAGTGGATAGGCACTAATAAAGTATTTTAAATCAAAATGGTCTCATGAATGATGGAAATGGAAAGCAAAAAAAAAACACTAAGGCAGATTAATACAAGTATATTTGTTCCTGACTTTATGTGGTCTTTGTGGACTTTCAGAAGGCCTTCGACAGCCTGCACTGAGCCTCTCTGTGGAAGATCCTAAGACACTGACATCCCGCAGAAACTTGTCCATGTCATCAGGCCCCTGTACGAGAACTTTGAGTGCAGAGTCATCCACAACAACCTACTCACTGAACCACTGAAGGTGGAAACTGGAGTGAAGCAAGGATGCATTCTCTTGCCGATCCTCTTCTCACTGGCCATTGACTGGATCATGCACCACACCACAGAAGGCAGGAGGCAAGGAATACAGTGGACACTGACCTCAATGCTGGATGACCTGGATCATGCCGATGACATCGGGTTGCTGGCAAACAGACACCAGGATATCCAACAGAAGACACAACAGTTGGTACAGACAGCAAGCACCATAGGTCTTCGAGTCAACATAGGGAAGACACAAGTCTTGAGGAAGAACACTAGAGTGGGCGACCCAATCACCATCAACGACCAGCCTCTGCAAGAAGTAGACGAATTCACGTATCTGGGCAGCAAGGTCGCCTCAGATGGAGATTGTACAAGGGAAGTCACCACAAGGATCAGCAAGGCCAACCAGGCCTTCGCAATGCTAAAGCCCATCTGGAGGACAACAAACCTCAGCGCCCACACGAAGATCTGTATCTTCAAGAGCAACATGCTGAGCGTCCTTTTGTACAGGTCAGAGTGTTGGAAGACCACTGCTAACATAGAACGCAAGCTCGAAGTCTTCCAGACCAAGTGCCTGCGACAGATCATGAGGATCTTCTGGCCAAGCATGATCGCAAACGAGGAGCTCCGGCACAGAGCAGGTGCAAGCACCATCACTGAGACCATTGCAACTTGTCGATGGAGATGGCTCGGCCACGTCTGCAGAATGCCCCCTGACTCACTACCAAGGGTGGCACTGAGATGGACTCCACTGGGGAAAAGGAACCGTGGCAGACCCAAAGAGACCTGGCGCTGAACCGTGGAGCAAGAACTCAAGACCAGAGGCCTCACCCTACAGACCGCCCCTATAACAGCAGCAGACAGACCAAAATGGTGCTCCCTTGCTGTCGCCTCAAGCACCAGATGGTGCTGAGAGGATTGATTGATTGATTTGTTCCTGTGCACATTTCCTCTTACCCATCTAAGGAAAAATAAATCAAAACATAATACAGGGTATTTATCCCTAAAGCTCCTGTATGTTAACTGCTCTATGTAATCATAAAATGGCATTAAATGGGAGGGGGGGGGAGGTTTAATAGAAATTCGTGCCATATTTGTACATTTCTGTAATTTTGTAAATTTAAATTAAAATACTTGAAAATTGAGGAAGATACACCATAGTGGCTTTTCTTTGCTGCATGTAGATTATTTTGCTACACCACTGTACTTCAAATAAAACTTTGTCATATGATCCTGACTTTAAAACTTACACATTTAATTTAAATTAAATGTCTTCTTTATGCATGTTAAATAGAACTACACTGCATTTATATTAGACAAAATAATTAAACAGGGAAATCAACAAACTTTCAAATCTGAAAAATTTCAAAGATCTTTCCATGTGCATCAATAATGAGTTCACGTATAAAAACACACAAACACATACACGCAAAATCTGGAATCATCAGGACTCTTTATAAAGGGTCAGTTCACTCAGCGCTGTTTCATTTAAATATTCATGGCAGTTTTTAAAAAAAAATATATTCAAGGGTACTCTGACTATTCAAAGAGTTAATATGAAAATGATACGAAATTCTAAATTTGAATCTGTGGGTGGCTATCACATGTCGAAAGTGTCTTTCCTGTGTCCCAAATATGTCTTACTGGAACCAAACTTGGGGATAAAGCAAACTGTTTCGACCATCGTTCAACAAACTTTCAGGTGACAAATATTTCAAAAATTGTTTTTCTTTGGCATCAATATGGAGTCCAAACATAAAAAATATTTATAAACTCTTGCACACACACACACACACACACACACACACACAGACAGAGTCTGAAGATATCATGACTCATTTTAAAAAGGCAGTTCACTTAGGGATTAAGTGAATTTGGTACCAGAGCTGAGGCTGACAATCAATATTATTCACTTATAATTTGATTTGAAAAACTAAGCAGCTATGGTTGATCCTGTCACCAGGTTCTGACATTTTTTCAGTTTACTTGCATACCCTCACAGATTCATATGCAACGCACATGTATAAATTAAGTTAGAATATAAAACAATATGAATACAGCATTCAAAATCCTGCAAATGAACACCAGCAATGATGTTAAATATTAGTTCCAAAAGGGCTGACACTACAAAATCTTTTCTCAGTGTATCTTGTCTTACTTATCTCCCATATACACACACATAATTGATAAGAGTAAAATAAGATCTATATTCAACTTCAGGAAAAAGTTGAATCATCAATATGAAATGGGGTAGATTATAAGTGGAGGACAAAATTATTCATGTAAGCATCAACCTGAAATTAATTGCACAGTTTTAACATAAAATGCTTTCAGTGATGTATTTGTAAGCTCCTGATTAAAACCTTTTGGATGCAATATTTCCAATTATTTGGGGGGAAAATTAAGAAAGAAAGATAGAATCAATAAAAGGAAAAATAAGTTATTTATATGCCAAAACAGAGGAAAGCTTGAAGGTGGCTTCAAACTGTGACTGCTATTTACCTGTGATAAAGTGAGGACATGTTTTTACCTTAAAACACACACACACACATATGCACACATAAGAATGTGTGCCTGTCCTTTTTTATAAAAAAAATTGATTTTATACATGTAATTGCATATGAAACAGACAAAAATTCACAATATACAATATAATCCCTTTCTTTAATAAATCTTTTGCAATATATTTTATTTGTCTGTCTTCTGGTTCAAGTCTATCCAGTAGGGCTTTCATAGATGGGTAAAACATTATGCTAAATAATTAAAATAATTTAGGAAACTTAAATTATTAAGTTAATGAAAAACCACCAAAGAACTTTTATTTCTTACCATCATTTCTTTTCTTTGTGGACCACTCAGATAAAAGTAACATAATCAGCTGCCTTTTTTTCTTGTTGATTCACAGTATTTGATTACAGTGTGTGTGTGTGTGTGTGTGTGTGTGGTGATAACAGTACAATCATAGCAAATACTTTTGCAAACACTTTAATTATTACTAATTTTGGGGACCTATCAGCCCTTATCCATCTTTGTCCTTTAGGGCAACACAAGATGCAACACTGGTAGTCTGAATACAGGTTATACATGCAGTGAAAGTGGAAGCATGATAACACTCACTCTTCACTTTCCTTTAATTCAAAACTCTTGGCAAAGCTGAAATGTAACAGAATTATTCCTCACTCTATCAAAAAGTCTTATTTAGTACAAAGTCATTCCTAAGGAAATAATCTAACGAGGGAAAAATGTGTAATGAAAGCTTGACCTTACCTTTACTAACCTTTACTAAAATAACACGCACGCACGCACACACACACACACACACACACACACACACACAATGTTGATGAAACACGAATGCTGGTTAGTTGGTAAGTTTTCATTTGCACTGCAACAATTATTGGCCATATCATACTAGGAAAACCAAGTGCCCTTCCTAAGGACCAAGGCAGCTGAATCAAACCTATGAACCTTTGTATTACAAGTTCAACACTTTACCAAGTGAACTACTATGGGTCTCAGCAACACTATGTCCAACCACAGGGTCTGGATTCAACCTGACCTAAGAACACTATGTCCAACCACAGGGCCTGAATTCAACCTGACCAACTAAGAGCATAACATAAATGCATTGAAAAATATGGGGACACCATATTCCTCTACCATGATCCAGCTTTCCTTTACCAATGGTCCAAGTAAAGTTGACCTTTGACCCTGATGCCGGTATTAAACTAAATAAAGAAATAATATAGTGAAAATGAATATGTCGATACAAATATTATAAGAATTTACTGATACAAATGTCTGCATACTAGTAATTATTCAGTAAGTCATGGAACCAACTTATCTGCATGTACTGGAATATTGCATAGTTACCCTGTTTAAGAGAATGAAGGTCACTGACTGGAAGAAAATAATTAACAGAAATGGTTTTATTGTTGGGTTTTTTCAATTTTAAAGAAAAGCATATATATGGGTGACCTGTATGCAATAACAGGCTTGAACTTATCTAGTGTCGTTTCATGTTTTGAAATTATACCTGGAAAGCTATAAATGCATCCAAAAACTACATTTTTGCGATATCAGCATAAAATTTGCTATGCCAAAAGAGAACATATTTTGTTTTTCTCCTACAATTGAATCCAGCAAACAGTTTTATAAGTTTTTTTAAATAAGAAGTTATTTGAAGGTTTTCTATTTTTAGTCACAGCAGCCATATTTTATGGTAGATATTTATAATCCGTGAAACTGGTCTTCAGGTTAGGATTCTGTCTGCCATGTCTTGTTGAAATTTGTTATTGAACTGGTTTTGGTGGAAAAAGTTGAAAACAGAAATTGTTCACAATGCAGAATCATACCATTATGTCATGCTTTTCACTTTTCTTTCTCTCTGTACATGCATGAATTTCTGTGCAAATACCCAACATTTCAAGCCTATATACAAACAATAGAGAATATGGAATGAATATTTGTAGTGAATGCAATAGCCATGACGCCAGTTTCACTGAACTTAAACATTCATCCCATTATTCCCAAGCAAAACATGGCTCATGAACGTTAAGTAAACCAGTGTCAAATAAATGCTTTTCAATTTGAACGATACACAATAAATCGTGCCGTTCTGTAAATAACAAAATTAAACTCATGATATATTCCGGTCAGATTGACAAGGTTAGGCTAAGTGAGCCTAAACCACTTAAAAATGCAAGATGATCAAGTACTTTATATGCAGAGATACCAAGGTTGTTACACATCTGAAAATTTACTTTTTTGGAACCTTCACCATTATTTTGTGAAATGTTGACACTTGGTGAAAGAAACTTTTTAACAACTTTAATTTTTGTGAAGTTCAATTTACATAATTCTTGAATGAAGCACTAAAGATTAAAGACTAACACATAAATATAAATATATATATATATATATATATATATATATATATATATATATATGTGTGTGTGTGTTACAGACACTGAACTCAGGTCTGCACCGTGTCATAAGCAGCCAGGACAGTTAGCTGAAGAAAATGATGCATGTACCCCAAAAAAATTGCATGGGGGTATGTAATAAATGCAGGTGGTAAAATATGTGCTTCATCGCCACAGTTATCATCTTAAATCAATGCATATTAAATGACAAATACACCTGTAGTGACAACAGAGAAGGCATATATAATAGTTAACATTATTTAGAGAACCACAAATTGGTATATATATACGTGAATACTGTTTAAATATACATGTCTAATGTATAGCATGAATAGAGTATCAACACTTTGTACTCGCCTGCAAATCTCATCATATACAGTGAATCCACAATACAAACAATTCCAGTGAAAATATGCACACACACAGAGATTTAAAATATTCAGTAACTTTGTCACAGGTCATACTGGTCTGAATTCAGTGGAAAAACATGGCACAATCACGTTGTTGTTGTTGTTGTCATAGGTTTAACGCCATTTTTCAGCACACAATAGGCTATACATGGCAGCCAGTATTATTGATGGAGGAAGAACCTGGGAAAACCCCGGAAAGAACCACTGAACCATGAGAAGCTACTGGCAAGCTTTCTCACATACCCACATTGGCTGAATCTGAGACTCGAACCCAAGCAGACAGAGGTGAGATGGCAGTGATCCGTAACGGAGAGCGCTTTAAACCACTGAGCCACTCGGGGCCCTGCACAATCACATAACGAATGATGAAGCACATTTACATTTCAGTACGTCCCAAGTCTGTAAAAGTTAGCGTTTTAAGCCACCATTGGTAGCCTTTGTAAGCATAAACTTCCCTGTGAAAAAAAAAACTTTCACAGTACAGTTAACATGTTCCAGTCACATAGGAAAATGCAAAAATCCATCAAATTCCATTACTTTTATTTAAGTTGGTACTGATTTCCTTTGAAGAAAAGTTCTTTGTTTTTAATGAAGATTGTAGTCAGCTTTCTTTGATGATCTCCATTACCAGAAATGTCAACAACAAAAAAATGGATATCTCACAAAGTACAGCACTCATGCTAGATGTCAGGATAAGCGGATTATGATATAATAATGCACTGTTTAGATGGTTTGTCAATATGGACAAAGAATCTGTATGTAACAATTGATAAAATTCAGTGCATTTTATATCCAGTTTGCGGCATCCTTTCATGGGACCTTTGAATTTCTCCACTCCAAACCAATGGTTGTATGTACAAGTTTAAACAGCCAACATGTCAGCAATAAAAAAAAAAGTGTCGTATGCTACATTTTGCCGCCAATACAGAAAAAAATCCAAGTTTGCAACATTGGCGAAGCCCTATGCGATCCCAGAATAAACTTTTTACATGTTATTTGTCACACTTCTAACAAGAAAAAACTACTTTTTTGTGTACGAGAAAAATACACACAAAACTGCAAGAGCCACGCCACGATCATCTTGTATTAGTAATACATGATTTCTTCAACAAAATGATATTAAACTTTTAATGGTTTTTTTTTCTTCGTACTTTTAAGTCATAATTGTTTTTTGTGTACGAGAAAAATACATGTGAAATTTCGGGAGCCACACCACGACCTTGTTATATCTGAATTCATGTTATAACGGAGCATCCTATAGCGGGGTCACACTGTATCACCAAAATATGACTGGTCCCTGTATGATAATATTATCAATGCGTATCTAAAAACTATGTTAATGTTAACAAGCATTCTCCAACAGGATTCAGAGATAGCACTTTCTGCTATGTTTGGTTGCTATTTGAATGTCACTATAATAACCATTATAATCGCTGATTTCTGTTAGAAGAATCCAGAGCAATAGTATGTTTAGATAAGAATTACTGGGTCGATAAGCAGATGTCTACTATGTATATGTGCTTATACCAGTGATTCTGTACTATCATATCTGCATAACCAAGATGGTATAGGGGTTGGTGCATGGAGGCATGGTGATGGGTGCTGTAACTGTGGACCAAGGTTTGGATCTCTGTAGCATGCACTTCATTTTTTGCATCCAGTAAGTCTTGAAACATATAAATTTCAACTCAATGTAGAAAAAAAACATGGATAAAAATCAGAACATGAATCTTAAAAATTCACTGCAACTGACCTTCCGTTTGTTTCAGTCAATTCTGAATGATCATATGAATATCTGTGTGGTACATTAAATTATAAATGCAGTTAGTTGCTCAAAGTATTTATGGAATTTATTATCTGTGTATACCAGGAATCTCAAACATGTGGCCTGCCAAGCCGTATCCTGTGGCCCGCAAAATGATTCGTGCCACATGGTGTTATGAGAGACAACAAAGGTGGTGTGGCCCTTGTGCCATCAAAAATACCTTCTAGTGGCCCTCAGGGTGATTTGAGTTTGAGACTCCTAGTCTATACAACAGACATGATTTTGGTCTTCCATAAAAAATGCTACAAAATTTGTAAAGGGGATATGGGTGTCCTCCCCCAACAGGGTCTCAAGGGGAAGCAGTCTTGATCCAGAGTCGGCTAAAAACACATTTTACAATCATAAAAAACTGCTCCTGGTGCAACTTATGATCATAAAATAAACCAAAATAATCATTTGAAAAACTAATAAACTTACCAAAATTGTTCAACTTGGCTTCAATAGTTTCACACTATTTACAGTCACATGAATTTGTTCTCCAATACTACTGATGCTGAAGTTGTTTCATGTGCATGTCAGTGTTCCCATCGTAATTATGTCACAATAATTTCTCAGTTTTGCAGCAAATATATTATACTCCTCTCTTTTCATAACTGATTGGTAAAATAAACATCCAAGTACTCAACTATATACAAATAATCCAATACATTCACTTTTTCTTCATTGGACACAATGTGTTGATATTCCAGTCGAGCTCTTTTTGTGGCTTTGGCAAAGATTTCTTTAGATTTCCTTTTTGTCACCACTGACTGTTTTGGCTCAATGTGCAATTGTTTCTTTTCCTTCTCAATGAGAGCCTTTTTCATTTCAAGCTGGTGCTTGTATTGGCAGCATGCAGTACGCATATTCTGACAGAGGGCTACATCTGTTCTCTCATACAAGAACTCTTTCTTCTTATAGTAATTAACTGCACTTTTTCCAGATGCCTTCTGAGCTTCAATTCATCCATTATACAGCTTCTTTTGTAGGTGCTGTTCCTAACTCTTCCAACTTTGATTACCATAATTCAGATCTTTCTTGCAGAGGTCACAAAATGCAAGCCCTCTAGCATTCAGGTTTCTTATAAACTGACCAACTAAATTTCCATCAACTTTTCACTCCAGCCATTCCTATTTCCATATGTTTTTTTAAACCTTTATCTAAACTTTTCGTGTCATGGTCTCTCTCAACAACTCAGCACTCAATGTTTCGCAAGCATGATTCTTCTTTCCATTGCCATCAGTTTCCATTATACAAAGATTCATTGGATGAATTTAAACCTTTGACCAATCAGAATACTATTTACGAGTCATATGCTAACTAATATATGTAATGAAATAATTTGCAAGGGTTGTTGCAGAATGGGAATGGATAGACCGTTTTAAAAAACCAGATCAGAGATAATATAAAAATGGACTATATCAAGAAAAATCTGATTCAAATCAGGAGAAAAGCTTTAAAACAGAGAAAAATCATGTCTGATACAAAGGAAAAAAAAGAAGCTGGCCTTGATGTCAAATTCAAGCTATATTCCAAATCCAAGGTTAATCTAGGATGAGGACATATAAATGGACACTTGGACATCAAAGTGGTCTTTATTTCAGGCTTCCAGCAAGGTGGGATCAACAAGGACAAAGGATCTACTTTTGCAAGAATTGTGTTCAATTCATCCAAGTGCATGTTCACAATAAGTTGCACATACTGTGACCAACAGTGGACACGAAACCAATGAAAGTCAAAGAAGAATAAAATTAAGCTGGCATTGTGATCTACCCGATGTAAAGGTGTTGTGGTCACCAAGACACATCAACATATTAATTTCCATGACTCTGTGGCAAATAGTACCCAAGAAACTGACAACTACACACAACTTAAGTCATTGCAGCATGAAATCTAGGCCAACCTGACACATTTTTATGATTTGGTATTTTACTCAACCAAATGTATCTGTGAACTACACTGCATAACACACTCATGAATAATATACACAAGTACCATGAATGCTCATTATATGCTTGACATGTCTATTAGTCACCCATGAAGGTATTAATATATCAATATGGCATGTTTGACTCTGGACATCATTGACCTACAAGTGTCAATGACCTAAGGTCATGAACTAAACTTACTGTGTGTGTGTTTGGATTTTTAATGTTAATTTTTAATGTCGCTTTATCAATTTGAGTCATATCGCTATGTCTGCAGTGTGGCAGTTTATAGTGATGTCTAGCACTGCAGCATCATGCCACAGATATGTGGCATCATATCCCAGCCAGTCACATTATCCTGACACCAGTCCGACCAGTCCTAACACTAACTTCTTAATGCTGAGCACCCAGCAAGGCAGCTACTAGCAGCATTTTTATAAGTCTTTGGTATGACTCAGCCAGGGATCAAACCTGTGACCTTCTACATCCAAGGCGGACACTCTAACCACTTAGGCAACCGTTTTGGTAAACTTACTATGCAGAAGCTGTTATTTTCTTGTGAGCTTTACCATGACGGTGACTTCACCTAATTTACCCCAGAATCCACAGGTTTCTTTATTACCCTAAGTGAAAACCCAAGCAATAATTTGTTTCAAAAACTTACTGTAGAACAAAGTAATTATGTCAAACCCAATTTTGAGCAATGACCCTGACCATTGTCCTCTTGACCACAAGATCAATAGGCTTCTTCAATACATTAAGTACAAGCATTCCATAAACTCTGACCAAGGTACATGGTTTAGAGCTGAAGTTATTATGCAAAAGTAATTTTTCTTAAGTCAGTGACTTTGACCTTAAACCTTTTGAATCGAATATCAGTAGGCTTCTTTCTTATCCAAAATCTAAGATATCCACAAAACTAGGTGATGGAACATACTTGAGAATAGAATATTTTGTGCAGAAAACCAATTTTCAGTTGGTGATCTTGATCTGTGACCTTTTGACCTAAAACTGATATTTTTCTTTACCTAAGAGCAAGTCAGACATGAATTTTGGTCCTGGTCAATGATAATATTATTGTGTGCAAGCCTTTTTATCTTCTTTCAGTCATAGTAATCTAGACCTTTCTATCTGACTACAATATCAACAGGTTTCTTTCTTTTGCCAAGAACAATTTGCTTGAAAAATTTGGCTAAGGTAGATATTGTAGAACTAAGTTATCATGCAGAAAAGGAACGCTGACAGAAAAACAAACATGCAGAGTCACAGCATAACATGGTCCATCAAAAGGCAGGCATATAATATGAAACTGAAGTAAATGAAAAACTTAACAGGCCATTGATGTGTGAAATGTTATCACAAAGACTTCTTTAGTAAAATGGTGTTGTAAGTACTCAGATGTATAAATAAACCAAATTAACACGACTGCACCGGACTAAATCGCTGAAGTTGTTGCTGTTGTTACAGGTTTAAAGCCATTTTTCAACACATGCTTGGCTATACATGGCAGCTAGTAAATATGGTGATGGAAGAACCCTGGAAACCCCGAGAAGAACCACTGATCCACGAGAAGCTACTGGCAAGCTTTCTTGCATATCCACATCGGCCAAGCCCAAGACTCAAACCCACACAAACAGAGTGAGTGATATGCAAAGGTAAGTGCCATAAACCACTCAACCACCCAATACTCATCACTTTAGTAAAAGGAAAAACAATTTTAGCATCAAGGTTAGACTCAGAGTGCTATCACCATAAAAAATGAGAAAAATCCTCCCCCCAAGGATGAACCATTGACCAGGATGATACAAAATAATGAGAATTTCATACTAATGATTACTTCAAATCTCTCGGATGCGGGAGTCATGGGTTCGATCCCCGGCCGAGTCATACCAAAGACTTACAAAAATTGTACTAACAGCTGCCTCGCTTGGCACTCAGCATTAAGAGGTTAGTGTTAGGACTGGTCAGCTTGGTGTCAGGATAATATGACTGGGTGGGACATCATGCCACATGTCTGTGGCATGATACCCCAGTGCTAGACATCACTGTAAACTGCCACACTGCATACATCATAGCAATATGACTAAAACATTGTTAAAGCTACGTTAAAAATCCAAATCACACACACACACTTCAAATCTACAGAGGATGGGATATAATAATACTCAAATAAAAGTAAAATAAGAATCTTAAACACTGAAATTAATCTAGTTTGGACAGATGTACAGATATGCCAACTGACAGCCATGTGACTGCTGTGTGAGGCTTCCACCTCTGCAAGATCAATATAAATAGAGAATGCTCAGATGGAACACAAATCATCCACATATAACTGAATATCTGCCCATACCACATTGATATATTTGATGCACAAATGCAGTATACTCAAATCCACAGATTCTCTAAAAACAAATTTAATCATCCTTTTAAACGACATGTAAAGCTGTATATGGTTTAATGGAATGTCAACAAAATAATGGCTGTACAATACTCTTTAAAAGTTAACTTCTAAAAATGTTGCAAGATGAAGAATAGTATTTTTTCTTGCCATCACTATTAAATTTTCCTAGCCATCATTATATAATTTTCCTGGCCATCACTATATAATTTTCCTGGCCATCGCTATATAATTTTCCTAGCCATCACTATATAATTTTCCTGGCCATCACTATATAATTTTCCTGGCCATCACCATATAATTTTCCTGGCCATCACCATATAATATTCCTGGGAATCACCATATAATTTTCCTGGCCATCATTATGAGCTTGATCTCATTATGAAGACTGTCATTCCAAAAATGAATGGCATTGATGATGGCTTTCATCTCCAAGAGTCTGATGTGGAGACCTGTGTCCTCTGGAATCCACTGATCACTGATATTGTCAAAGTCTGGTAACAGATTGGTTGCTCAACCATATGTACTATTGTCTGTTTGCACGGTCACAACTGAGTACTGCTATTTGTGAGATATTCCTATAGTAAGTCTCCCTTGGTTGTGTCAATTGTCCAGGAATGATATTATCTCACTCATTACACTGATCCTGTAAGCAAGTGGCACTGAAGAGAGATGCCCTTGATAAGACCTGCTGCTGCAAGAACAATCCAAGGAGTTGCAAAAACTCTCTGGTTAAGATCCATTTTTTGATAGATATGGGTTCTGCAAAGACGATGATTTGGACCAACAAAGGTGGGGAAGACAAACCAGGTTGAGGTGGTGAGAAAATTCACACCCAGATGGAAGAAATGATGAGATGGACAAAGATGGGACTTCCCAATTGATCATAAAACCTGGATGATGTGAAAGAGAAATGAGATGGTTCTTTCCTCTGACTCTAATGGAACTTATTATGTTTCTGGTAAATGTCATCCAAATATGCCACCATGAAAATAGATGTGGTCATGTGGAACAAAGACAGGATACCATGGAACTGTTTCATAAAGGCCCAAGGACTTGTATTCAAGTTAGAAGAGAGCACAAAATTGATAACAATTTCCTCAGTATGTAAACCGCAAGAATTTCAGTATGGACAGGTGGATGGGAGCATCAAAATATGTATGTCAGATCAAACAAAGCAAAAATATCCACTTGGTTTTAGGAGGCAAAGTGAATGACATCTTGTCATTTCACAAGCAAAAGCTTAAACTAGCGCCACATGTAGGTAGCAAGGGGAGGTAATGGTCAAGAGTTATATATTATAGACAGATAAGATGAATTTTCATTTTTGGTAAGGCTGGATTCAGGATGTAGTTGGGTTTATATTTATAATAATAATGTGATTGGGGGACATATATGAAAGAGAAATAATGTCACACTATCAGCGATCGATCACATCTTAGTTACAAACAGTGTCACACTATCTCTATGTCCAATCGTCTGAATTTCATCTAGCAAAACAAATAACAATACAAGAGATAAAAATCATGCACAAAATTCCTTCCACTTTAAAACAAAATGTACTATACCAAGTTAAAAATAACCACTGACCTTAACAAAATATTTATTAGTCATCGGAAGCTGGATACAAATGTAACAAAATATTTACACGATTCACACACTACTATTGTTTCACTATCATCTGACTTGACTGTCATACCTACACCTACTGTATTATACTCACTTATAAGCCTAGTTCAACTGCAAACAGTACATACCCAGATCTGCCATCATATAATGCACTAACATCTGGGTCGATGTTAGCAGCAGAACAAACAATACAGACCCTGATCTGATGGCACAATATGTAATGTCAGATCAGGGTCTATGTTGTTCTCATTCAAGTGAGTATATACGGTACTTGTAGAGAATCTTACAACTTTAAAAGTTACTCCATGCATATTGCAATGCTAGAGTTTGGGTCAGTAAATACTGTTTTCACTTCAAGTATTTACAGAAAACACATACAAATAAGACACTCAACTCAGAAAAAAAAGTGATGAATACCCATGTGTTATATTTATACACAAACTAGACATCACTTATACTACATCTACACCAAAAGGTGGTTACGACTATCGTAAACACCACAAACCTTAATACAGCTATACTCACTCTTCTATAGCAATCTGTGTCGGTATTTCTGACCACAGCCTGGCATACTTGACAGGCTTGACAGTCTCCTGTGGGTCACGATCCACATGCATATGTAGCATCAGTCGACAAAAGGATGCACGGAGATCGTATGGTAACAATTCATCGGACATACACCTGCAACAAAATTGGAATTCATCAATATACTTTATCAGTATGATATAACACAGAACTTGTCTGTTATATGGACAGATTTTATAAATTCATACTGAAGTACGATTATGTTTTAATGCTGATCTTGTCTGCCATATCCACAAATCTGATAGATTCATACTGACATATCAGTATGATATAACACCAAACATGTAAGCTATTGGACAGAGTTGACAGATTCATACTGAAGTATGAGTATGATTTAACAGAACATGTCTGCTAAATGGACAAAGCTGATAGATTCATACTGAAGTACCATTATGGTTTAATACTGAACTTGTCTGCTATATGGACAAATTTGATAGATTCATACAGAAGTATTAGAATGATTTAACACAAAACATGTCTGCTATATGGATAAATTTGATAGATTCATACAGAAGTATTAGTATGATTTAACACAGAATGTGTCTGCTATAGAGATTTTATAGATTCATACTGATCATTATGTTTTAACACTGAATTTGTTTGCTATATGTACAGATTTTAACGATTCATACTTAAGTCTTTGTACGATATAACAGAAATTGTCTGCTATATGGACAGATTTTACAGATTCATATTGAAGTATCAGTATGACATAACACAGAACATGTCTGCTATATGGACAGATTTTATTTAGTGTTCATCCATAGCCATTGTATAACACATCCTCATTTCAGTTAAATATCAAGTGATGAATAATGTTCATGTCCAATATAACATGTGTTGACTAGTTACACATAATGAAATATCTTAGCTGGATTAAGTACCCAAAACAGTGTAAGTGAAATAAAAACAGCAAAGGCTAGAAAAGTTTTTTTCCCCTCCCATCACATGATGGCATTAATTTACATCTGATGGGAAGAAGCAACTGGAGATGAAGTGCCTAACCTGAATCATAGGATACAGCAATCTGATTGAGACTGGACAATTGGACAACTGGTGCACATGTAATGGCATGGTGGTAAATAATGTAAAACTAAAATATTACTTATCTCAACATGGCAAAAAAGGACAAATCTTGATAGTGATAAACTATGTCTGACATGAAAGGATACAAATTTGCAAATGGTCTGCCATGATAGACTACTTGGTGTTTTGGCAGATAATAACCTACCATGGACTGAACATATCAAACTAATAAGTAAACAAAAGTCAATTTAGTTTATGGCTTCTCAGTAGGATAAGACATTTTCTCCCTGAAAGGCACAGAAAACTATTTTATAACAGTTACATACAACCCTCTTTAGACTACTGTGATACAGTATCGGGTAATTCAAATAATAAAAACATAGCAAAGCTGGCACATCTTCAAAAAAGAGCATTTGGGCTAATATCAATCCAGAAAGAAAGCAAGGAAAATTTACCTGGTAAGTTAAAAATATTACCTATTAAAGACTGAATCCATTTGAGAAAACCCAAATTAATGTACAGGATATCCCATAATAGTGCTCTTGAATATTTACAGTCATTATTCCATTATAGGCTACCTGGCAATACTCCCCACCTGCGATCCATGTCTACCAAACAGTATAAAATTCCCAAACCAAATAAGGAATTATTTTTAAAAAGTTTTCAATACTCTGGAACTTTGCTCTGGAATAGTATTCAGTTGTGATTAGAAATGCCCACTCTATTTCCTTCTTCCAAACCCAATATATCCAGTGGCTTTAGAGATGCAGCTAAAATAAATAAATTAATCTGTATGAGGGCCTCAAGGTAGATTAGTTCTTAGCTAATTGTGTTACCCTGTTTAAATAAAGTCAATATTATTATTATTATTATTATTATTATTATTATTATTAAACTGTGACTCTTTGACAGGATCCAACTACATCCTCCCAGCAGCCATGCATAATAAAAAAGAATGATGAAGATGCAACATCATACAGGTGTAAATCTGGTCTTTCTAACTTACTGGAAAGGGATATATTTAATGTTTTCTTAGGCTTCATAACTATATCTGACTGTTAAGACAGATAATGCCAAGTTGGATATTTTCATAACTATATCTGGTGCATGAGATGGTTAATGTCAAGTGGGAGATTTTCATAACTATATCTGATGCATGAGATGATTAAAGTGGGAGATCTTCATAACTATATCTGGTGCATGAGATGGTTAAAGTCAAGTGGGAGATCTTCATAACTCTACCTGGTGCATGAGATGATTAAAGTAAAGTGGGAGATCTTTATAACTATATCTAATGCATGAGATGGTTAAAGTCAAGTGGGAGATCTTCATAACTATATCTGATGCATGAGATGATTAAAGTAAAGTGGGAGATCTTCATAACTATATCTGATGCATGAGATGGTTAAAGTCAAGTGGGAGATCTTCATAACACTTTCTGATGCATGAGATGGTTAAAATCAAGTGGGAGATCTTCATAAGTCTATCTGGTGCATGAGATGATTAAAGTAAAGTGGGAGATCTTCATAACTATATCTGATGCATGAGATGGGTAAAGTCAAGTGGGAGATCTTCATAACACTTTCTGATGCATGAGATGGTTAAAGTCAAGTGGGAGATCTCCATAACTATCTGGTGCATGAGATGGTTAAAATCAAGTGGGAGATCTTCATAACTCTATCTGGTGCATGAGATGGTTAAAGTAAAGTGGGAGATCTTCATAACACTTTCTGATGCATGAGATGGTTAAAGTCAAGTAGGAGATATTCATAACTCTATCTGACCGATTGGACATATAAAGTTAAGCTGAAAATTATGTAAATTACAGTCTGTATGATAAATTTATACTGAAATAAACTTGCAAGAAAAATGATGAAAACCTTAGCATCTGCATAACATTTTATATTTAATAGAACTCATTATCAAAAGAATCTCACAAGAAATGCTCCTTTTAGTCCTGAAAATGATTCTATACAATGAAGAATATGGTCTGCAGTGGAAGAGTGAGAAAGTAGAAGAAAATTCAAGCCCATGGAACTAAGACCTGTACCTTCATGTTGGATTGTCCTCCCCTTCCCAAAGTCATAAGACTATTAAACTTCTACAAACTTACCTTAGGATAAGATCAATGTCTAGCTCTGGGGATAGCTTGTCTATGGCCAAATACTGTCTGCCTAGGCACATGTGTGAGAACAAGTCCAGCTGATGTCTGCAAAATCAAATATGACTATACAAATATCATGATAATAATATATCAATGATGAAAATTATTGTTAAGTCTTCACGAATCACTAAAATGTTCAGTACAACTTGAATGAATTACCATTTATACTTGAGACAAAATGGGTCCTACTGCAAACAGCATAAACCCTGAACTGCCATCACATTATTGGCTAAAATTATTTACATAATTGATGAAAGGCCAATTTGTAGCAGCAAGTAGAGTTTGAAATACTCCATTATGATTTTGTTGTTGTTGTTCTATGGTTTAACACCATTTTTCAGCAAAAGATAGGCTATACATGGCGGCCAGTATAACTGGTGGAGGAAGAACCCTGGAAAACCCAGGGAAGAACCACCAACCCACGAGAAGCTACTGACAGGCTTTCCCACGTCCCCACGCTAGCCAATTCTTGGACTCGAACCCACGCAGACAGAAGTGAGATGGCAGTGATCTGGAACGGTAAGCGCTTTAGACCACTCGGCCACCCACTCCATTATGAGGCATCACACATATTAATATAATATTAAGTATATTGGTCAACATTGAATGGCACCCTCAAAACATGAACATTTTGATAGTTTTGACAAACAGTATAAATAAACTAGTCTCTCTAGTCCGAAAAGAAAATAGCAAGCAACCTGTTACATTTGTTGCACGGTTTAATGGCATTTTTCAGCACAAGATAGGCTATACATGGCAGCTAGTATCAATGATGGAGGAAGAACCCAGGAAAACCACGGAAAGAACCAACGACCCACAAGAAGCTACTGGCAAGCTTTTACGCGTACCCATATTGGCCAAGTCCGAGACTCGACCCCACACAAGCATAAGTGAGATGGCAGTGAACCATAACAGTACGTGCCTTAGACCACTTGGCCACTCGGGGCCCCAACAACCTGTTACAAAACCTAACAGTGAACTACTGAATGTAAGATGTTTCTGCATGCAGATATATTTGATGAGTTTTGAATTTTGACTAATGTATGTAGAGTGTTTGTAATGCCAGAAACTGATGGGGGCCTATATTTTAAATTTATATTTTTTTTTATTATTTCAAGTTTTCAAGGTCACAAACAAAGTAAGACAGTACATAATACTATATCAACTTGTATACAAGTTGGATACTTCTGCTAACTACAATGACCCATATCTGCTAAGGTTTCCATTATTGAAATAGGTAGGCATGGTTCCCATGCTTGTCTACATATAAATTTCATTGGCTTTTCCATGTTTTTTCCAGGATGAAATTAGTTTTTTCAAGGTTAACATATGACCATTACTGAATGGAATTAAAGAACATTTTGGATTATAAAATATGCATTTTCCAAATCTGAAGATGTTTCTCTTTCAAGACTCCAAAACATATATGTCAGAAAAGATGATTATGTACAAAACCACAAAATGACTCACACGAAACAAATCTGACTATATTCCTATAAATTGGCATTTAAAGCCATTTCAATGTACAGAATACAAATTCTACCTTTGCTTTGCTGACCTGAATTATGTTGCTAAGTGGAAACAGTGTAATGAGCATAACTTATTTTGTTTCCTTTCAAACAAGATTTTTCAACCAACCTAAACTACTTAGGACAATTTGGTTAAAAGTCCCATCATTTAAAGACATTTACAAAAGGGTTGATTTAAATTTTGACAAAAGACTTCAAAATAATATATTGTTGTATAAACAAGGACTGAATTTTCTGTAAAATCAACTTTTCTTCTTGTAGTTCAATAAACCAGTCCCCAAACCTGTATTGATAAATGGGCTCTTATGGTTTCTTAATATATAATAGAAGGGACGACAATTTCCCATTTCTTCTACATTCTATTTAAGATCTGAAACCAATGATTCAAGCTACATGTCACTGTGTAATAGTTTCGCATTAAAGTTCAGCTCAGAGATTCAAAATTTTTCTAATTTAGGGTTTCCTCCAAATATTCCAACCCCATTTTTCATATTTGGACAGTTAGGATGTAGTGTGGGTTAAAAGCAAATATATATAAAATATTTGGAATCTGCCGCCACCGTAAGATAGCTTACCAGTGGGCCTAGCAAATTTAAACTATATCTACTTAAACCTGCATGAAATCGAAATGAAAATTATTTATTTTCTCAAAAATGGAAAGTATTATGATCCTTATTTCTTTAATCCGCTGACAGACTAGACGAAACTCGGCATAGATGAAACCCGACCCAATAATCGCCATTTGCGTTAATAGACACATGACTTCACAAAGCTCAAACAACAACATCGGAAGTCCAATAGTCATGTGATATCAACAACAAACACCTTTTAATGTTGTTATACAAAATTTTAATTATATTAAATGAAAGTCTGATACTTTTTGTAAAAACCAGAAAGAACATAATTCTCAACATATTTATTTTGAGAACTACAAAAAACTTGGCCAGTCTGATTCATCAAGCAGAGTAGTCTGGTTACCTGCTTCGTATGCTCCCTGCATGAGATAGCATGTCAACATGGTAGTCACGTGATACAACAAAACTCCAGAAGTTGGTCTCAGAATAAATGTAGAGAATTTTGTGCTCATTCATTTTTGTATTTTTATTACAACCAATATACAACTTTCATTTAATATTATTTTCTACAATATTTGAAAATGACAGTTGTGAGATTCTGTGCACTCGTGCCACTAGCAATCAAAATCACTAGTACCACCTCAAATTTCATCAAATCATTAGTTTTGTCGTCTTTCAGCAGATTAAGTACATAATGATTTTAATACTCATATTTTCTGAGAAATTAATTAATTTTCATATCGATTTCATGCAGGTATAACTCGATTTAACAACGCTTACATTTGTTAGCCCATCCCCTAAGCGGCCATGCTTTAACACCACCATGTTGGCTTCTTGTGATGCTAGACTGGTTTTCATAGTTTCCATAAAAAAAAGATATAGACATTCTGTGAAACAAAAAGTCTACTAGACGAATCAAATCCACTGAGTGTCTGGATTGTCTCAACAAATATATTTATGGCAAGCACCGAAATGATCTATACTGTAACCTCCTAATATTCTGGTTAGAATTCAATAAATTTAACTCACAATCAGTTCAGTTATGACTCAATTATGTAATTGTTTTGGGCGTAAAATTATGGAGGAAAATTCCTGGGTTTTTCCCAACTTTCGTCAATATTTACAAAATTCAAGGACTTTTCATGGTTGGGAAAAAAATTATCATTTCTCCAGACTTTATCCTGATTTCCCAGTAGCGTGGGAGCCCTGTAGGGAGGTACCAACAAAGAGGGTGGTATAGTCAGACTATTTATCAGAATCTAACAACCTTGGACAATTTTAATTGTGATTATCTTTCAGTTGATGCCATTAAAACACTTGTGTGTTCATTAGTACTTTCAAGACTGGGCTATTGTAACTCAATTCTGTCTGGTTCATCTCAATATCTACTCCAAAAAGTTCTAAAGACAGCTGCTTGGATCATACTTAGAGTACCACAATCAGAGCACACCTCCCTGCTGCTCTGTACCCTACCATGGCTATCCATTCGATCTAGAATCAAACACAAAATTTGTTCTCTGTGCTACGTTTCACTGTCGGACTCTAGTCCAACATACGTATCCGATCTCACCCATGTGTACACACCAGCAAGATACTTACACTCTTCTTCTGACAATCGTATACTCATTATTCCCACTATGAAAACAAAGTCATATGGACAGCATTCTTTTGCATACCAAGGCCCAGCAACGTGGAATGAATTGTCCACTGAACTTAGACACAAAGACACAGTGATCACATTCAAGAGGGCTCTCAAACCTCATTTATTTCGACTGCAAGAAAACACTTAAAGACCTAATAATATTTCCCACCTGAAATATCCTCAGCATGTTTTTTATTTTTTAATGTTTTTCTAATTTCATGGTGTTTGTTTTTGTAATAATATTATTATATTTTTTTTATCTTATAGGTGTTGTCTAATGTTGTAAAGCGCTTAGAGCTTCTAAAGATTAGGCACTATACAAAGTCCTCATTATTATTATTATGATTATTATTTATTATGGAAAGAAATTAAAATTCTCAGGTCTATAACAAAACAAAATCACACACATTATAAAATCTTTCATTTATCTGTACCTATAGTACTCCAGAATAGCCTTGTCTTCTGGCCGGTTTACACCCTTCTCCATTACACTGAGTGCCAAGTTCCGAATTTCACGCTGCTGCTGCCCATTGTCCCAAATTAGAACCACTTCCTCTTCCTCTTCTATCGCATAGAATGGCTCAGTCTCTTCACCCTCAGCACTGTCATCTTCCATCTCAACCTCAGTCTGAGTTTTCATCAGTCTGATTAAATAAAAAAAATAAAAAAATAAATACATAAAAATAAATAAATATAGTACTTTTAATGCTGGGAAATAAAGTACTACTTTTTCATGAACAAATTTCATTTGTAATAGGTGTTTTGTAAATACACTGGCAATTCCACGACTGAAAGGCACAATCAATGAAGACACATCCTGGAGCACAAATGTTAGAAAACTGGACAAAAATCTGAAAACAATAGGCCCAAAATGGCCTGATAACACTCAACTGGGTAACTAATACATATTAACATGTGATGTCAAATTCACCCAAGCAATGAAACTGTGGAGTGGAAAGAAACATTTGGAGCAACAGTTGCCACAGTCTATTCGTCGAATAAAAAATGATGTTCAGGTTTCTGGTTTCATACCAAAAAAGGCTGGATTGATCAGTCAGAATAAAATGTAATTTTTACTCGTTCTTTTCTTTACCAAAGATGAACCATCATTGTAAGTCTAATTGTATTCTATTGGGAAAAGATCCAGTAAGTATAACTCAACACATGATATTATACAACAGTTAGATAAGCATTTTATATAATGAAATATTCTGCATTTGATATTACTTGTGAATTTTATGCACATGACACACTTCCATGTAAAAATTCATAGGTATGCCGAATTGTAATGGTTGGCAGGTATATAATCTTATCTATAATTTACTTCCTCTACTTAAGAGTGTTACTTGTTTTATTTAAAATAACTCTTCATCAGTATCAAATTACTGATTACTCAGTTATATTTTAAAGGTATATTATTTTGCCAACTTAAATAACTTATTTTTAATTTTAAATCTGTTTCATATATGTTCTACATGACAGAGAACTTACTATGAGTTGTGATTCTCATTAGTCCTCACAACAGGTTACTTCCTTCCTTTAACAGTCAAACTGATAAATACAGTATTTTTGTATTTAGGGCTGTTCCAGTAAAACATACCTGGGACCCAGGAAAGGTACTTTTAATGAAGGGTATTCACCCATAGATTCAGTTTAGAATTTTCTTATCATTTTAATATGAACTCTGTGAAATCAAAGTACCAAGACACATATTTTAAAGAAATTGCCTTTCTTACAAATCTGAAAGTTCTTCATGCCTGGATGATCTGTGTCAAATTCATTAAGTGGGTTCTGAAGTGTAAAATAGAAATTGTTGATGATGCATCATTATCAGTGCACAATAGAAATAGGGCTATGCCATATCGTCAGGTGAGTTAATAAGAAAAAGACTGAGGTGTTAAGACAGGAAAAGAGACAGATGGGCAAAAGAAGATTGACAGACAGACACAGAGAGACTGAGGACATTATTGGCAAGACTTGTGACCTTGTCTCTATGAGAATATCCTTGTTTTCTTCACTCAGCAGACACCTGCAGATGGACTCCTGTGTGGCAGGAATGGCCATTTTGTTGGACACACAGAGATCTGACAAGTAGTCCAAGAATCTGTAAGTATCAAATATACACAAATTAGGCACAAAAATCTGATATTTAAAATCTACTGATGAAAACTAGAATAAGAACAAGTCCCTCAAAGAGACTGACACTCTACTGGCCTAAAATAATTTCCAGAAGTCCAAGTGAAGACATTGTTTTCTTTATTAACATCATGATATAAGATTGACACCATTTTCAATCAGAAATAACTAGACCTGATAAAAAGTCTTTTGGTGAAACTCCATGTCAATATGACCAACCATTCAGGACAAGTAGCAAATACAAGATTTTCAAGATGGTGGCAGTACTGGATGTCAGACTGGTACCAGCTTCATTTAGGACCAACTCATCTGGTGAAAATCATATGTTAACAAAAACATTTATTCAAGAGAAGTGTTAACAAGATTTCCAAGATAGCCACCATGACAGTTTCATTTAGGACCAAAAATACATTATAACCGATCTGCCACCTAAAATGAAAACTGATTCCAAGACAGGGTTACAATGAGTGGTTTTGAGATGGAGAATGACATCGTTTGTTCTTTTTGACTATGCAGAATTAATGCAAATTTCTCAGTGTATTCCTGTCTGTAGTGAACTTTATATTCAAACTTTTCTTAGGCAAATGTTCATTTTCCAAATTGGATTTTTATTACAAAATGTATCCATTATAGTAAACTGACCACAAAGCAAACCAAACATATTTCAGATTGACTTCACAATGGTGGCTGCTGATACCTGAAATGTAGAATATTTAACTACTGGATTCGACTGAAAAACTAAATTTGACTGAAATTATGATAGAAAATTACTTACCAAAAATGTGCAAAAATACATTATATGGGTATAAAAAAATTAACTTTTTGCCATGCGAATCTGGGACGTTTCAGGATAATTCAGGATAGTTGGCAGGTCTGCCATAAGGACTGTTCTTTAGTCTGATAATACAAACCCGTCTGTTTGTACCCCCCTACCGATTTAAATAATGGAAACCTTTAATGTGATAAAAGGTACAAGGAACTTAGTCAATTCATTCATTGATTTATAGATTCTAACCTGACTCTGAGTAGAGTGGCCGAACGCCGTCATCTTATGCGCGTTTCATGCTTAACGGAAGTTTTCAGTGCAACAGATGGACATGCTCGGATCCATTTCCAGTTTCTGGACAAGTCCATTTTCAGGAAAGGGGTGTATCACGACTACAGATGTACATACATAAGTCATCTGCTTCCGATATTTACAATGTCGAATCAAGCAAAGGAAAATGACAACTATGCTTTTCATGTGGATTTAACAAGCAGTTTAATTTCTATGTTCATGTATGCAGAAGGATATAATTCCAAACTCTCAACGTTATGTAATTTACGCATTTATTCAGCATTGCCGAACAGGATGAACTACATCATTATGTTGTCTGATGGAAATAAACTAGCCTATAATGTATGCAATATGGCGCGCTGTTATTATTGAAAGTCCGTTAAGCATGAAATGATGCAGGGGATGCCAGCATTAGTGCCATTCTGGTCACAGACAGGTTAGAAATTATAAATCAATGATTCAATTTACTTAGTTCTGTACACTTTTTTATCACATTAAACATTCTCGTTTTTGAAATCAGTAAGGGTGTACAAACAAACAGGAATGTATAGTCAGACTATAGTATTACATAACTTGGACCCAGGGAAGGTAATTCTATTGTGGAGATGCAATTTAGAAATTTGAATCATTTTCATATGAACTCTTTGAATAATCTGAATATCCTGGCATATTTATTTTAAAAAATGGCTTACCTGGGTACCATTTATATTTACAAGAAACAGTTTTAAGAAATCTGTGACAACCGATATCACTTTCCATTTGTGAGGAGTAGTGATAACAAGATCCTGATGACTGCCATGGCAGCCCTATTGGATGTAAGATTGGCACTATTTTCATTTAGGACCAACTAAACATCACAGGAAGTCCTCTGGTGAAAAACCTTTGTCAATATAATCATTCATTCAGGATGGGTAGCATGCCACAGTTGCCATATTGGAGGTAAAAATCTGAACTATTTTCATTTAGGACTAACTAGAGTCTATAAGAGCAGTGAAAACATTATACTGCTATGACCTTCTGGTGCTTGAGAGCAGATATAAGATTTCTAAGATGGTTGCTGTGGGAGCTTTACAGGATGTCAATTTAGCATCATTTTTCATTTTGGTCCACCTAGTCGTCATAAAAGTCTATTAGTGAAAATACCGTATCAATTTACTGCCATTCATCCTAAAGTAGTAATAACAGGATTTTCAAGATGGCTGGAAGGCAGTAGAGGCAGAAAAAAATGGACTGACCTTTGTCCTATTGTGAACGATGTTTCAACCAGTTCAAACAATGTCTGTTTTTTTGTGATCACAACAATTCCGCTTCGGCAGGACTGGTGTTGGAATGATTTGAAGGAGTAACTGCTGGGTGTTAGATCCACATACTTTGGCTCATCGCCTTACATTTCTTTTTACACTGCCATTTACATTTAAGAAAAGATGAAAGTAGTCTCAGGTTGTTAGGTCTGGTCCACAATGTAGTATCGAGCACCAAGGATTTATTATTTCATGCAATTAATGACGGTCCTTCATAGCATAAATAGGTCAAGTGTCAAGTATAACATGATGACATCATGTTCAAAACAAAAGATGGTTGTAGTACAAGTGGAGCGAAACAACTGCAAAAAAGTCAAACAGTTCTCCCCACCAAAACAACCAAATGAAGAAATATACTTAAACAGAACAGCTAATGCATGAAAAACCACCAATATAGATGAACACAGTCAACAAACACATATGACATGAGAAATGGCACAAAAAATTCAAAGTACACGCCTGAAGCCTGTAATGCTGTGGTGGCCATTTTTAATATTTCTGACCTTTATGTTTACGACTAACATGATGATAAAAAGTCTTTCAGTCCCCATGCTGATATGAAACATTCGTTCACGAGAAGTAATAAAAGATTTTCAAGATAGCCACTGTGTCAGCAATACTGGATGCCATCAAAACACTACTGTCAATTATGAATAACTAGCCATTATAAAAGATCATCATTATAAATACTGTGCTGGAAAAAGAATCCATTCAGGACGAACAGCCATAATATGATTTTTAAGATGGTCACTACTGGAATTGCAAGTAGCACGACTGATTTTCATTTAGGACCAACCAGACATCATAAGCAGTCTTCTGGTAAAACCCAAATGTTAATACAGATTTATGGTGGCCATAGTTGATGTCAGATCAGCATCATTTTCATTTAGAACCAGCTGGACATCACAATAAGTATTTTACTGTTTACTCCATGTTGATATGACATCCAATCAGGAAGATAGCAAAACTGGATTTTCAAAATGACCACTAACAGCCATATTAGATGTTTAAATGGCATGAATTTCATTTAGGACCAACTATATCTTGGACTGAACATTTGGTGTCAAGTTTGTCTGGTCCATACAATCAGTAGAGCTAAATATGCATAAATCTTGTTAAAAGTATTTTGTACAGAACAAAAACATCCTAACAGAATCCCATGACATGATCTGAAAAGTCTTTATACATAATATTGTGATGTATTTCTTATCTAAATGCATTCAAGATTCTGATCCCATATTCCCCTTAAAACAATGGTTCCATGAATTGCAATGTCTCAGCTATAACCTACTCTATTCCTTTACCTCACAGAGCATAGTTACAAAGTGCAGCATACTATAAATAGAACACCTGTTACCTATTCGACTCCATACTCATAGGCCTGCCTGTGAACTGTTAAGCAATGTAGTGTATGTTATGTTTAACAGCAATTTTAACCATTTTACATTTTTGTACACATCGATTATGTGTGGAAAAATGTAAGAGTAAAGTCCAATTGTTATAGCTGTGTAATTATTTTTCATGGAAGAATTTTGTATGTGCTTTAAAATCTGGAAAGAACTCATTCACCTTCAAGTCAGTGAGACCGTGTGACCAACCATAGCTGCCATTTCTCGTACTCGAAATTTACTAGTTTTTGTCAGCGTCTACATCACCAAGTCATCTGAATTTGATAATTTATAAAAACTAATTGCTGCCTACATCAATATCAGAGCCTTTACCTAAGTTATTGAAGCTTTCATAGTTGTGATTCTAATCGTGAAAACTTCATAAGTACTGAATGAAATTGGCGACCTCCATTTTGGAGAGTGGAGATTACAAACCAGTTACTTTAAATAGCAGATATTGACCAGAGCATAAACGGTGACCTTGTGATCTGGCGTAATTGTCATTCGAAGAAATGAATGTAGCATTTAATAGGGGGTTTTCCCCGAAGGTGGCGCTATGAAAACTGGCTTAAAATAGCTTATGTTTACAGCAGACGTCAAAAGGCGCTTCCATGCGAATGGAGATGTCAAAAGGTGCTTCGATGCGAATGGAATAGAGGTGTCCAAAGGCGCTTGCATGAGGTAAAGGGCTATGACATAACCCCACTACACAGGACTTGCAAAACACAGTATATTACCTATAACAATGATGACCTGCTGATACTAACACCCTCGCTACTGGAAAAGTGATACCTATTTCTCATCATGCTGATAAGGCATTTCAAAATACTGTACTGACCTTGGTTCTTTGTTCTTTCTGACCAGGTTCACAAAGGTCTCAATCTCAGATGGAGTAATGTGCTTCTCAAGGAGTTTGCGATTGTTGTGAAGCAGTGCTGTGATCGTGTCCTCAGCTAAAACATCGTAACCAATTTGCTGCTGCATAAATGGGAAATTTTTGGCAATGTACTCCTGGAAAAAAGAACAAAAATCTGAATTTTAATATTAACTTACCTAACACAATGAAATCTGGATTCTGAATTCAGGCTCTGAAACCTATTTAACATCTGCTAAATGGAACCTGGATACTGTGCAAAACTTTTGAAACTGGCAGAAAAATATATTATCACTTATGTAAAGCACATTTTGTTCTCTGCAGCAAACATACTGCACACACATACAAAATCAGTAGCAGTCAAGAGGTAACTGGTTTCAGGTGACAAAAGCTGTACAAGTCCCTCTAATCTTCCTTATGAATAAGAATTGTTTCATTCTGCCAGTTCAGAAAATTCAACCTGTCCCAACCTACAAAACCACTGATCAAAATGAGTGGATGAGTGGTTTTTAGCTCTTTAGTTGTTTTGACCAGCAAGTTTTTTATGTCTCTTGGTTAGCAAAAGTGAATCTTGTGTATATAAAAAAAAAGGGGGGGGGGAATAATCATTATCATGGAAGATATATGAAAAAGATTTTGCCCTTAGCACCAGACAAAAGATTTACAGATATATCCAAGAGAAAACTATAAAAAAAATATATATAATTTTGTTAATCTTTTTATAGCACTGCATGTTGAAATATTCCATTGATCCACTTTAAAGTAATCATGAACTCATCCATTACCTGGTTTTTCCGGTAATCCTGTTGAGACAGCTTAAGAATCCTGTAACAGAGTCTGCATATATGTCGAAAGGGGGCATGTCTTGGGTCTGAAAGCTCCTCCATTTTGAGGAAAGCACCATCTCCATGGTCAATAAATGGCGCTTGAAGAATCTTGAACACCTGTGTAATAAAAAAATATTTAAAAAATGTATACATTGCAATTATTGACTTTAATATGAGGTATACGCTTAATAATAACAACAAAGATTCTACAGAATGCAAAATCTTACCTTAAAACTGTGCTTTGGTGTACAGTGCGACCCTGTCATAATGCGCTCTGCAATAACGCGAATTCAGATATAACGAGGTTGTGGCATGGCTCCTGAAATTTCATATCTTCATCATCACACATGAAAAAATATTTTTTGTTCCAAGTACAATGTACGTGAAATAGTGTATGAAATATTTATTATCATTTGGGGGAAGAGATCGTACATGAATTTGAACGTAATATGAACATAGCATGGTTCCTGAAATTTCAAATACATGTATGTGTATTTTTCTTGTACCAGGATTTTTTTTATTAGTACGATAAATGGTGTATAAAATATTTATCATTTTCGGGAAGAGTTTGCGTATGAATTTTAATATAATACGATTGTGGCGTAGCTTCTGAAATTTAATACATGTAATTTCACCAGGTTCTTGAAGTATTATGCCAAAATAAACATTATCAGAACTGTTACTTATTAATGATCCATGAGTAAAGCCAAGTCGTCTTTGTGATTGTCTTCAATTAATTCTGTATACAATCGTTGCTCAAACAATAGCCAACATGTTTCTTCTTTAACTGCATATACAACCAAGTAACAGATAATGCGGTAGTTAATAAAAGATTCTCACAATTTAATAAACACCAAAAAACGAAAGCCGCCAACATGTTTGCTGGGCTTGGCAGTGTTATTAGATGCAATCAGTTGACCAGTAAATAATGTCCGCTTTATCAGCTGGAAATTTAAAGGGTATAAAATTGTAGTCGCATTCAGCTTTAAAAATTTTTTTAAAAGTGACTCGTGACCATTGCCTACCGCACTTAGTTCTCTGGTTTTACATGTGTATGGTGTTTGTTTATAAACTCGTCATTAATTTCCTATTTTATAAAAATATTTTACCATTATAGAAAAGTAAGTTCAGAAACCCAAGTCATTCTCTGTGCTTTGCGTAATTATTAGCATAGTAGTTTTCATACGTTTCTTTAGATAGTCACAAAATCTGAGGTAAAAGTTATATGTATGCTGAAAGCATGTGTTGATTGTTAATTATTCTTGTTGTAATCATTCAAACGAATAGGCATACAAGCATGAGTTATTGGAAATTTGCAATGGATAAATGTAGATGGAAACGCATATGAGAAAATTTTAGCAGTATGAAATTTGTACAGACACCATTCATTGACCCTGAACCATACACGTGCTTCATCTTTCTTAACCTAATTTTACTGTAAATTTTTCCCACTGAATTCAGACACATAATGATCTGTGACATAATCATTGAATAGTTGAAATATGCATGCAATTTTTGCAATGAAATTACATGTGTTATGGATTAATTGCAAGCCCTGATGGTACAATATCAGACAGCAAGTAAACAGTGTTAATACTCTGTTCATGCTGTATGTAGATGTTGAATTCAAACACAATGATCTGGGACAAAATTATTGAATATTGTAAATCTGTATGCAATTTTTCAATGGAATTACATTCATTATGGATGAACTGCATGCCACAATGCCACAATAGTAAATGGTGTTGGTACCCATTTCATCATATACATTAGACATGAATACATGTGTATGTGCCCATGAGTTGTTATCTGAAAAAAGTAAAATATTGTAAAACCCCGCATCAATGCAACCCCGCTACTAATGAGATTCAAATTTTTGGACCCCAATTATCGCATTATAGTGGGGTTCCAATGTATTCCCACTGCACATCACTTTGAAAAACTTGCACAAAAACTTTATGAGTAACAAAGTAAATCTCAATACTTATGTACATTAAATTGTATCAGAGTGTGTGTTATTTCAATACTTCACATAGATTTAACAGATTTAGTCATATTCTATGATGTCCGCAGAGTGGCAATTTATAGTGATGTCTAGCATCATGTCATTCACATTATCCTGAGAAATACCAGACTGAACAGTACTAACACTATGGTGTTAACACATTAACCTCTAGCGATGACTTAACGGGGCAAGAGGTAGTAGCCTACCGCCGAGCTCTGTAGCGTCATGGTCATGCACGATACACTAAAGTGGGTGGTATTATAGAAAGGTAGACAGATGTAGCTCTGCAATGATACCAAATAATCTGGAATATCTAGTTGCACTACAAAATACAGATTAAACAACCTCATTTTTGGGACCTGACTTTTTTTAACCCAAAATTTGCCATTGGTCGGAATCCGATTTTGTTTCTGGATTTTAGACTTTTTGGTCTCAGATCTAAGTCAAACCAGCATGAACTGCAAATAGACAGATCAGCCTTTGTAAAAAGTAGGATAAGATGGGCATTTGGAATAAAGAGTGGTCTCCATACAAAAATAATGGCTACATTTAGCACCAAAAAAAAGAAAAAAGAACTCCAACTTTTACCCTTCTGCTCGTGCATGAGTCAAATAGTCAATGAAAAACGATGTTTCTAACACAACTAGGCAGTATGTTATTGAAAGATGACCAGTGATTTGGTGTTTTTGAGTCTATTCAGAAATAGCTTTCAAAATGTGTTACCTACTTAATTTTCAGGTGAAAATGACAAAAAGCTCCATGGGTTAATGAGTAAAGACCGTTCAGTATTATCTTTTACTGCTGAGCACCAAATGAGGCAGCTGCTTGTTCTATTTTCACAAGTCTTATAAGTCTTTGGTATTACTAGCCTGGGCTTCGAACCCATGAGCCTCTCACATCCAAGGTGGAAGCTCTAACGACTTAAATCATTGGAGCAGTCTTGTATCACTGATTATAACAAACCATCACTGCTGAGAAAGTAAAACCATTATATCATTACTGGCTTTAAAAAATAAACAACAAAAAACGAATGGTGAGCAATTTTCTTACATGAATAAATTCTGGCCTCTCTTGCAGCCACCTGCCTCCCCCCAACCCCTATAAACAGAAGTCTAGTCAAAACAGTGCATAATTCTATGGAAAACAGTGTAAGTGCAATACCTAATCAATATACCTTGTTCTGATTACTATTTAATGCTGTAAGTTTCATAAAATCCACTGAAAATTACAAAGAGTACAGTAGCTCTATTCGCTTTAGTTTGATCATATAATGCATCCAGATGTATTTAAGGGCAATAACATTCAAAACTTGCAGGAGCACAAAGATTTATCATTATGCATTAGATGATGATTATAAAATGTACAAAATATCACAGCTATACATAAAATAAACTGCAAGACTCTCTCTCTCACTAAACATATGCAGATAATTCCATAAAGTTATTAGGTTGTTGTCAGTATGGTGCTATATTACCATGCAGACTTCCGCATCTGAGTTTTCTGTCATATTCCAAGCAATTATCACCCCACCCAAAGTATTTGTGATAAGTGTGTGGTTTTTTAAACTAAAAAAACTAAGCTGAGCAATGGTGGCAACTCAAAAGTTGCTTTTTATTCATTAGGGCAAATTATATGCCAATCTAGCCCCCTTAGTTCAAGTAAGAAAGTTCTTAAACTGTATTTTTAAAACAATCATCAAAACTAAGATAACAATCCCATAGTGCAACTACCTCATACCGGGTTTAACCATATGAAAGACTGCATTATCAATCAGTTAAATGATTCAATTACCATTCTACTTGCTGACTTCCCTTTGATAAAAGTTAAAGGTTCTGACTGCTCCCTGTGCTTGTGCATGAGCTGGGTCAATGATATAACTTTGTACAAAATAAATTTATATTTCTTATCATCAACCAGATAAAATTTAATGAAAGGCCACAGCTTCTAATTTCCATAGTAATAATTTAAAGACTGAAACCAGGGAAAACTCAGTTGGAATCTTAAACACAACCACATATATCCATAAGTAACACACAGTGAGGAAGATTTCCATTTAAAATTACAGGCGTAGAACTTCAGATTTTACAGCTGTACCTGAAGAATACACAGAATAGATTCTATAGCATTCTTTATTGTAATTCATAAAAACTTTAATTGAAATAAAACTTTTGCAAACCTGAAATTTACAGTATGCTGTAATATGTAAAAAAAAAACTTTCTGTTTCACTCTCACAGTTCCCATCAGCAGCCAACACTTTAAAACATATTCTATTGTTTTACAAATTGTCAAATTGTATCTGGCTATGGTTTCTTCGCATAATGCAACATTTTTCTTATTCCTTTATAAGATTAACATGGCCACTTCTATAAAACTAACATTTTATCTGGCTACTTTTGCAGCACTGTAACATTTTATCTGACATTTCCTACACATTTTATTATAGTGTTGCACTGAACCAGCCTTGTATTTGGAATTTGAGCAAGCAATGTATACTTCAAAATATAATGAAAGGATCACTCTCTAAATGCATTTATTTAATACTCTTTGGTGGTTTATATATAATACAATTTTTTTTGGTATATGTTATCAACGTCCTTCTAATTAGTAAGTCAAAATTTCTTTAACTTGTGCAGGTAATCACACATTCTGAGCATATATAAAGAATACAAATCATATGGCAAATTAAGCCTGCAGATAAGGGTCATATGAATAGGGATGACTACATTAGTGAAGCAAGAAGACATCTAAGTGATCCTAGGTTCTACCAAAAATTACACCATGATCCAACACTGGAATATGCAAAAACCATCACTAATATTACTGATGAGGCGTACCAAATCGGGCACATAGACCAACAAACAAGAAACTACTTAAGCCCAGAAAACCCAAGGGCAGGTAGATTTTATCTTCTACCTAAAATCCACAAACAAGGAAACCCGGGCAGACCTATAATCTCCAGTAACGGCCATCCCATAGAAAGGATATCAGAATATTTGGATCATTTTATGAGACTACATGTCCAAAAATTACCATCATATCTTCAGAACAAGACCGATCACCTCATAAAAAGCAAACCACAACTGCCAGATACATTGCTTGTTTCCTTAGACATCACATCTTTGTATACTAACATACTGCTCAACGAAGGGATACAGGCATGTAGAGAAGCATGGGAAACTAGTACTGTAGACAATTCACCCACACACTTCCTAATCCAAATCCTAGAGCATGTCCTAAAACTCAATAACTTTTTAATTTAATAAAGAAAATTACCTCCAAATCAATGGAACCACAATGGGTGCAAAAATGACCGAAGGGGTCATTATGCTAATATTTTATGGGAAAACTGGAGGATCAACTTTTAGCATCAATGGAACGTACACCATACGACTGGGTATGCTTTATCAATGATACAGAAATGAAGTGGCAACATGGAAGAGAAAGTCTGGATGATTTCATATCAAAGGCAACTTCTATCCTTCAATAAAATGTGTGGCCAAAGTCTCCAACTCAAACCACGTTTTCCTGGACAAAATAACCATAATAATAATAATGAGGACTTTGTATAGCGCCTAATCTTTAGAAGCTCTAAGCGCTTTACAACATTAGACAACACCTATAAGATAAAAAACATATAATAATATTATTACAAAAACAAACACAATGAAATTAGAAAAACATTAAAAAATAAAAAACATGCTGAGAATATTTCAGGTAGGAAACATTAGGTCTTTAAGTTTGTTCTTGCAGTCGAAATAAGTGAGTTTCGAGAGCACTCTTGAATGTGATCACTGTGTCTTTGTGTCTAAGTTCAGTGGGCAATTCATTCCACGTTGCTGGGCCTTGGTATGCAAAAGAACGCTGTCCATATGACTTTGTTTTCATAGTGGGAATAATGAGAATACTATTATCATAAGAGGAGCGTAAGTATCTTGCTGGTGTGTACACATGGGTGAGGTCAGATAGGTATGTTAGTGTAGAGTCCGACAGTGAAACATAGCACAGAGAACAAATTTTGTGTTTGTTTCTGGATCGAATGGATAGCCAGTGTAGGGTACTGGTAGAAAACAAACTCCATACAAACATCTACTCAAAACCAACTGACAAACACGGCTGTCTCCTCCCAACCAGCTGCCATCCAAAACACTGCATTAGGAACATCCCCTATACAGCCAGGCACTGAAGATACTCAGAATTTGCTCCGATGATGAACATTCCTAAAATGGTCTGAAGAGTTATCTAAACATTTGATTTACAGAGGCTATAACAAAGACCTGATTGCGGATGCAACCAAAGGTCTAAACAAACAAACCGCAATTACCTACTAAAATATGGAAAGAAAGAAAAGGCTCATGAGATACCATTTGTCCTGACCTACCATCCAGACAACCCCAAAGTAAGCAAAATCATCAGGAAACAATGGCCCATCTTGGAATCATTGGACGCGCTAAAGCTAATCCTCACGAACAAACCTGTAGTAGTCTACCAGAGACCAACAACGAAAAAAAACAAGGACATCCTAGTCAGGGTGAAGCTAATGCCAATCACTAATCAAGACCACCCTAGTCAATCTGGCTCCTGTGGTGATAAAAGTTGCAAAATCTGTCAACATATGATAGAGACCATGACATTTTCTAGCAAAGTGACTAGAGAAAAACTGAACATACATGGTCCAAACAAAACATGCAAAACTGAGAATGTAATTTATCTCATCACATGTAAGATCTGTAGCCTATATTATGTTGGAGGAACTGAAAATCTACACAAAAGGATCAACCTCCATAGATCTGATCGGATGACAAAGAAGCTGTACAGAAGCCTGGTCGTAGAACACTTCTCCTCCCCTGGCCACACTTTTAGTGATATAACACTTGTTGCAACTGCTCACAACCCCAACTGGAGTTACGAAACCAGAAAAGAAAAGGAACCTTACTGGATACGCCGCCTTAGAACAATGAAACCAAGCAGTTTAAACCAAGAAGATCAGAAAAAGACAGTCATGCACAAATAAAATTATCTTTTGCAGCCAACACATTTTCTTTTAAATAATTCTCTAAATTTGCTTAATAGCCTATAATTACTACTATAACAATGAAATATCCAGGATATAAATTTAAATAACAGTTATCATTATGACTTAACGATTTCTAGGTCAATAAAAATATCTTCCTGCATCCGCAACAAGCTGAAATAAACTAACTGAAACTTAATATATTTACAGGTTTAATTCCTGTAGAAACAGCAATGTAGTAAAGTTTTGCTTACACAACAGTTGTCCTGTTTTATTTGTTTGTCTTGTCTATGATTTGTATTTGCCTTTGAAAAAGGCTCATTAAGAGTCGAAAGCACTCAGGCTAGTTAGGTACCAGTTTTGCACTGTTCATTGTCAGTTTATTGCATATATATATACACACACACACACACACACACACACACACACACTGTTCATTGTCAGTTTATTGCATATATATATATATATATATATACACACAGTTTATTGTGTGTATGTATATATATATATATGTAAGCATTTGTGTGTGTGTGTGTGTGTGTATATATATATATATATATATATATATATATATATATATATATATATATACACACACACACACACACACACATACGTGTATATATACATACATACACACACACACACATATACACCAGCAGTTGGATCTTTAAGAATTAGCATTAAAATGCTTCCTTCCTAACAACATTCAATTTTTTGTTGTTGGCTAAATGAAATATTTTCCAATGTATCAGTTCCCAAGAAACTGACCCATGTTAAATATTTGTCATGCTAAGGCCATTCAGTGTCAAAATCATCAGTAACATTGCTTGTAAATCCCCAGATGAAATTACTAAACTATGGGTCTGATGAGTCATACCATTTCAGCTATAGGTGATTATTCAGTTCATTTTGCTGCTCACCTATCATATTCCATACAAATTCATTATATAACCACCCCAAGAATACATACAAAATCAGCATTAAAGTACCTACACAATATTAACTAACTGCCAAAAATTCGGAAAACACAGTTGTCCACCAACTGTTGCCATGAGTTTATTACTTTATAAATGATTTAATTATCCATTAAATTGATTACATTTTAATTGTTTTAATTATCCATCAAATTGATTGATTAAATTTTAATTGATTTAATTATCCATCAAAAGGACAGTACAAAGACTGGTTATGCTAACTTGTCCAACATACTACTGTAACATTAGACACTCTTGATGCCGATCACAAACAGCTTGATTTTGTCAAGACTCCATGGAAACAGAAAATTAGATCTGATATCAAGTCAGTTCTAATTAGAAAATGGGAAGCTATATTCATTTTAACATGGAGCCATGTAGGAGTTTATTATCACATAATCCTGATAACCCCTTGCATGGCAAGCCTGGAGGGAACTGATATCCATGAATTTGTTCTGAGATAATTGTAATGATTGCTTTGATGTCATGTATGGAGGAAGCCAATAGCAATACATTTATTCCTGAGAATTGTGAAGATTGCTTCGATGTAACAACTGGAGCAAACTGAGACAATAAATGCAATTATAAAAATCTCCTGTGGCACACGCAGAAAAATGTCATGAAGTGTATTTTTACAGATTTCATACATTGCTTTATAATCAGAGCTATTACATGTATTAAGAAAGATATTGAAATATAAGTTCAGTGATATTGCAACATAAATACTGAGGTTAGTTTGGGAATCAAACCATAAAATAAAAATAAGAAGGTAAATACAATCTTTTGATTCATCATATTAATATACCCAGGCAAAACTGAATTAAATCTACCAAAGCATGTTACCCCCACCCCCATAAACTTAAGAAACTGTGCTAATCATCTGACTAAAAGAACATCAAAACAGGGGAGGAACATGTTCTCAGACTAAGTTAAGAAAGAGTCTGTTTGATACATTATGCTCCACAATAAATGGCTACGGAATAGTTGATATACTAGATACATATATTACTATAATTTGTCTGCAATGTAACTGAAAATACAATAAAAACTAAAGACAATATAATTCTTTGTCTTTCTTGCATAAATGTTCAACGACATACATTTCATTTTTGTTCCAATTTACTTTGTTCTACATGACATAAAAGGAAATTTCAATGTTCCTTAATACTAGGTGGAGCGCGGAGTTTTTTTTCTTTTTAAAACACACAGATATACACATATACACTGTGAAACACATTATTTTCCTGGTTGGGTAAAAAGCATAAGTTTGTGGGTACCAAATTACATTGATCTATCATTCACAAAAAATGATGTATATGTAACTGTGAACAATTATATTGACCTTCATTTCCACACATTTGCATATTTTATCTGTCATTCCTTTTATCTAACTTTAACCCCCATATATATCCACACATTTGCATATTTTATTTGTCTTTCCTTTTGATCTAAATTTTACCCACATATGTGTGTGTGTGTGTGTGTGTGTGTGTGTGTATGGGGTGGGGTAAAATAAAAATAAACTCTCCATCCCACAGTGGAGTTAGTAACGCTGATATTTCCCTTTACCTCAGCTATTATACAGTAAATTGGAACAACAATGAAATGTGTGTTGCTGAATATAAAATTTTTTTTTAATTTGAACCAAATAACTGAATTAAGCTTTTTTAATTGAATTGTAAATTATTTTTATTTGACTTTTCAAATAATGCTGCAGGCAAAAAATATAATTTGTGTGTCTGTCTGTCTGTGTGCATATATACCCAATTTACATATGATCGTAGAATTTACTTTTATATAATGATCAAATTGATTCAAAATGGCCATAGTGCTCAACAGGCTTGAGGCAGCAACTCTGGATTTTTGTGCTGTTTCTCATGTCACATGACTTTGTGGACTATGATCATCTACATTGGTGGTCTTGTCATGCAATGCTTGTTCTGTTGGAGTGTTTCTTCATTTGCTTGTTTTGGGGGAATGGAAGAACTGTTAAGACTTGTTCCCAATAATTTTGTTCCACTTGTACTACAACCAATTTTTTGTTTTGAACATGATGTCATCACGTCATACTTGCCATTCAACCATTGTGCCATTTCTCATGTCATATGTGTTTGTTGACTGTGTTCATCTATATTGGTGGCTTTTCATGCATTAGCTGTTCTGTTTAAGTATATTTCTTCATTTGGTTGTTTATGGGGGGAGAACTGCAGTTGTTTTGCTCCACTTGTACTATAACCATCTTTTGTTTTGAACATGATGTCATCATGTTATACTTGCCAATTGACCTGTTTATACTATGACGGATCCTCATTAATTGCATTAAAAAATAAATCCTTGGTGCTTGATACTATATTGTGAACTAGATTTAAAAATCTGGGACTACATTCATCTTTATTTAAATGTAAACAGCTGGCAATGAGCCAAAGTGTGTGATCTAATAATACCCTCAAGTTACTCCATCAAGTCATTTCCACAACACTCCAGCAGAGGCAGAATTGGTCTTCACAAATAACTCCATGATTCACCATCTTAACTACACTCCATTTTTCAATTTCAAACACACATTATTTGAACTATTCCAAGCCTTACTCACACTGGAACAAAGGTTGGTCCATTTTTTCGGTCTCTACCACCTGCATCCTAGATGAAAAACAAGCTGAATGAAATGCAATTTTTTTTTAGCAGTTTCCTAACCTCCTGGAGTAATGAAATTCAATAGATGGCAATCTGATTATTCTTGGATAATTGAAGTTTTACTTTGACCATCTTGAAAATCCATACACATTAAAACTCCAAGACTCAATTCCCATTTTCAACCTCAAACAGACAGTTTGCCAACACACCAATAAAAATGGTCACATTTCAGACTGGATTCTTCATAGACCTGATGAGAATATTCAAGTCTTCAGTGGAGTTCCAAAAACTTGCATCAGATCATGCTGTGTCATATGCCATCTCTGTATCAGTCCCCACCCTCCATCTGTTTTCCACTAAGAGAAACCTCTATAAATTAAATAGAACCCAGCTAATACACAACCTCCAAGCAAATATAACAGCTTTTTTGTTTGATAATTTCATGGTGGGGTTTTTTGTAATCTTGTATATGTTTTTATGTGTTATCTAATATTGTAAAGTGCTTAGAACTTCTAAAGATTAGGCACTGTAATCAGACCACATTATTATTATTTTTATTATTATTATTACTATTATCTTAAACAGGATGTTTGCATGACTAATTTTTTTCCATAACTGTATGATGTAAATAACATGTTGACATAAATTTTTAGTTCAGAACGTTCTAGAAACAGACTTGTTTACATAGCAAAAGTTCAAGGTTAGTTTGTTTACAGATAGACAAGGTTTTACTAGTGGAAATCTTCACATTCTCAGCATTACTGCCAGGATTTTATTTAATATGGGGAGATCCCTGCTCATCACCAAAATAAGTGAACAGTACAAGAAAAATGAGAGTGGAGAAAGAAACAGGCATAACTGAATATATTTACCTAATACTTCAATATTCATCCTTCTTCCTACTCCACTTTGTTCGGCAAAAAAACCCAAAAATATCCGTGTTTCTTATCACACTGGTTTTAAAATTAGGGTAGGTACTGGTAGGTTTCCTTTTTCTTCTTAAAGATTATATATCTTATAATGATTAGTATATATAATGTACTAAGCACTTCCAGTACTGGGCTAAACAATTTCAATTAGATGCCCAAATGAATATTTGGAATTTTTTTATTTAAAGTTTTGGAATTATTGTTTAACTGTAGAAAATAGTGCAAGGGTCAATAATGAAAAAACAGGGATGGTCAGCTGGCCAGAAATGCACTTTTCTGGGAGCCTTTGAGATATACTGAAATCCAAATCTTTAAAAGATGTCACCTCGAGTTGTATAAGCACTAATCTTTTGAATGTTAATCTGTTTCTTACCTGTATATGAACACCATTTTGTGCTGAAAAACTACGTTCACATTCTGCTGCCTAAAGGGACATTTACATATCTAGCTAAGACAAGTTGTTCTTTATGTTGTTACATACAGCTTTCCACAGCCCACAGGTATGGTCTTTTTTTATACTTCTGCTCCAAATAAGAGCTTTCACTAACATAAGCTCTGCCAAAGTTTCACTTTCTTGAATCAGTGCATTTTACTAACTACAATGCCCAATTGATCTGTTCCATAATCCTGTATTGGGGGCTTTAAGTCCATCAATGTCAATCTGCTTTAAATATTCAAAAAAAAAGTATTCTGATCAAATGAATATCTTCACTTCCTAATCTCATTTTTAGGTTCTTATTTAATCCACTTATCTTTACGCAAATATGGCTGTATAGTGTTGTAGCACAAGATCCCGCAAGACTAAATTGTTTGAGAAAAGAATGAAAACTGCACTCTCCTTTTGTTTTAATTAGATTTGTTATTCTGCCTTTTCTACCTGCTGAAATACTGTTGCAAGGGGGGATAGACCAGCATGTCATCTGTCTTTGTCCATCCAGCATGTACAGTGGACTCATATTAACATGCTTTTCAGGTCTAAAATCACCCACTAGTATCTCCGTTAATACTTTCCCAGCTCCAATAATCCAATATATCTCATAATTTTTTTAAAACAATTGCCATCATCTAATGCTGAAATACCCTGGGAATCTGCGATTTTGTGTTTTATAGATGGATGCTATTTCAAAACACACATTTGCAAAACTTCCTTGATGAAAGGATCAAATGACAAAATGTTTGATCCATAGCTCAAAGTGCACAATGAATTTCGTTTATCAACCATTCACACAAAGCCACAGAATCCAGTTATGCGAACAGTTGCATACCTGAAAATGGATTTAAATCTGCAACAAGCACTATGATACCTCTAATGACATGATGTGTTGCAAGGGTGAATAACTGAATAAAAATTATAAACTGTTGGGTACATTTTTATATTCATCACTTGAAACATTTGCAGGAGTTCCCATAAATCACTGCAAGTGTGAAGTGTGCGAATTCGTACAAATTTTGCTCAATTCACACAACTGTGTGCCCTGGTCACATTTCTGTATTCTATTACATTAAAGATCAAGTGAAAATGTGTGTGTGTGTGTGTGTGTGTGTGTGTGTGTGTCTATATATATATATATATATATATATATATATATATATATATATATATATATATATATATAATTCTTATAACAAATAATGCATTCTGGTTTTGTATCAAACTGTGAATCCATGTTCAGAGTTTGAAGTTGTGTCCAGATATAATTCAAGAGTAATTGTTTATTTAAATTATTCAATGGAATTACTAAGCGCTCCTTGACTTTGAATTAACACAGTATTTTGGAATTATTGGGAACTCATTCAAAGACAATCTGGATTGCTTGATTGCAGTACATCAGGATATTCAAAACTATTGGAATTCATTCAGAACATTCTACGTTTCTGGACTTTTGATTGGACATTCAAAATTATTTGGGATTTAATTAACAATACTCAAAGAGTCTCTTAAATGTTCAGTTTGTAATGGAAAGAAATTGTTTGTTGATTTTACAAAACTTATAGGCTTTGCTTCTTTCTGTTACATAGTCTACAACAAAGTCATAAATATATATACATACATATACATATATATATATATATATATATATATACACACACACACACACACACATTCATGCACAAATTATAAAGGATGTGTATGCTGAATGGATAATGTTACCAGTCAAATATGTCATTGTACCAGTGAAGTAAAAAACAAAGTACAGATCAACAGCAGAATGAAGAATGAATACAAATTAAAAAGATTAACGCATTTAAAGGGTAATGTAGAATACAAATTCAAAGAATATAATGCAAAACAATCCATAATAAATGAAAACAAAATGAATAACAAATGTATTCTTTTAATAAATCTTAAAATCTATTTATATTTCTTTCAGCTTGCTGCTTAATATCTCCAGTCGAAAGCTCTTTTGCTTGATGATCACGAATGAATTATTTTGGCATATGATATTTGTACTACTTATAAGCCCTGAGATCATCTAACTGAAAAAAGAGCTACTGATGTGATGACATCATCACCAGCTGTTGTATCTGTAAAAAAATTATTTAACAAAAGCGACAAAAGAAATAAAATCTGATAATAAATGCTCCAACAAATTTATCATATTTTCACATTTAATGCAGTTGCAGTCACATTTTTATTTAGGGCTGTTCCAGTAAAACATGTACGACCCCCCCCCCCAGTTGGGGGGGGGGGTATCTTCAAATTCAACCAACCCACAACAGAAACAATTTTAAAAAATTATGATCCACCGTCAGAAAAACACTGCCCCCACATAAGCATATGTTTTAAACATAATTTCTGGCTATGGGTTAGTGGGCGGTAGAAGCAATTTCAACTGAGTTGGGGCAGAAGCGATTTAAATGACAGCTGGCTGGATTAATCTCCTGAATTCTTAGAGATCATATAATCTACTGCATATCTTTATTTGTATTCATTCATTATAATCAATCTTTTGTCCTTTTGTTTGATTGTTTGTCAGCCATGTATGTCTCTGATACTATGAAATCACACATTTTCTTGGTGGCTTATTATCTGTAGATGTCATTGATCAGACCCTTAATACTAATTTACTGTAGATGTCATTGATCATACCCTTAATACCATTCTAATTTACTGTAGATGTCATTGATCAGACCCTTAATACTAATTTACTGCAGATGTCATTGATCAGACCCTTAATACCATTCTAATTTACTGTAGATGTTTTTGATCAGACCCTTAATACCTACTAATTTATTGTAGATGTCATTTATCAGTCCCTTAATACCTACTAATATATTGTAGATGTCATTGAACAGTCCCTTAATACCTACTAATTTACTGTAGATGTCATTGATCAGACCCTTAATACCTACTAATTTACTGTAGATGTCATTGATCAGACCCTTAATACCATTCTAATTTACTGCAGATGTTTCTGATCACACCCTTAATACCTACTAATTTATTGTAGATGTCATTGATCAGTCCCTTAATACCTACTAATATACTGTAGATGTCATTGATCAGTCCCTTAATACCTACTAATTTACTGTAGATGTCATTGATCAGACCCTTAATACCTACTAATTTACTGTAGATGTCATTGATCAGACCCTTAATACCATTCTAATTTACTGTATATGTTTTTGATCAGACCCTTAATACCTACTAATTTATTGTAAATGTCATTGATCAGACCCTTAATACCTACTAATTTATTGTAAATGTCATTGATCAGACCCTTAATACCTACTAATTTATTGTAAATGTCAGTGATCAAGACCCTTAATACCTACTAATTTAATGTCCATGAATACAGATTTTATAATAGGGATTTATATTCTAATACAGAAATCATGAATTTGTATCCTTACTAATCTGTGTTTACTAAAGTTATCACTATGTTTTGCTATTTTTCTTTGTTCTCAGGCATGCTGCTTTTGATTAAAATAATAGTAATTACTTGTATTGCTTTAAATGTGTGGTCAGATGCTATGATTCCTTGTTATTATTGTTTTAAATAAATGTTTTGGTAAACTTATAACACATGATTTGTCAGAAAAAAACATCAATGCCTATGGAAGTGATGTTGCATTATTTCTGCCTACTTTTACACTACATCATTTCTTGCAAGAACATATATTTCAGTTACCAACGTTTTATTGTATGCCCTGTTGCAAAGACTAATATAAAGTTTTTAAAAAAACAGGAAGATACAGCAAGTCAAACAAAATTATATCATAAATTAGATTCTTAAAAATGGATTAAAGTCAAGAAATTATTTTTCCCAGAGTACTTATAAAATCAATGTCATTGCAGTTAACTGTATTGTCAACAGCATTATCATCATCACTGATGACCTTGCTGTAACATTCTGCATTTTCAATCCAGTTGTCACAGCTTCTATCTCCCACTTCTAGTCTTTCATACAAGACTTACACCTATGGTCTGAGGGGCTTTTATGGCAGAGTGGTACAAGATGCTTGTCTTGTGATACAGATCTGAGGGGCTTCCATGGCAGAGTGGTACAACATGCTTTGTCATGTGATTACTTGCCTCCAATGTGTAAATGAGAATGTTGCCAGTTACTTGTGAAAGGTCAGTGGTTCTACATAAGTGGTGTTTGGTGTCTCAAAAGTACTTGGATTTTCTTCAGCAGTATAACTGGCTGCCATATATAGATTCTCTTCATCTGAAAATTGTGTAAAGGCCATAATGATCTACAAAACCCAATACTTCATGTCGAAATTACTTTGGATGTTGGAGACAAACATCAAATTGAGAAAGGCTCCATGTGCCCAAGTGTACTAAGGTACTTGCTTTTACAGGTCACTTGCACATCTCACAGTGAGTTTCTGTCACAGAGCAACCAATTTGGGTTGGTGGCCTTTTGGGGTTCTTCCTCCACCTTATATATTGTTAAAAAAACACACAAAAACAAACAAAATGAACCAACTAATTAACTGTGGCAACAGCAGCAAAGGTACTAGTCGATCATTTTTGCCATAACTGTTACGAGTTCAAAAATTTTGACCCTAGTAATTTTTTTAGACCTTTGCATACGTCAATTATGCCTTTCTGACATTTATCTAAAAGTCATCATCAGCTGGTACTAATGGATTTTTCATGGTAAGCACATGGGATGGAGAAGTTGTGAGCAATCCTGCATCATGCGCTGAAAAAAGTTTACAGTTTAGCTCATATTAAGTTTCTCTAACAATGTCCATTATTCCAACTTGAATTATTAAAACATTCAAGCTATATCTGGAGATGCGCATCTGTAATAAAATCTGTAACAAAGTATGAGAATGCATCAATGTTTTTCAATGATACATTTAAAATAAGCAACAACCAAAATCAACAAACCAAGGCCGAAGTACAATGTATAATCATAATCAACCAAAAGATTTTTCAATCTTTAAATTTGCCCAATTTTTTTCCAGCCATACTGATTCAGTGGACATATCACCAGAATGGACAGATACAGACCAGAACAGATATAAGGTTAAAATTGATTTGATACATCTTTTAAGTATCTAAATTCACATTGGTTTAATTATATGTACACCCCTTTATTGTCTTCCCATTTGATGTAATTTCTTACTGAAACTGAGAAAATAATGCTGCACACATCAAAAACGAGGCACACTTCTACTCATTATTGTTTTTATTATACTTCTCCATTCCAGCCTGTTCTAATGATCTTCTCCCCCCACATACTGTTTGTCTTGTTTATGATATGTATCTAAATTTCCCACGTACTTTTCCTACTACTATACTAATTGTTTGTGAATATGTATATGAATGTGAAATGCAATGGGGAGACTAAATCCAAGATAGAAAACCTCTGAATTTCTGGATGTATTCTGCTTCGATTCCATGTTTCTGCACAAAACTTTAAAGAGTTCAGGACTTGCTGTACTAATTCAGTTCCCACTGTAAACCTGTGCAAACACCATGATGTCAAAATTCATTAACTTAAAATTTTGAGTGTTCATCAAATTTGTGTCAGTATAGACACATCTATAATGACAGCTTTTGTGAAAAGAAAACCATAACAGCTGCACCATTTTCTGGATCTATACAATTTTGAAATGTGCGCTTTCAATAGTACACCAAAGAGTCAACTGCTGATTTCAGTAACGAATCTTCCAAACTCAGGTCTGTAAAGGGACAGAAATTACGTTAATAAAACAATGTCCTTCATTTTGTATCAGTTTCAAGTATGCCAAGTTCTCAAAAGATACTTTTTACTAAAATCTTACTTTCATTATCAACCAATCAGGGACAGTCAAACCGACATATACTCTATTTTATCTTCACTGATTTATAGTATGGATCTCATTCATTCATATTTGTAGTAATGTGAGTCCTTCAACAACTCTCAATGGTTATAAGCCTTTTTTGACCATGCTGACTGGACACACTGTAAGATAATGAAGAGTCATGTGATATTGACAATAAACACATTTCCAAAGTTGCTGTAAATAGAATTTGAAAATATTAACTAGAAGTCAGGTATAGTTTGTAAATAAATATAATGCACACTTAATTCTCAATATATTTATTCTGAGAACAATGACCAGAAACCTGTCGGTCCCACAGCAGGGTGGAGAAAACCATTTTCAACCAGGGCTGAGCACGTGTGAGCAATGTTTTTTGTTGGTATCACTTGTCTACTGCATTGACATGTGCTCTCTGCTTCATGAATCTAGTTTTCTTCAAGTTGCTAATTGTTAATACAACCCACAACAGAAGTGATTTTCCTAACCAACCTTCCACTGTCAGAATCAAAATAGTTTGAAACACAACCTCCTGCAAAAGTTTTTTTTGAAGTGCCATCCCTTTGGGGAGATATATCTTTTACTGGAACAGCCCTTATTGTAAATTCAATGCAGTCATTTGAATTTTATGCATTTTCTATTTATTAAGGTACACTTTTAAAGAACCAAGATAGGAAAGCAATAATTATCATTTAAATAACATCAATAAAAGAGAAATGCCAACTTTGGCAAATAAATCGTAAATTGACAAAAATGTTATTATTGTTGTTGTTGTTATTGTAGGGTTTAACTCCATTTTTCAGCACACGATAGGCTATACATGGCGGCCAGTATTAATGGTGGAGGAAGAACCCAGGAATTCCCCGGAAAGAACCACCGACCCTCGAGAAGCTACTGGCAAGCTTTCTCACTGACAAAAATGAAAGGATACGATAAATAAAGTAACAAACACAAAAGCAAATGTTAATGGAATGAAAATTGAACAGAAACAGAAACAATATGCAGAATGAGCACAAATGAAATGCAAACATGCATCTGTACACAGTAAAATGGTTAATTGCATGCCCAAGAATGTTAAGATCATACTAGGAAAGGTGGACATTGGGACAAAATCAGTAGAAAACAGTCTGTATCATACAGATAATATAGAAAACAGCATATCAGATCACGAAAAAGACCATCTACTGCTAATTAGTAAGATACATTAGTAAGATACATTTTATTATCTGTAACAACGTTTTCTATGTTTGACATGCCAGGTGTACCACAAGTATTTGCACTCACCTGTTTGACAATGTTTTGCTCTCGTAAAAGTTTCTGTCTCTCCCTGCAGTCATCTGGTTTCAACATTTCCACGTCCAAAGGGTCCACACCTGTCCCTTCCACTTCCTGACTGGTTACGAAGTAAATCAGATCTGACAACAGCTGGGTCACAAATCTCAAAAGTAAAGTAGAAATAAATTACAAAGACAATCTGCTAACTTATAAAATATTTTCAAATTTTGTAAACACAATCATAACCTAAATTAATTATATAAACTTTGAGCATTAGAAGAACAACAATACCAATGTCCTAAAATATTGTTGAAAGATATGGCAGAATCACAATAAAACAAAACTAAAATCATGCCCTAACACGACCAATGACCACCTGCTGCCTAATACTAAACAGCTGGAGTACTGGAAACAGGATGTAGTGCAAAGTCAATCAAGGGAAATAACTCTGTAAAATATGGGCAAAACTTGTATGAAATTTATATCATATAAGATCTTGCTAATATGATGCTTTATCGTGAATATGATTGAAATATACAAATGTGATATGCTGTTAGGCTGACCAAGGGCCACAACTCTGCCGAATATTTCAATGATCAGTTGATTCTCAAACTTGTTAAGATATTGTTGACAAAGATTTCAAGGAATTCAGCTGAAATCAAATGAAAGATGTGGTGTTTAAAAGACAGTACAATGCATTTAGTTAGTCAATGGCCATACGTCTGTAAAATAAATTTAAAATCTGATCATTATCAAATGCACGAGACCTTGCTGAGAACTGTATTAGCAAATGCAGAATCAATCAATAAAAAGTGTAAATGCTGCAGTGTTCTGTAGATAGAGGAATACCTATTCAAGTTGTCCATGGGCCAAAACTCTGAACCAACAATAGCCAAGGGCCAAAACTGTGTAATACAGCATTAAAAAAAATCTATTATCATCCAAGTCATCACATACTGCAAATATGGATCAAATCAAATATGAAAGAAATGAGTGACTGGCATCTATTCCCAATAAGTCAATGCACAGCCTATTTGTCACTTTGTACTGGAAACTTAAGTTCCTTACATTTATCAGCTGCATGTTAAGTAAATGCCCACAAGTGATTTTTTTAGCAATTTTTTCCCCGTTAAATTTCTTTTATTCTCCAGCATTGAATTCTTCTTCAGCAATGAAATGTCACTTCAGAATTTCTTACTTTCTTTCATTCTGTGTGATGGAGCCATTTTCCAGCTTGTTTGCAATATCAGCAAGCATTTTGCTGGCATCATTAGCAAAGTCAAGATCTCTCACTTCCTGTGGGGAAACTGGGACAATGTTGAATGCCTCTTTGTCCTCCTTTATCTGGGCACAACCAACCTACAATGGAAAGTAAATTAATTTCTTTTGTCTCTGTCTTGTATTGAATATTTACTGAACTGACATCCACTGCATGAACAGATGCATAGTTTTAATCAAAGTACTGAAAATACTGATGCTATGAGTGTTAAAGTGATACTAATTTACATAAGATCAGATGAAAGAACATCCCTTTGAAATATTGCTGTTCTTGGTTCTTTTTACTAAAATAAACATACTGCTCAAAATAATCTTAATAATGTTTTTCTAAATGTTCTTTTAACCAATGCAAACAAACATCCTCTAAATAACCTTATATTTTTCTAAATTTTCTTATCATTAAATGTCACTGGAAAATGTATATTAAAACTGAAAACATTATCTGATAAATTAGATTTTTAACATAGCTTTACAAAGAATTTCAGTCATATCGCTACGATGTCTGCAGTATGATAGTTTATAGTGATGTCTAGCACTGGGGTATCATGCCACCGACATTTAGCATCATGTCCACCCAGACACATTATAATGACATCAGGCTGATCAGTCCTAACCTCTCAATGCTGAGCAGCTAGTGATGCAGCTGCTGGTACCAATTTTACAAGTCATGGGTATGACTTGGCTGGGGTTCAAACCTGTGACCTCCCACATCAGAGGCAGATGCTCTAACCACTTAGGACACTAGAGTGGTTCATTTATTTTTAAAAGCTTTAATAAGTAACAAACACTCCCATTTTGACTGGTCCTCATCAGCAGATCAAGCTCAAGGGCATTAATATTCTGGCATGAATTTCTAGATTACATCTACATGGTGAAAATGTAGGTAAGCTATTGATATGAAGAAACCTCATAGACCCATAAGTTTAAACTGAATATTTAAAAAAAAACAACCTCAATACCTTTGACATAACGGGTCTATCTTCATCCTTATCTATATGAGTGGACATGCTATGGACCCAAGTCCCTGTACACAGGTGGTGCAGCCTCACATACGAGTTCCTAAAAATAATAATAGTAATTTCAAATCAGTACATTGTGGCTATTTTAAATTTAAACGTAAAAATGGTACCAAAAATGAGACAAAATGTGTTGATACATATAAAAAACAAAAACATGACATTTCCTTTTCTGTGTAAATACCAGATGTATTTGATTGTGTGGTAAAAGAAATCTGATATTTTAACATGTGTTCATGATACACCGCTCCCTCGATAACTTGCGCCCGGATAACTTGCGATCCCGCTTATAACGCTGTGTTCGTCTTGGCTCCCGATTTTTTCCAGAGAAAATGTATTTAAAATATCTTTAAAATATGCTGAACATGAAAAAATTACGATAAGAATTGATAAATTAAACCTTGATACATTGCTTGTTTTATCATCGAAAATGGTGATTAATGCCCGTAAAAATATAATCCATATTTTGAAATTTGCAAGTTCTAAAGAAGAATTAATTGCAGAGATCTCGAAAACACTTAATTACGTGTATTTGGACGCCAATTTTTGATCTGGGATGCAGAAAATCACTGAGGCGGGAGTCCTCTGTACGCATGTAATAGGTGCGCGGGAAAATTCAAAGATTTGCCGGTCCTGTTTCAGCCACCTGCTTTGTGGGAAAATGTGTTGATCAGTTAACTGTACTGATATTTACAATGACAGAATTCAGTGACTGAAAGACTCTTTGATGTACTGTTGCCATTTTATAAGAGTACATTAAAAAAGAAAAAGAACATGATGCAACAGCTAGGCGGCTAGTTCAAAGGCTGTACTGATATTTAGTGATTGAATTCAGAGGCAGAAAGACCCAGATTTAAAATCCTAGCGAGACCTCTGTTTAAAGATATCATATATTATGTAAGTTTTTATTATAATTAGTTGTCATTATACTGTAAATAAACAGTCTGGTGAAATAGCGATCAATGAAAACTTCTGGTAAATGCTAACAGGTGGCAACAGAGAATGAAATAAACACCAATTAAACGTCTTCCTGTGTGAAAGTCACGTTCTAATTCTTTATTTCTGTTTCAGTGTAAACATATTCTGTTCGTTGAAAACATGAAAAGAGTCAATCGACCGTCACATCGAAACCCATGAGTACTTCTGTGAGAACCTAATTACATGTACATGCCAGCTTTGTTTTCATCAGCAACTTGGGGAAGTGTTTGTTGCATTAAAAAAAAAATCGATTAAAAGAGGCCTCAGGTGCTGGATTAAGGGTCTTGGAGCTGCCTTTGATGTAAAGCAAAACAGTAACAGAGACAACGATGATGATAGTGACTTCGAATGTTTCAGTGAAACTGATGTCATTAATGCCGAGGCTGTTTGAGAGAAATTCGTACAGACTCATGGTCCTGAGATGGGCGTTTCTCTTGATGATATGGAGGAGTGGATTTGTGCTGACAATGATTGCCCCACAACCGAATACATGTCAGATGAAACTATAATTATTTCTATAGCGAACAAATTTGCAGCAGAAGACGATTCTAACTGGAGTAACACAAGTGTTGCAAGTGATGCAGACGCAGATGTTGCACCCCCTCCCCTCTGCACAGGAAGCAATCAAATGTTTTGACATTGCCATAAGGTGGCTCGAGACCCAAAATGTTGACTATGTAA